>LNAC01000567.1:947986-987924 GCA_002007465.1 Ailurus styani | reverse complement strand
AAAAAAAAAAAAAAAGAAATCTGTCCCCATCTTCCAGGGCTCTGGGGCTGCTTCAAAGAGAAACGAAGCCACTCGCCAGAATGGAAACAGTGGAACAGCTTCCGCCAAAAGACTCGATTCCATCGTGGGAAGTGGAGGCCTTACACTGTCTCGTGAAAGGCTTCCTCTCCTTTCTGCAGGGCACACACACTCCCGCTGCGGTTCCTGTTGCTCTTTTTAACTCCACTGGGTGATAACTGGCCTCTGTGTTCCAGGGGCTCTCTAGGCAGCTGCCCGCCTCGCTAGGCCCAATGAGGCCCGCACGCATGCACCCGAATGGGCTGGAGGAGCCCCCCAGGAAAGCAGGCAGTTCCCTGTCCAGGCCCCACGTACTCCCCGGCTAAGGAAGGCTGGAGCAGACGGGGGTCTTGTGCAGAGGCACAACGGTGGCTTTGGGAGAACTGGGGGTTGCCGCCAAGAGTTCCCAGGAGAATCGGGAAAGACTGAGGAAGGAGTGGGTCTGTCCCATGCAATCTGCTCCCGGTCCCCCAACTGGGTCCTCGAAGCTGAGGGGACACAGGTCAGAGGTTGCAAGTTGTATGCTCAGGCAGCGAAGCTGGCCGACTTGTCCAACTAGGGTGAAAACATGGTGCCCATTTCCAAAGACTTAGGTCTGTGGGTCTCAGAGACAGTTTTAAATGGCAGCTCAGGCCACAACCGTGAGTGTCTTGGCTGCTGTGGCTCCAAGTCCCATGTGCCTGTCCCTCC
The DNA here is from genome assembly GCA_002007465.1 of Ailurus styani. NCBI lineage: Eukaryota > Metazoa > Chordata > Mammalia > Carnivora > Ailuridae > Ailurus > Ailurus styani. Next base: position 987,177 of record LNAC01000567.1, on the reverse strand, counting down.
CCCAGGGGTCTCCATAGCGTGTGGCGTGAGTAGAGCACAGATCCCCCCCGGCAACCCCACACCATCACCACGCGTGGAGGCCCCGGTTCCCCGGGCTCCGAGACCCTTCAGGGTTGAAGAATGAGGTGAGAGGAGTGAGGTACAAGGTATGAGGTCACGGCTAGTAAGTCACAGACAATGACCAAGTATTTGATTTTTGTAGCAACTTACTTTAAAAAACAATTAAACCATTTTCAAGGTGACAGCAATATTAATAACAACAGCTGGCACTTACTGAGTGCCAAGCCCTGCACCTGACCCTTCTTCTGACATCATCATTCAGTCTTTGGGCTTGTAGACCCTGGGCAAGTCACAGAGCCTCTCCAAGCCTCATCCTCTGCAGAGGGTGGCACTTTCGAGAAAAGTCTCTCCCTCTCTCCCCGGAGTTGTTCAGAGTCTTGAAGATAATGCATGGCGCATGTAGGCACTCAATAAATGTTAGCTCCCTCCCGTCCCATTCCAATTTATTTTAAAAGGGCATAGGGTTAAGACAGAGGCCTGAGCGCCCCACAAGGGAGCACTCAGATATTTAGAGGATGCCGAGGAATGGGAATAAAAACAGCTCTGTTAAGAGGCCCCTGGCCGACTGGCCCAGAGAAACAGAAATTTCATAGCTACTTTAAATTTATGAGTTGTCGGGTCCTGGAAGGCAGGCAGGTCATAAACCTCAAACAAGAAGCCAAACAGGATCTTAATGAATAAGGGCCATACAGCAAGTGCCCCATTTCCCCACCCCAGGCCCCAGGACACCCATGGGGCGCTGCCCCAGAAGATCCTGGAGGCCCGTCCTGTGGGTGGAGATGAGGCTGGCCGGGAAGCCAGCCCCGGAGGCCCAGGGCTTCCACCTGGCGGGGCGGGGGCGGGAGGGGGGAGATGCTGCTCTGACCGCTGCAGGCACAGCTGGCTCCTCTCAAGCCAGCATGGGGACACGGGGGAGGAGACAGCTCTGTCACCTCAACGGGTACTGCACAGGTAGGTCTGAGTCCCCGATTTGGGGAAGGGGCTGCCCTGGTCCTCACTTATCTGCTGTCTACAGATAAAGGGCTATTGTCTGCTTATGTCTGTTCTTCTCCCTCCTTCTTTCCCTTCCCTCGTGTGCCATTCCACCAGGCACTGGGGGTGCAAGTGGGGACCAGACAGCTGTGGGTCCTCAGCAAGAACAGGCCTCTCAGGGGTAAGTGCACACCCCCCCTCCCCCTGGACAGAGAGAGCTTCTTCCAGGCAAGGCCCAAGCCTGTGATCATCTCTGCATCCCCAGCGCCGAGGACAGGGCCTGCTGGCAAGCCCTCCGCGCTCTCCCTAGCTGTTACAAAATGGCAAGGGATTTTCCAGTCCCTCCGAGGCAGATCTTGGGAATCCAGCGGCGCTGCGTTCAACCTTGGCCCTGACACTTGTGTTGCTGTCTGGGAGATCCCGTCAAGTGACCTAACTTCCCAGAGCCTTCCTTTCCTCACTTGTGAAATGGGGATACTAACTATACCCAGGGGTTGCTGAGGGAAGTGCAGGTAGGTGCTGGGGCCTGGTACCTAGCGGGAGCCCAATCAATGGAACCAATACGGTCATCCTAGGGAGGCCCTAATAACCTTTCCTGGGGACCCTCTGATTCTGCTATGAATAAGAGATGCCTGCCCCTTCCCAACCGGAAGGGAGCCAAGGGCATAGTTGGCATGCCATCCCTGCATGCCCATGGGCAGCCACGGGGCTCACACTCTGCCTCACCATCCAGACAGGCCTCTCTTTCCAGCTGTGGTCCCAGCAAGCCAGACAGCTGGCTGGGGGCTCTGCTGACCAAGCGGGCCTGCAGACGCCCCGGGGCCAGGTGGCCACTCCTCTTGGCCCCGGCTTTGCCACTACTTTACTCAGTCACCCTTGTTAATCAGATTGGCAATGTGGGCTAGGATACAGAGGTCCTGAACTGGGGTTTCTGGAAGACCCTGTAGATAGAACTCAGGGGGTCCCTGAACTTGAAGAGGCAAAAAAAAAAAAAGGCACAATTTTTATTATCACTGACCTCTAATTGATACTTAGCATTTCCCCTCAAATCTGAGGGTAGGCGACAAACCCACGGTAACTGTTACTGTCCCAGATATTTACACATCACATGACAATCACTGTCACAGAGATTTCAGGATGTGTCACTAAGGCTTGTCACTGCTTCAAAAGTGAGGTCGTTATTGGACCTGCTGCTGGATCTCATTATTTAATGCATTAACAAAGGCGCTATCTACGAGTGGATCACATTTAATATACTTTCATAATTACATTTCAATAATAATAGATTTCCTTTGCAATCCTTCACTGTGCATTTCATGCATTTAAAACTCTATTCTGAGAAGGGGTCTGTGGGCTTTCACCAGCCTGCTAAGACAGAGCGCTTTGTGAGGACCCTGTGTCCCGACATTCTAGGATTCTGAGGCTCTATGTCCCGAGGCCCTTACCATCAGCATAACTATGAAATTAAATTTGCGGATCGCATGGTCTTCTTTTTCCAATCAGGAAATACATCCAGGCCGTGACAGCCCTTCTAAACTCCCGGGCTTCCCACAGAATGCGCTTGAATGACACTGGAAAGGTTTCAAAAATCCAGTCCACCCCCTGCTTTAATTCCTTTCTTCCCCCCAACAGATGTTGCAGGCCTGGTGAGGAAGCCCGTCCTGCACGACTCTCACGCCACTGATGGCGTTTCTCAGCCGAGGCAGATTTTCCTGGGTCGCCAATGCCATTCCTCCTTCCGGCACGAGGCAGCCCCTTGCAGGGTTCAGGGGGCTTCTTTGAGGGAGGGGAGGAGATCGCTACCTTTCAACCTGACCTCCAAGACTAAAGGTCAAGCTTTCAGGCGGTGCCGGGCTGTCTGCCCCCTACTCCGCCCCCAGCACTCACAGCTGCTTCTCGGTAGTACGGAGGACCCTGGGCCTCAGTAAGGAAGGTCGTGATTCTCGAACCTTCTAATGACGACTTGCAATCTCCTCTCCTCTTCAGAACTTGGCCTCACTTCCCAACTAGCCAGAGCCACTGGTTTGAATTTTGCTTTCCTCGTAAATGAGGGTGGCCCGGACCGAGAGCCCCTGGCAGGTGGCTGTGCTTCTCTGGTCTTCAGCTTCCCTATCTGTAGATGGAGCACAGCCGGTGATTCTTAAAGGCTCTCCCAGTTGTAATGTTCTGGGAGAAAAGTCATGTCATCCCTTTGGGCAAATGCTCCAAAAACATCCACAGAGCCAGGCCATGGGACTATGATTCATGGCTTTCTCATTCAGTGACATCACCTCCCTGAGAGTCAGTGACCATCTCAATGAAAGGGGGAGACGAGATAACTGACCCCAGGAGCTAGCATGGGAATGGATCCGGGGGATGCGTGTGAGTGTTTTACCAAGGGCTTGGCACAGAGTAAACACTCGATCAAGAGTCTTTGTGTTTAGAGAACAGTATTGACTTACCTGCTCACCCACGGGCCCTGGCCGTCCAGGGTCGCCCGGCTCCCCCTGCAAAGAAAGAGAATTACTTGGGATGGGTGATGGGAGTCTAGCCTCTCCCCCACCCCCACTGAAGGAAACACCCCCAGGTGACCAGCCTTAGTCCCCAAAAGTAGGGAAGGACAGGAACCTCAACTCCAGAGTCTAGCCTTTTAGACCCCAAACGAATGGCCAAAACGATGGGACACTTGGACAGAACCTCTGGCCCCAGACATGGCCGTGGCCTCCGATTCCCTTGAAGTGGACCCTCAGCAGATGACTTGGTACCCTCCAGTCTGTATCTCATATGGGCTGCTCATCAACCCATTGCATTTTGCGGAGGTGGTAACTAAAGCCCAGAGAGGCAAGGTGATCAGCTCAGGGCCACACAGCAAGCTAGAAGCAGGACTAGAATTGGAACTGATTGAAATCCCCATTTCTACTGGATCAGGCTGCCCCACCACAGGAAGATCAGGGAAACAGGGAGTCAGGGCACCTAGATCCTAGACCCTCACCCACCAGACCTCTGCCACTGGATCACGAATGACTAGTGAGCCTTGTCTCTGCTCTGGGCTCAGCCTGCCCAGCTATAAATAAAGGAAATCAGACTCATCTGTCTTGTAGGCTATTTCCAGCTCTCATGCTTGGTGGCCTTTTGTATAGCCTTGTCTGCCGGCTTTATCCCATGCCGTGGTGGCTCCTGCTTCTTTGGCAGCCACGGCCGCCCTGGTCTCCCCACAGCATGAGCTGGAGAGGCGAGCAGCCCCGTGGGATAAATCCACCCAGACTATGTCACTGCCCTCACCACAGAAACCCAGCTGGTATCTGAGGGAGTAAGACTGAGACCTCAGGGGGCAGGACAAGGGCTAAACGAGCCAGACTAGCCAGGAGCTGGGCTCCCAAATGGACGCGGCTCACCGCAATCAGGTTCCAAGCCTCATCCTTCTCTCCAGCGCCTCTCCCAGACCTCCCGCTCATGAGAACCAGAGGGGCCAGGCAGACACACGGGCCGTGTCTGCTGAGCGGAGGGGGACGTGGATGTCCTGGGCTACCCTGGCTCTGCCCTCAGCCTCGTGTGTCTGCCCAGCTGTAAACGTGGCCCAACACTCTCTGTCTAGGACAGCTTAGAAAATCCAACCTGCAAGAGGAGTCCTTGGAAAACCACTAAGCAAGGCTGCCCATGTGCCGAGGACCATCCCTCTCCTACCCAGGCCAGTTCTTCTTTGATAAGTTGAAAAAAAAAAAAATTGCTACCAAAAGTAATATATATTGACTGCACATCATGGGGAAAAGCTAGAGGCCCACAAAAGACAACAGTCATGTCCTCCACTCCCACCACCGGAGAGAGCCCCTGTCCACACTGCAGCCTCTGTTCAGAGCACACAGGACCACTGTGCAAAGGGCCCCCGCAATAGGCTTGTCCCGTAAGCCTCCATCTGGAACCTGCTTTCTACTACTGCCACACCGCCACCTCCACACACACGGGCATTTTCCCGACTTACAAACTCTCCACGCCGCCATCTTTGGTGGCTGCATTGTGTCCCATTACGAATTCTATCCCACTGTTGGATATTGAGGTTCTTATTCATTTTGTCCTGTTACCAATATGTTGTGATAAATGGGGACCATTGACCCCCTTTCCACAACTGCTCCTGGGATTGGGGTTCTTCCTGGGACCCTCATTTACTGGTTCCCCCTTTCTTCTCTTCCCCAGTTGTTCCACACACATCCCCACCCCTGAAGCCCAGTCACTTCCAGGTCCCCTCACCTTCATGCCATCTGGGCCGGGCCGGCCAGGAAACCCCTTCCTGCCAGGTTGGCCCTGCAATAGAGACAGGTGAGTGAGGGGGGCGTGGTGGGGGATGGGGCTGCGGCATTGCTGGGGCTCCAGTCCTGGCCCAGTGGAGGGCTGCAATGCCCCAGGGGGGCAAGGATGCAGAGCCAGGAGGGCCCCAGGCTGCCAGCTGGTCTGGAGATGCAGGGGTGGGGGGTGGGAGGGGGTCTGGCAGCTGTGTGACCTCAGGGAAGTCTCCCCTCCCAGGCCAGTCGTGTTTTGTAAATGGGAATGTTGAAACCTGCTTTCAAGGAATGAGGAAGAGGAAGGAACTGGACAGAAGATACAGGGTCCGGGGGGAATGGAGAGTTTAGGCCAGTGGTTTTCAAAGTGCGGCCTGGGGACCCATGTGATCCCTGGGGTCCTCTCAGGAGATGCATGACGTCGGAACTAGATTCACAATAACGCTAAGACATTGTTTGCCTGTGTCTCTCTCATTCTCATGGGTGTACGTGGAGTTTTCCAGAGGCTACATGACATGTGGTATCATCAACATTGAATGCAGAAGCAGATGGGAGAATCCAGCTGACTTCTATTAAATCAGACATTAAAGAGATTTGCAAAAACGGTAAAACAATGCCACTCTCTTCATTAGATTATTTTGCTTAGGAAAATAGAGCTTTGGAAAATAGGTTGTTTTGTGTCGTTTTGTTGTAAAACTATTATTTTTGTGGCCATGAAATGGGCTTATTATTATTCAAATGAATTAATAAATACATTTAAAAGTTTTCAGTTTTAATCACTAATATCCATAGAGGGAACCAACACAGAGAAAAGCATTTTGGGCCCACAATCATTTTCCTTTTCTTTAAGAAGGTAAACAGGCCCCAACACCAAAACACTCATGCACTGCTGGTTTACGCCCTCCCTGGCATGGGCCTTGTGGAAGGCCACCTGCAGCAGAGCAGTGGGGAGGACGCGAGGTGAGGTTCCAGGCTCTGAGACACTGGGCTAAACCCCTTGCTCATTGAGCCTGACGGCCGAAACTAAGACCAGCAACGGCGTTCTCACGGAGAGTCAAATGCACGAAAGTGGATGCAAAGCCCATCACATGGCTGCTGGGCAAACACAGCCTGTCGGTTTCCCGCCTCTTGTCTCTTGTCCTTTGCATCTGTTCTAGTCCCTTCTCTGGCTGGCCCAAGGCTCTTGCTGATGACTTCCCGAAAGAGTGCCCCCCCCACCAGGTGTCGCCTATCTGCACACAGTGGGCTCAGGAACGACAATTCCTACTTCCCCAGGGCCAGTGACACTCACCTCTAAGCCGGGGGCCCCAGGAGGCCCCATGGGTCCTTCATCTCCCTAGAGTTGGGAGACACAAGAGAGGAAAAAGGAGAAATTAATCCAGTGAGGGTCTCGGAGAACTTGACCTGTGAGGAGGGAAAGGGGTGGACAGAGGAGAGCCCTCCTGGACCAAGAGAAATGGTATGCCTGGTGCCCCCCATGGCCCCCACCCAGGCCACCCAGGGACTTCCACGGGAAGGGGGTCCCAGTGCCGTCTGAATGTGACAGGCCCGTGGCTTGAGGCAGGGCTGGGCAGCAAGTCAAACCCTATCCTATGTTGTAGATACAGCACCTCGACTGCAGCTCAAAGATACGAGCTCTATTCTGAGCTCCACCCTTGATTTGGAGGCAGACCTTAACCTCCCATGCCTCGGTTTCCCCATCTGTAAAATGGTGCCGAACGAGAGGGCCACCCTAAAGTATGACGACTAGCCTACGTGCAGTTCCTAGAGGACAGTGACGAGGCCCCATCGCCTCCTCTGTCACAAACACCATTCAGGAAGGGTGTGCGGTGCCTCATGGGTGTGTGGGGCCTGCAGGTGGGGCCAAGGGGCACGAGAGAGGGAGGAGACGAAGAGGTGAACGAACACAGGGGTGGACGAATGAATCAACGGGGACATGAGCAAGTGGCGGGCTCTCGGGTGGTAACGTGGGTGTAGACAGAGGCACGTGGCTGGCGCCATCCCTCCCTCCTCACCCCTCCCTCCCTTCCCACTCTGGGCCCTCCCGCAGGCCAGGGCAGCCTCCAAACTGGCCTGTCTGGCACGCCAGGCCTAACCCAAAGGCCCCCCTCTGGGGCCACCCCCCAACCCAGCTTCCAGGAAAGCAGCCCCACGTGGCCGCTCGCAGAGCCAGCGCTGGGACCCCGCCAGACCCAGCACCAGCCTGCAGAGGGATCCGTGTCCGCTGGATGCCTGCCTGCGGTTGTGGTGAGGCCGGGCCTCCTGTGCTCTGAGCCGGGGCTGACTGTGTGTCACAGGGACCTTGGGCTCTGAGCCTAGGGGGCGGCGGCGAGAGGCCTCAGGCATAGGCAAAATCCAGGGCCAGCCCGTGGGGTGCCCAACGGGTCTGCCCGCAGAGAACTTCTCAATCCCCTTCGGCGTGAATGAGGAAATTAGCCAGTGTCCACTCCGCCACTTACTAGCTCTGCAAGTCATGTCCTTCTCTGGGGTGCCCCCCGGGCGGCTCCCAGGAGCACACAGTTGGTAGCATAGGGCCTTTGTCATGGGCTTTGGGCTCAAGCAGGCCTGGATTTGAATCCCGCCGCTGCCCGCCGCTAACCATGGGGCCCAACCCAGTGTCTTCACCCTGAGTCTCAGGGCCTCACCTTCCACTCTCCCACACCCACACCCCCAGGGAACTGGGCTGCGGGCAGGAGCAGTGGCAGTGGCCTCCAGAGAGAAAAGCCCTGGGCGATGGGGACGCAGCGGCAGTAGAGGGTCACCTGCCAGCCAGGCCAGGCCAGAGAAAGACCTTGGCAGGGTCATGGGGCAGGGCCGTAAAGGATGAGCGGGAGGGTGAGCCTGAGGCAGCCCGCAGCTGGTACCCAGGCTGAAGGGCCCTGGCCCCCAGCGGAGGCCCCCAGGACCCCGGATGGAGCAGGCAGGGCTGCAGGGGACAGGCAGGGGACACGGGGCCAGACGGTCTCACCTCGGGCCCCAGCTGCCCACGGGGTCCCGGCAGGCCTCGAGCTCCAGGCTTACCCTGATGGGAAGGAAACGGAGAGAGGTCTCAGAGGCGGCACCTCCGAACCCATCGGAAGCTGGCAGGACCCCCACCAATTCCAAGCTGGGCAGCCAGCCCCGGAGGTCCACGGTTTCCACAGAGCAGGGACTCACCTTCGTGCCCTCTGGGCCGTTGTCCCCAGGGGGGCCAATGTCTCCGGGGAATCCCTGAGGGGAAGCAGAGAGCAGGGGTCACCCATGGGTGAAGGGAAGAGCTAAGAGCATCGGTCTTGGAGGGAGACCGATCCAGGTTTCTGTCCCTTCCTTCGTGGGATGGGACCCCGGGCAGGTGAGTTAACCACCAGACCCTGCAGTCCTCTGTTCTAGAACAGGGACCTGGGTAAGAGCCCGTACATCTCAGAGTGTTGCTGAGAGCATTAAATGAGACAATGCAAGAAAATACTTAACATTGGAACAAGTGCACAATACACACAAGATGGTGTAACCCAGAATTCCCCATGTCTTGGGTCTGTGGCCACCGGAGCTCCAAAGCCAGCCCTCCTCTGCTCCGAGAAATGGCAGCCTTTGACTGCAGCGAGCCTACAGATATGATGCCGTTCTGGGTTTGTTACCACTTTGAAAGGCTTGGGAAACGCTGGTCTAATTAAGCTCAGCTCCTCCTCTCCAAAGCTGAAACGACTCCTGCATCCTGGCTTCTCTGCATGTGAATAGACCAGCAGAGGCCAGCACGGGAACATCCCCTTCCTTATTGTCGGTGTAATACCTCTGTTAATTCATCCTAGTGCTGCAGTCACTTTTAGGGCAGCCCCACTACTCCCTTAGCTTCCTGACAACTAGAAACCAAAATCTTATATGAATCCCTGAGACCTCCTCCTCCCACGTCGCCTCCATAAGCGGCTTTTTCCTTCCTTTTTGGTGACTCCCATTAAATTCCAGCTCCAACATCCTCTCACCCTTCTTACTAGCAAAGGCAAGAATGGGTCTGAATTTTGAGCTTATAGAGAAAGCCAAAGCTACCACATCTTTTTTCTTCAAATCAAGAGGCTCAAAGTCCTGTTCTGCCAATGACTCACTGTAGGACCCCGGGCAGGTTTCTGAGCATCTCTGGGCCTTGGTTTGCTCATCTGTAAAATGGTGACTACAACATCACCTTACAGGGCTGTTCTGAGGCTTGAAGGGAAGAATGCAAGCAAAGGGCTTAGTTCAGCACCGGGCACCTGGTGAGAGCACTCAGTAAAAATCCGCATCCGAAAGGAGCCACACCGCCACCACCCCACCCCCACCCCTCAACCCAGGGCCGGGGCGTGGTCTCAGAAGGAGCAGAGACCAGGGAAGGCCCTGATGTGCTCTTCCGCTTCTGTCTTCAGCAGAGTTGAACCGTCTTCTGGACGCAGAGTCAGCCAATCCAGACAGAACCCAAAGGTGGGAGACGCAGACCCCGGATCTGTCCAGGGACCCAGGAGAGAACCAAAGCAGAGCTTATCGGCTACCAGCAGCAGTGACCCTGAGGAAGTCCCTTCCCGGCGCTGTGACTCAGTTTCCTCATCTGTAACACGGTGGTGGTACCACCTCCCTCACATGATTGCGGCGGCGTGTCACCATGTCCTCGTCCCCAAGCTACTACGCAGCCTGCTGACACGAGGTGGTGCCTAATAGACGTACGCAGCACACGTCCCCCCCTCGGTGGCCAGACTGCCGGGAAACCTGGGCTGTTAGAACACTCTTCTTCCACAGCGGCCGGGGAAGGAATCGAGGCCGTGGAAGAGAGGCCAACTCCATTCGTTTAAAGATAGGACTGTGTCATGGCCAAAGTCAACACAGTGCGAAGTCAGAACTTGGAGCTGGCAGGAAACTATCCCTCGTCTATCTGGGCGATACCAGGAGTGATCTTTGGAAGGGTCTGGAGAAGCCGGCAGAGTGAGACTCTTGTCTTTGAGATCCAGTGGCAGACGGGGAGGTGTGTGTGCACAGTGGGGGCGGCTGGGGTTGGCCTAGACCCCCAGAGAGCCTGGGTGCCAAGGATCCCGGGCTGATGGCCGCCCTGGCAGGACCACCCCACGTTCCAGAGATGGTCCCCGTTGGAGGGGCGGGGGGAAGAGCTCAACCTCACAGCATTGTTTGTATATGAAGTGTGCACGCTGGCCGACAGACCCAGACCTGTGCTAACTCTCACGTGCATCAGAACCTCTCAGGCAAGTTATACTAGTTGCTAAATCATCCTTCATATTTCCCATTCTCCATTCAAACACCAGAACTTTCCTGTCTGCCTTTTGCTCCCCATTCCTTGGAACTCCGAGCCCTGAACTTTTTCCAGGGGGAGTGTGGGTGTTTGGAAAAGTTCCAGGGCTCAGCCTAGAGAAACAGGAGCTCCTGTTAAGGGTGCAGGCCTGAATTCAGAGGACTTTCCCGATGTTTTTTCTGGACGCTATAAAGGTGACCACAAAGCTAGGGAGGGTCTCTGAGGCCAGCTTCTGTCCCACTGCCACTGAAAGTCACCAGGGGCAAAGAGGCAGAAAAGGAAAGATCTCTGGTCTTGGAATTTCTATTCTTGGCCCCATCTCTCGTTTGCTGTGTGGCCTCAGGTTAGTACCCCTCCTGCCGATCTCTGGATCTCGGTTTCCCAAGGACAACCCCCAGTCCCGATTGTAGCCAGACGTAGAAATATGGTCTCACATACCTCCGGTCCAGGAGGCCCAGGAAACCCAAGGGATCCCTTGTCTCCAACTTTGCCCTGAGGAAAAGAAGAGACGGCAGGGGAGGCACGGGTAAGTGAGGGCCCACTTTCCCCCATCCTTTCTATTAGCCCCCTGGCTGTGGGGGTTTCAACAAGCCTCAGGAGCATATGAATATCTCCCTAGATAACTAGGAGCTACTGTTCAAACCCTGCCTCCTACACTTACAGCCACGGGATCCTTGGACAAGACACTTCATCTGGTAGAAGCTCAGTTTCTCCATCTGATGGGACGGATAATAATACTCTAGCCCTTGGGGTGATTGGAAGCCTTCAAAGAAGTATATGGTATGGCAAGGAGCTGACACATAGCCACATTCCAGAAATACATGTTGCCAATGCTACTGCTGTGTTCAAGGCTCTGGGAGCCCCAGATTCTCATTCTCCCCAGAACTCTGACAGTGACTGAGGCCCATCTCTGAGACTGGGTGAGCTCCTGACCCTCCGGGCCTCAGTGTCCTCCTCTGTAAAATGGGTGAATCTCATTCCTTTTCTGCTCTGCTTGGCTCCCAGGGTGGCTGTAGGAGGAAATGTGGTCCAGGACGTGACCGTGTCCCTGCCCACATTTCATGACTGCAGAGGGCGAGGTTTGGGGGTGTCAGAGCAAAAGGTACTTACCAGAGGCCCCGGCTTCCCCCGTGCACCTGGGAACCCTGGCAATCCCTGGCTCCCCTGGAAAAGACCAAGAGCAGGCTGGGTTAGTAAGGAACAGAAGTGGCCAGGTGAACAGCTGCTCAGTCATCCCTGCCTGCCTGGGGCCTAGAGAACAACCCCCCTTTGGGGGAGGTGAGCTCCCCCCTCACTTTTCCTGCCTCCAAGCTCCAGCGGGGCATCCCTGTGGGCTGGGCCTCAGAGCTGTAAAGGTGACACAGCAGGTTCTGTCCTCGCCAAGTTGTCCTGGAACCTGCGACCCCAGGGGGGCTCCAAGCAAGTTCTGCGGTCCGATTTATGCCTGAGGAACTCTGGAGACGGGGGCCCAGCGGGGGAAGCAGCCGGGGCCCGCGCGGCCTGCAGTCCGGAGACACCGAGGCCAGGTCAGGACAGGCCAGCCAGGAGGGAGGGAAGAGGAAGAGGGAGAGCGGGCCAACATCTGGGGCTTGTTGACTGGCTGGGCGAGATCCAGATGTGGCCACATGGTGCCGGACACAGGCAAAGAGGAGCCGGCCTCGGCAAGCTGCCTCGGTTCATCCATCAGTCAGGAAGGCCAGTTACTCACTCACTTACTCAAACGTGTCCTAAATGTTCACTGTTCTGTGTAGGACTCTGAGCTGAGCTCTGCCAGGGAAGTCTGGGGCAATTTCCTCAGGGAGCTGGCTGGCTGGCACGGGGCTGCGCACAAGTCCCCATCAGCCAGGTGCTGCCACAGACGAGGACGGACGGGCTGCTCGGGGCACGCGGAGAGGGAAGTGGCCACCGTCCGAGCAGGTGGAGGAAATGGCATCTGAGCAAGGTTCTGAAGAATGGGGCTGTGCAGAGGCTGGGTGGAGGGCGTGCCAGGCAAGGCAGCAGTGTGTGGGGCAGAGGGCCCTTTGGGGGAGCACGGGGCTGTAAGGGCGAGGGACAGGGATGGGTCCGAGGGGCTTGCTCACTTGGGGTCCTGGGTGCTGGGGTGAGGAGACAGGATTTGGCAATAGGGAGCCATGGATGGTTTGTGAGCACAGAGCAGAGCTTTGCAGCAGTGAGGAAGACAGACGGGGGGACGGGGGTGCTGACAGTAAGTCAGGAGGCTGTCAAGGCCAGGGAAGAGATGGTGACAGGGGACTGAGGCTAGAGAAAATAGGGTTATGTGAAAGGAAGCCATCTTTCAGGGGGGTCCTGGCCCCTGAGAAACCCTGAGAAGGAAGCCGGCACCAGAGAAAAGCAGGGTTGGGGAGAACATCCACTACAATTACCTTGTCTCCTTGGAATCCAGTCTCTCCTGACACACCTGGAACCCCTTGTTCACCCTAAATGCACACCAGCAAAGAACGTTACAATGGAGACCATGGTAGGTTCTGGAAGCCTCCCCACTTCCAGACCCACCGGCAGGGTACAGCTTGGCTGAGGCTGTTCCCAGAGTGGGTCTGACCAGCATCCACCTTGTGAGAGGAAAGGGCAGGCCCCCAGGGAAGCTTGGCGGGGGAAGGCAGGCCCTGGGGGGCACGGAGCCGACCTCGCCGCACACCTGACTGGGGTTGCTCAGGTGGCTGAAAACACCATTAACAGAAGCCAAACTGCCTGGCCTTCTCTGGACAATGGACACTTGCAGATCAAAGGGACTGTTTCTTGGTCCTTCAATGTCTTCCTCATGAGCTTCAGGTCTCAGGGGGCAGGTGCAGCCTGGGTAGTGGCCGCCACCCCCCAACGTGGAGGGTTCTGAGCCTTCACATTTGTTGCTTGGCCTTTTTCACCACCTGGCTGGGAGCTGTCACTTCTTCCTGCTGCGGGAGTCTCTGTGCCAGCCATCCGTGAGGGGCCGCATCTAATCAGCTGCCGGGAATCAGCTACAACAGGAGAAACCAGCTAGCCTGGCCAGCTAAGACTACGTGTAAACAGCAAGTAAACGGGTCTTGAGTTAGTTCTGAGTGTTTCTTTCCTGAGGTGACACAGATTCTGGCCATCAGGGGTCTCTCCTGGTCCCTCCCTGTTTTCAGCCACATCCTGATAAACGAGTTGTCGGACAACCCCATGGGACGACGACGGTTCTTCTTAGCGCCAGAGTCGCTCCACGCCGCCCTCGTGACCTCTAGCTTGCCATATGGGATATTCCCAACAGCACCCCGGCCCCAGCACTCCGAAGACATTCACAGCCCCAGGAGCAGTCGGAAGGATGGGGAGGAAACCCAGGAAACATGGAGACTCCTGGAGAACCCACATCGTGCGGCTAAGGCCATGAGCCGGCAGAAAGAAACTTCCTTGGTAAAACAGAAGCCAAAACTAAAATAGATAAATAAATAAATAAATAAATAGCTTTAAAAAAAAAAAAAAAACTTACTTTGGTTTTTCCAATCTGGAAAACCCTGTACAATATCCCAGAGGTTTGGGAGCCAAGAAAGTTTTTGAGTTGTTTTTTTTTTTTCTCCCTTTCGGCGTGTGTGTGTGTGTGTGTGTGTGTGTGTGTGTGTGTGTGTGTGTGTGTGTTTAATGTCCAAAGGAGGAGCAGAGGGAATTAAAAAAAAAAAAAAGTTTAAAAAGACACCTAAGAAATCAGGACAATGGATTTGGGCTGGAGCGGGAGTCTTGGTTCCAGAACGCGCCTCCACGCAGGAAGACGGAGCCAAGTGGTTGTAAGCGGGAGCGCGGCCAGGACGGGTCATGGAAAATCTGGGATTCTAGGCAGGACGGCCGGGGAGCACGAAGGGATGGCTCCGTCATCCGAGGGGAGGGCCGGCGGGTGCGGGCACTCTCGGCAATGTTAAGACCCCTCCCCAGCCAAAGGGGCAGAAAAGAAAGTCCTTTTCCTTTCCTTCTTCTTTTTTCCCAACCCCAAAGACTTATTTGATTTTCTTGAAAACGATGGGCAGGAAAACAATTTCCTCCACTTTTTTTTTTCCAGAAAGATTTCACATGTCGAAACGAGCCAGGCACCAGCAGTGAGCAAGCCAGCCAAGCTCCATGTAACACGTTTATTTCCATGTTCCTGCAGGGCCAGTGAGCCGGAGGCCAGCTCTGCAGAGGGGCCTATAAAAAGCTCAAAGCCTACACCCCCCCCCCTGCTCCTCCACTTCCTTTCTCCCTTGTCCATGACTTCAACGTTTCCAGAGAGCTGAAGTCTCAAACCCCAGAGCAAACAGGTAGCTGTGGGGCAGAGCCCGCGCCTTGGAGAGAAAGCTCCTCCAACTCAAGGGGAAGAGGAGAGGGGGCTCAGGAGCCAGCGGGGCAGGGCCAGGGGCTTTGATGGATCTCTTCAAACTCTTTGGGGCTGTCTCCCCTCCTGGAAATGGAGGCATGGTCAAGGTCTCCGGAGCACGGTCAAGGTCTACAGAGCACGTGGCTCACTCTTACCGACTGTGTGCCCTGGGCAAGCTTCCCAGCTCACAGAGGCTCAGAGGCCGGGGGGTTAATCCCCACAGAGCATGCACACGGTGCCCGGCCCTGGCACCTGCTCCCATTTCTCAGGTTTACGGGGAGCCGAGCTATCTGAAGACAGGTGCACAAGGATCCTGCCCGCGGGAGCGGCACTCAGCTGCTCAGACGCAGGGAAACTTGGATGTGGCCCTCCCACACCCCCTTTGGGGTACCTAGTCCGCCAAGAGGCTGGAGAGGAGGGCAGGAAGACAGCTGCAGGGCAGAGCATGACCTGTACGTCTCGGTTCCTCAGATACCGCATGACAGGGCCAGGCGCTGCCCTGCTCTGCGCCCCGGGGTCCCACCGACCCCCGTCCAACTGCGGTCTGGCACCGGGGGAGCGCAGCAGCAGGCTGTGCGGAGGACACGTGCCACGGTGGCCTCCCCATGGCAACTGGGAGGAAAGCGGGTCAGGGGCTCAGAGGCCGGTGCCAGCTTTTCTGTTGCACACTCAGACCACGTGCTCCCTGGGGTTGGGTTCCCAGTTCTAACTGGGGCGGTCTGTGTGGATTCATTTCCTCCCGTGGCTGGAGAGGTCTCTGGTGCCCGCACCACACCTGCCTGCCGCAGGGCCTGTCCGCTCAGCAGCACTGCCCCCTCCACCCCCACCCCGCCCCCGTTCTGGCTTTGGCCTCCCAGTCCAGACGCTGGCCTCGACCTTGCTCCCCGAATTGAGAGACCTGCCTTGCCTTACCCCCCATCTGTGCCTCAACAGCCCCTTGTGCTCTATCTCCCAGGGTCTGCACGCCCCAGACCACCCGCCTGAGCTCCACCTGAGTTACGAGGAAGAAGCCGGGGAACGCAGATTTGGGGGGGTCAGAGGGGAGACAGGAGGAGTGCGGGGGAGTGGACTGGTGAGAGAGCAGCAGCGGCATTGGGGGTGGGGGTTGGTTCGCATGCAGATAAAACACAGTGCAACGAGGGAGTCTTCAGATCACCTTATCACCTTTCAGTCCGGGTTCCCCCATGTTCCCCATCAGCCCCTGCAAGACAAAGGCCAGATCCTGCTGTGAGGGGGGCAGTGCTCAAAGCCCCGGAAGCCAAGTGTCCTGCCCGATACCCACTGGCTTGCTGGGCCCACCCAGTGCTCAATGCCCCACCCAGCACTCCGTTTTCTCATCCGTGAAAGGGGGCAATGACCCCCAGCGTGGAGGCCCATGATGTGGACTGAAGAAGCCCGAGAAGGGACAGCTGACTCCTCAGCCATGGCACTCTGAACAAATACAGGGGAGAAGGCTGCTCGTGGGGACAGATGGGTTCTGCGAGCATTGTCCCCTGCGTGTTGGCCACACGGGATCATCCCCAGAATGAGGTCCTAGCAGTTGGGCCCATCTGTTTTTTCCTGCACGCCCATCCCATGCAGGGATGTACCAAGTTCACTGTTTTGCCGCTACAGTTTCTATGACCCTTGCGATGTCCACCGCCCCTGCTGGCCTTTCAGTGCCCTGACGTCCGGAACCACGTGAGACTCATACCCAGGTCAAGGACTGCTGTCCAAGAAACACGTCAGCCGTAAGTGACATACAGATGATGACTGGCTTTCAGGCCCGGGAAGAACTGAGTCCCTGAGCCCCCGTCCTCCCCTCCCCCCACACTGTGCCCAGGCTCACTTCCCTCTGGGCTGCCATGGGTCAAGGGGAGGGTTGGGGAGGGCCTGGCTGGGACGAGACCCGGATTCAGGGATGGCTCTTGTTTACCTTCACGCCCTTGGGTCCTGGATAGCCGATCGGACCCAGAGCTCCCATGTCGCCCTGGCAAGAGAGAGAGAAGAGGGCATGGTGAGAGGTGGCTCCCAGGAGTCTGGCCTGGGAGGGGTGATCCCCAACGTCCCCTTGGCCTGGGCTGCTGAGGACACGACCCCACTGGTTCTGTCAGACCACCTGCTCTTGTCTCTCCTCCGCTGCTCGCTCATTGTGTCATTTGGGGTGGCTAACCTCTCCGTGCCTCAGTTTCCCCATCTAAAACGGGGGTCAGGAGTACTATGTACCTCCTGGAGCTGTTTCAGGAAGAACTGTCTTAGGCATACTAAGTGCTGGGCATGGTCTGGAGGCTTGTGGGGCTGTCCCAGCTGAAGGGGTTCTACCGGCCTCTCATGGGTGAAGGCCCCACAACACAGAACAATCTGGCTCAAAATGCCCACAGTGCTGAGGTGAGGAGTCTGGCTGAGAATGAAGGGGTGGCTGGATCCTCTGTGCACAAGCCCACCCTCTTCCCCTCATGGGTCCTGGCTCCTGCCCGCCCCTCGGGCTACTGCCTCCAGCCACAGCCATGCGGGTAAGCCCAAGCCCAGAGATACGGAGCCCCCGAAAATGCGCTCTTCTCCCCACTTTCCATCTGCTGTGACTCGTCAAAGTGTCTGGCTGCTGTGTGCGCTCACACAATGTGCTTGACCTCTCCGGGCCTCAGTTTCCCACGTCCCTGCATCAGGCTCCGTGGGGGTCCCCGGCAAGTGCTCGGAAGCGCCAGAGGAAGGCCAGCTGCCCCGGGCTTCCTGTGGGAACTGGCTGGAGATGTCAGCGTCGCATTCCTGCCTGACTTCCGCAGAAGGGCCGACGGGCCCAAGGAGAGAGACGGAGGGAAGGTGCTGAGTTCGCAGACGGTGGCGTGGTCTTCTGGGGAACTGTCGGGTCCCACCCCCCAGCCCCTGCAACGACTCGATCAGCTGATGCAGAGGCCGACCACCATCCGGCCATGGCCCTGCCAGGGACGGGCTGTGTGACCTTGAGCAAAACCCTTGCCCTCTCTGGACCTCAGGATCCCCACCTGATTAGTTCAAACCAAACCTTCTAGCTGCTCCTCTGCCAAGAAATGGTGCTTTCTGCTCCATCAAGTAATCTTCTCCTGAAGGAAGTAAGGTCTCAGCAGGTGCCAAGACTAACACAAACAGCAGTGTCTGCCAGGCATGGAGCTCGGCACCTTACCTGCCTCGACCTGAGGACTCCTCACAACAGCCCTTGGAGATTCACCCTCCTACCATCCCCATTTTACAGATGGGGAAACTGATGCCCCATAAGGTTAGGACTGGGTGGAGCTGGGATTCACACCAGGCAGTCTGTCTCCAGAGCTTCCAGGCAATTCTGAAGTCGTCTTGGGAGAGGAGGGAGAGAGGGGAGTGAAAAGGCCAGGATTACTGGCCAGGAGAGGCTGGGGTCCAAGGAAAAGCCAGCCCTTCAGAGAAGTGTACCTCCCTCGGCCATGCTGGCTGCTGCTGCTCTCCCTCTCTTTTCCTGGATGAAGGGAGCCAGGGGTGGCCTGCCCAGAGTTCCCCGTGGGAGCTCTCCTGGCACAGTTGGCTCCGGCTGGGGCCCGGGCTCCGGGCAGGGGACCAGTCAGCAGCTCCAGGAACACAGGCTCCTTCTTCCCGCCGCAGGCCTGAAGGTGGCTTGTGTGGGGACTGAATTAAATATGGGCCTGACTGACACCTGGGGCCCTGGGGAGCCACAGCAACGCCACGCCCGCCGCCCCTGCAGGCCCTTCCAAGAAGGTCTGTGTGTGGTGGGAGGCAGGGACTTGCATGGCTATCCAACCCCAAAGGACAAGGAATCTGTGGAAAAGGGACTCTGGCTGCAGGGCGCATGGGGAGAAGGTGGTGGCTTGCTTCGGGCAGGCCCTTCCCATGTTGGCAGGGCCCCAGTGCTGGGCTCTGAAAGGACTCGGGGGAGGAACAGAGAAAATTCCAGGCTGCTCTCCCCACAGTACAGCCCACAAAGCACCAGTCGGCTCTGCGCTAGACACCCTTGTGGGCAGCCTGGCCAAGCGACACATAGCATGTCATGTCCTCACAAGAAAGAACAATGAGTAATGCCCTGAATTTGGATCCTGTTCCCACTTCTGCCTAAGCTCCCAGACACTGCTCTATACATCTTAGCCTTCGTCTTGCTGACTCTCACCAAAACACAAGCAACCACGTCCGCAACCGTTTCTAGAACTCCTACTGTGTGTCCACGCTCGAGACATCAAGGTCCCGTCAACCGCCGTGCCCGGGAGCTTAGGCTGGGCCCCGGCTGGAACGTGCTGCTCGGGCCCTCGCCAGCTGCTCACGGTCACCCCGTGAGGCCCATCTCACGGAGGAGAAATCCAAGGCTTAGAAAGAGGCGAAGTCAGTCAGCCAAGACTCAGCCACCCACAGGACACGTGGGCAGGTTCAGTCTGTCTGTCTGGCAGGGCCACCCACCACCCTTCACACGTGTCTTCCCTTCCTGCCCTGCCATTCCCCTACAGCTGTGGCATCCTCGGCCACGGGTTCCCAGACCCGGAAAGTTCCGCCCTGTGCTCACGTTGTTCACGCACACTCATCCTTCCGCCAAAGCACCAACATCCCTTCCCTGACCCCACAGGCCAGGTCAGGCTCTGCGGTCAGGTCGCACAGTCCTCGCCACACTGGCGACCATTTATGTGTGTGTCTATGTGGCGGAGAGTGGCTTAACAACCAGGTGAGAAAGAAACGTAATTCCGCTCTCGGTTACAAACCCTCTAGGGAGAAATCCCGCCTCCGTGTTCCTAGAACTGCCTTTGAAGGCAACAAGGCCTCTTTCCAGAAACTCTGATAGGGATCAGTGGCTTGGGGACAGGGGCGTGGGGGCTGTGGCCGTCCTGGCTCCTGTGTGGTCTTCATAAGGATCATCTCTCACACAGAGCAGCCCCCGGCACGTCCACACCCTCACACATCTGCTCTCTCCATTCTTCGGTCTCCAGAAGTCACAGAGCTGCATGAGGGATGCGGTGGGGACGTCCGTGACCCATGGGCACAGGCCCACGTCCAGCTTTTCGCTGTGTGACCTTGAGCAGGTGTTTCGGCCTCTCTGTGCCTCGGTTCCCTTCAGTGTACTATGGTAATTCCTACTCTCAGAGGCTTGCTGTGATCATCAAGTATTTAGCACAACGACTGGCACACAAGGGGTTTGTAAGTGTCAGCGAGTGAGGCTCCCGGTCTTGCTTCATCACAAGGAAACAAAACCAGATGATCATTTACTGACAGAATATGGGGGACCCGTCCACCATACCCCACATGCTGGGTTTTGGCCTGACCACGTATTCTTTGGGTCTCATTAGACCCAAGGAAGAGCTAAAATTCCCTCTCTGTCACTCAAAATAAAAAAGATAGAAATCTTTGTTGGGAAGACTCCGGAATCAGGGACACTTTCCTTGAGGGCCAGCCAAAGGGTTTCAGTTACTCAAAGGGGGCTTTTCCGAGGCGGTCTCCCCTCAGAAGCTGCAGGGGGGCTGCCAGTCGCTTAATGGGATCCGGGTCACACAGACCTGGGTCGCAAGTCTTAGCTGGTGACCTCAGGCCCCAGCCTCCCTATCTGGGTGACTGGGCTACAGCCACCCCCCTCCAGTCTCTCAAGGCTTCCCCAGCCTAATGCACGTCAAACACACACAAAACAGAGATGCTCAGTAAATGTTAGCCTGTCTCCTCACACCCTTCCTCCCGCCTGAAAGGACCTGGGGGGGGGGTGACAGGGGACATTTTGGCTTCAGTCTGCATGCAAATTGCTTCAGCTGACTAGACAGAAGGCACTGAATAAACCTGAAACTCCACTGAAATGATTATCGATATGTGGAATTCCCATTTGCTCAGCTAAAAACCCACATCCTCTGGAAAACCAGGGGTGACTCATGATCCCTCTTCCCCCTTAGCTCCTGGTTAGAAAATTCCTTTCCTCTCCAACTCTCTGGGGAGGCCACTGTTCTCCCTACCCACCCACCCCTCTGTCCCCACTAGGGCACAGAAGCTGCTGTTTCCAAAAATCCAGGGCGGGGGGAAGGGGGCGGGGGGGTGTCCTTGGGTAAGAGAGGGCATTAGTCCGGGGAGCCCTGGTAATCTGGCAGGTTCAGGTCCGGGCTTGTGACCCCCACTCCCAACACCACAGGAGGAAGGGCATATTACTTTGATAGCAGAGAGAATTTTAAAACAGGGGAAGTGAGGCTGAAAGTGGCGGAGAAGACACAGGACAAGAGGGAACCCTGAGGAGGCACAGATCAGCGATTTGGAAAGGGACATCATGAGGGGGCGCCCAGTCTGAGGAACACGGGATCACCCCAGCTCTGGCTCCTCAGAAGCAGGGCAATGGGAGAAGGGTCCTGGACTAGGAGTTGGAAGACACGCCTGATGGTCCTGCCCCCATCTTCTCCTGCCTCGTGGGTGACCCTGACCAGGGGCCTCAGCTTTCCCATCCGCCCAGTGGGATTCTCCTAAGAGGTCCCGTGAATAGGGCTGCCAGATCGAGCAAATGAAAATACAGTCTGCCCAGCTAAATTCCAATGTCAGATAAACACTGAAGGGTATTTTAGTATAAGTATGTTCTAAATATTGCATCTGAAATTCAAATTTCGCTGGGTGTGTTGTATTTTCTCTGGCAACCCTCACTGTGGAAAGCAAAGGGGAACATAGATGGCAAAGAGCTTTGTCAAGAGTCAGGAGGGCCAAGGGCATCGTCTCAGTCTCCAGAGCTGGCATTCATTCAGCCAAATGACATGCTTGCTCCTCTCAGGACCCAACCTAGTGGACACCAGGACAATGACAAAGAGAAACATGTGCCAATGATGAAAGCCGGAATATGTAAGCATCCCTTCAGGAGAACGTTAGGAACTGAGAACACGGAGCCTGAGGAAGGAGCCTTGGCAAGGAGAGAGGGCTGCCATCTTTTCATCTCGAACAGCCTCGCCCAGAGGTAAGGAAGTGCCTGGGGCTCAGGCCACGGCAACTCTGTACAGTGGCCTGGGCTCCCCCAGGGAAAGGCGTCCAACACCAGGCTATTCGAGCTGGACTGTAACCACCGTGTGGCCAGAATGTTCCAGAAGGCATCCCTGTGAGCGTAGAGGAGGCAGGACAACAAGACTGTGGGGGTCTTCATAACCTGAGGTCCTCTAGCTCCCAGCGCAGATATTCCTTTTTCAAAGCATCTGGGTCAGTGCCTTGTGCCAAAGAAGATGCCCAGCAAAGTCCTGCTGAATGGACATCAGGGATGACAAATGCATGAGTCATAGGGGGACACTTTGCTGTCTCGAGCCAAGGAGACGTCACTCAACACCCAGCCCCCGCTCCCACTAAGTTCCAGTGTGACTCTGAAATCTTTCTCCACACAGAGGACTGCGACTATACATAACGTGCACGCACGTGCGTGTGACCAATAACTATTATTACGGTGACTAGCGCTTCTTGAGTTCTTACTATGTGTGAAGCACTTTATATGCACTAGTTTCTTTAAATCTTCACAACAGGAGTCTAAGCAAGGTACTGTGATTATCCCCATTGTATAAATGAAGAAAGTGAGACACAGGGAGGTTAAGAAATTTGCTCGGAATCTGAATTCAACCAGTGGTAGAGCTAGGATCCAAACCCAGTGGTCTGCTCGCAGGGACGGTGCCCGTAGTCACGGGGCTGCACAGGCCACTGTGCATCTGCGGTCCTCACAAGGGCAGGCACAATGATCTCAGCCTACGGAGGGGGTCCCTGAGGCTCAAGGAAGTGAGCCCAGAGCCGAGGAGCACAGAGCCAGCAGGAGGCGAGCCTCGGGCGCAGACACAGGAGGACTGGATCTTCGGCCGCTCGCCCGCCTGAGCAGGAGCATGTTACCACTGGGGACCTGTGGGCCCTCTTGCCAGGACTGGCCTCCCCTCAATGATGGCGCCCCTGAATGCCCCTGGGGTCTTCTCCAGCCTACTTCTGACCAGAATTTCGTGGCACAGTTGCCAGAGAAGCCAAGGCCGGCAGCCCGTTTGTCAAACTAGGCAACAGCCTACTTAGGTCCCTCCATGGCCCCCCAGACTTAAGCCCCATGAGGAATGACCAGAGAACAGAGCAAAGGGGGCAGGGGACCCTGGGGAGAGCTCCCAGAGTCATTTCCCAGGCCTGGACCTCTCAAGGGCTCTTGTGGCCAGACCCAAGGTCAAGGTCCCACTCTGAGGGCTCCACAGGAGGCCCTGGTTTCAGCTCCTGGAACCATTCCACAAGGCCTACCCCAATCTGGATGGAGTCAGAGGTCAGCCTGCCTCCCACCTCCCTGTGCACAGGCCTCTCTCCGTCCCAGGCATGTCAGGAAGTGATAGCAATGATTCATATAATGATATTTTCCTCTCGTTGCACACTTACTAAACGCTAGACCCTGGGCCAAGGACTGTACATGAAAGGGCTCGGGTAATCCTCACGAGCACCCCCTTGTACTCTATCACCATCCCCATCTTGCAGACGAGGAACTAAGGCTCAGAGAGGTATGTAACTTCACCCAGGTCACACAGTCAGGATGGGGCAGATCTGTGACTTGAACTCAGGTGGTCTGGCTCCAGAGTCAGTGTGTGAAGGAAAGGATGAGGAAGACCGGCCTGACGTGACCCAAAGTCTTGGCTCCTTGGCCAGCCACGTCCTTTCTCTAGACTGGAAGCACCTCACCTATGAATGGGCGTGCTACCCCTGCCTAGACCTCCTGGCAGCGTGACGGACAGGCAGCCCTTGTGAAAGCCCATCCGCACTCTCATGCTCCAAGCACCAGTCTTCATTTAACTAACGAAGAAAGGGGCTCAGAGAAGGTGGGTGATCCACCTGAGGACACGCAGCAGGGCTTTCCTCCCTCTGCCCCCTGGCCAGACTGATAGGTCCTGCTCCCCCAGCTCCTCCTGCCGTTGGATGAGAGAGGGACTTCTCCATCAAGACTCATCACTTGCTCCCCACACCCTGCCTCTTGCTCCCACCACCCAGGCATCTGTGTACTTACAATGAGGCCGGGGACTCCTCGGGGCCCTGGCAGGCCCAGTTCTCCCTGCAGACAGGAAGAGAGCAAAGCGGTTACTTGCCCTGTCTCCCTCCGGGGCCGCTCCCTCCACTCTATCCCCCTGTGAGCACCTGGTGGGATCCTCTGGAGCCAACCATTCCTCGTGCCTGACTAGTGATTCTCAGAGCCTGGCCTGAAGTTTGGACAAGACCCTTCCCCCTCTGCCTTCAGCTTTCCACATCTGAAAAATGGGGAGGCTGGATTTCCAGACCCAGTATTTTCTACTCGAAAGTGTGAAAGAGGCGGAATCCTGGTCCTGACAGTAAAGACGTGCCGGGTGCCCGACCCAGGTCTCACTTCACCTTCACTTTACGGATGGCAACACTGAGGCTCCAGAGTTTAGTGAAGTGCCCAAGGTCAAGTGCAAGGAAATAACACAGTGGCTCGGCTCCAAGCTGAGAGCCACGGGGCCGGCCTCTCTCCCTCTCCCAGCCAGGAGGTGCTGGGGTGCTTAGAGAAGCCCGCCATCACCGAAGGAGACTGTCAGGTCCCTGCCTCCCAGATGCGGGAGAGGCACGGGCAACTTCCCATCTCCTCCTCGTCTCTATAAATGGACCTTCCATTGCTTGTGCCAGAAAAGACGGGTAGAGGGGTCTGGATCAAGTTCAAGATACAAAGACATGAATAAAGGGGGGGGGTGGTTCTAGAAATGCTGATTATCAATGGGAATTGCCAGCACCTTCTGGGTATTTCTCTTGCTTCGTGTGGGCCCAGCCAGGAGGCTATCACTACAGCCACCAAGAAGAGGAGGGGAGAACCAGCCTTGGCTTTAAAATGAGGCAAGCAAGCCCCAGGGAAGGGAAGCGACTTGTCTGAGGTCACTCAGCAACTGCGTGGCCACGCTGGGGCCACTCATCAGGCCCTCTTTCTGCCCCGCCCCCCCAGGACCTGAGGATAAAGCCACCACTGCACCTCCGCAAGCAGGCTTCGGAGATGACCTCACACCAAAGGAGAGGCTCTGACTTCTCACCTCCGTGCCTTCATGGGTGGCCTTTCCTCCACATGGAATTCCCCTCACCTCTCTCCTCATCCCAGTCCAACTTCACCTTCCCCAGGAGTCTCCCTGCTCCTCTATCCCGCCTCGACAGCACCCGGGGCCTTTGACCCCACACGTCTCACTCTGCCTGGTATGACGGACCGGACAGACAGCCGTCAGCTCCTCCAGGACAGGCGATGTGCCCGCTGTGCCCCACTGCTTACAACCGCCCCATCCGGGAACACTGCTGGGAGCCGACCACCTTCCCCCACCCCCGCATGTCCTTCCTACACCAGCCCTCCGGGGCCGGCATCAGATCGACAGAGAGGGAAACTGAGATTCGGAGAGGGGAACCGATGTGTCCAAGCGACGCAGCAGGGATCGCACCGGAGTCTCCCTGGCTCTGAGACCAGGGCTGAAGCCCCCAGGGGAGCGGGGGTGAGCCCAAGCGGGGTCAGGCTCAGGGAGCATCTGTGGAATCGGAATTCCTACATCATCAGGGCTGGTCGTGGATGCAGCCATCACCTCGGCAGAAAGCACAGCTGGCCACAGCTGCTGAGGTGGGAAGGCCCAAAGAGAGACGGGGGAACATGGCAGGTGTTCCAAAGAGCTTTCAACTTAGTCTGCTCTCCCGGGACAGAGAACAAGCCTTCTCTCCCGCCTGAGCCTGAGCCTGGAACGGGAGGGGAGAGGCGGGCTCAGCACCTCAGGGCAGGGTGACCTGGTTCCTCCACGACAGGCCTCCGATTATTTACAAACTCTATAAACATGCCTGTGTTGAACATTTCTTTAGAACTCCGCTCTTCTCTCCGCACAGGGCCTGCAAACCATCTGCTCCCCCAGGGCACTGCTGTCCCATAAACACTGCTGATGCTTTAGAAGATGGTAGTAGCCTGGCTTCCCCAGTGGGGAATGACCCAGAATCTTCCTGGGTCTTTGGGGATGCGGCTCGGTCTGGGGCTTTGGGACCAGGGGCTCAGTGGGCCGGGGGGGGGTGGTTTCCCTGGGGTGGGGGCACAGGACACCCACAATGGACAGAAGCCTGGGGTTCACGGGTGGCAGGGCTGGGATTTGACCCACTCTGTCTGACCCCAAAGTTTGGATTCCTCCAACCTGCTGCGTGCTTGCTCTGGAATCTCCTTCCTGTGCCCAAGACTCGAAATACTTACAGGGTTTCCATCCAGTCCAGGAGGACCCCTTTCCCCAAAGTCTCCAGGAAACCCCTGAAGGCATAAGAGAGAAGAAACATCTGTAGATTAGTGTTTATACCCGTGAGGAGGCTTCCATCTAAACCCCCGCGCGCACACGGGACATGTCCATGCATTCTCGCTCCTGGGTTCTGGGGTCTGGGCAGCCGATGGGGTCCGCAGTCACGCGGTGCCCTCCACAGACACCTCCACATGAAGAACTTGACGGGGACTGGCTCCTGGAAGGAGCCTACAGCGAGGAGCCCTTTCCTTACCGACGTAAACTCTGAGAAGAAAAGCGTGCCTGCCTCCGCAGCGTGGAAAAGCCCTCCCCCAAATCTGAGACGTGGACTGAGGAGACGGAAAGGACGAGAACTGAGGCCAGGAAGCGGAGTCCAGGCCTGAACCAGTAGCTGACTCGTGGAGTGTTTTAGGAACACCCCTTCCCCCCATGGCCTCAGTTTCCCCACTAGTTGAAGAAGGCAGGGCTCTGCAGCATCTTCCAGCCCAGACCTTCTGTGGCTGTGACATGCTCTTCAAACCCCGCCCTATGCCGTCATGATCCCCATTTTTACAGATAAAGAAAGAGAGACTCTGGAAGGGTAAATGTCAAGGTCACACGACCGGTGACCCTCAGTGCCGCTGCCAGAGGGAAGTTGCGGCAGCCCAGAGAGAGGCCAGGCCACCCGGCCCAGGCAGGTCTGGGCCTCTCCTCCCCCCACCCCGACCCCACCCCACACTCTCTGGGGAGACAGGCAGCTGGAAAAACATCAGCTGTGGGGACACCTCTGGGGACCGGCGTAGCGGCGGGGGGCAATTCCGTTTCACTTCAAAAGGAAAAGAAAGTCCTCAAGCTTGGAATTTAGGGAAACCTGTTCTTCTCCCCTGCTTGAATTCAAATCATTGTTTTTCCAGGGAAATTTAATAAAAAACACAGCACATGTTTTTCTGACCAAATAGATGCCTGAGCTGTTCAATAAAGCTTCCTCGCAGAGGGTAATTTGTGTCTGGTTTCTAACAGCTGGGGGAATCCAGGGAATAGATTAAACTAAGGACAAACCCCAAACCAATGACAACGTCTGTCCTGGCTGAGCAAAGAGGCCTTGAAATGGGTGTGCATCCAGGCCTTCGTCCTTGCCCTGTCTAGCTGTTCTAATCTCCTCACAGCCCTCCTCTGTCGGGGAGCCCTCCTGGATTAGAAGGGCAAGGGTTGGCATTCATCCTGGAGGAGGTGTGTCTTCATTCAGACACCCAAAGGAGGATATGAGGACAGAATAATGAGATTCGGACCAAGCCAGTCTCTTTGCATGCAAAACTTCATTTGCCTTTGACGTCTACCCTTGAGGGAAAGGTTATCAGTCCCATTTAACTGACGGGGAAAGTGAGGCTTGGAGGGGCAATGTCACTTGGCTAAGGCAAAGGCAAAACCAAAAAAGAAAAGCAAGTCTGTGGCAGAGCTGAACCCAGGTCCCCACCTCTCCGAACTCCATCAGGTTTGTATGAGCTGCACACAGGCAGATTATGGCACGTAGAAGCTGCTAGAATGTGCGTCCGGCCAGTTGCAGAGAGTGGCAAGGGTGTGTGGGTGTGTCTACAGGCCCATCTCCAGGTCAAGTCTTTGGGGGGGTACATTTGATCCTATCAAAGTTTCCTCTCCCCCTGGCAAATTTCAGCCTCTCCCGAATCCAGCCCCTTTTTGTCAAGCTGTAAGGAAGATCCCTCTCCCCTCCCAGGACCAGAGACATCAGCTGGGCTGTAGTCAGAGGGGCCTTCTGAAGGCATTGCGTTTCTGCCTTCACCTCTGGATGCTGGTGTTAGGGGCCTGGCAGGAGTGGAGGACCATCCATCAGGAGACAAGGCCAATGCTGTCCAGCCAGGCACCTGGCCAACTCCACATGGCCCATGAAGGGCAGGACTCAGGAAGTCTGCTCTGCTCGCCAAGTCCAGTGTCTGGAGACTAGCTCTGGCTCACCTCCAGACTGGCTGTATGACCTTGGGCAGGCCCCACTTGACCCACTGCCCTGGTCAGGTTGGTTTTCTCTAAGAACACTTGTCTCAACCCCTAGATGAGGCCTGGAAGGAAGGAGCCTCTTCCCCTACACACAGGAATGCCCCCCAGCCTGGGGCAAGATGAAGACCTTGACACCATCCCCCAGGCACGCATCCTGACTGCAACACCCAATATATTCCCACGAAGCAGCCACCAGGCAGGTGCCAAACCCAGGGGTCTGCACTCAGAGGCCACTTCAGGCCGGCTCAAGGACTCTGCTCAGACCCAGCTGCCAGACCAGCCTCCCCCATGAAGCTTTGCAGGCTGGGCAATCCAGTGCCAGTCCTGGCTCCCATGGACCTCTCCAGGCCTCAGTTTGCTCTGCTGTACAATGGGGCATACAAACAGGATGAGCTGAGGCAACCCTTGCTGACAACAGCAATGTGAAGGCACATATGTGGGGTATAAGCAAGGGAGAGACCATCAGAAAGGTCAAAATCCCAAAGGAAGGCACTTCTGCAGACAAAAAGGAGCCCAAAGATGGCCAGTGGCTGATAACAGCAAGGTAAGAACAAGGACAGGAAAGCAAACTCCAGCGGCCCAATGAGATGAGCAATTAAGAGCATAAAGTTTGGAAAAAAGGCAGGAGCTTTAAAAGTGCTGGAAAAATCTGCGACTGGAATGACATCTAAGATGGAAAGACCCTAGCTGTTCTTGACAGTCCATACCTCATTGCACCGATGGGGAAACTGAGGCCCAGAGCACGCCCAAGGGCCCATCGCCTGCTAGCCCGTGTCACCCCTCCACCGCTGGGGACATATGTCATTTCTGGCACTTGCCCCAGGGCCCCGATACTGGGCCCTTCTGGATCTCAGAGAGGCGGCCGCCAAGCTAGACGTGTGGCCCCACTTTCCTCCCGCTCTGCTTCCCTGTGTCTGGCCGCGTCTCCTCGTGCATGCAGTGCAGTCCCGGCCCGGCCCAGCGGGACCTTCCTCCGCAGGCCTGAGCTCCCGGCTGCGGCAGGCTGGCCCCAGGCCCAAGGAATGAGCTTGGCGGCCTGCCGGGGCCTCAGCCACGTGGTGTCTCCACTTCCCCAGGTCGGGGTCCCCGGGGAACTGGACGCCTTGTACTTTGAGCAGAACAAGGCCCAGGAGGAGACAGAATCAGACTCCAGGACGGGACTCCAAATCCTGTCTTAGCTACAGCAATTCAGAAGAACAGACGTGGAGAGAGGGCGGTCCTTGTCACCACAACCACAGCAGGATGCCAAGGTCTGAGGAGGCCACTGAGGGCCACCTCAGCCACCCGTCGTCTGCGGGCAGTGTCTACCCCATCCATCTGCTCTGAAAGGTGGACTGGGGAGACAGAGGAGGCATGAAGCCTCCGGGATCAGAAGTCCAGTTAATGCCTCAAGGCTCAGCTCCCTGACCTATGACATGGTCCATCCTGCCAGCTCCGCTAGCAGAGTTGGGCGGAAGAGGCGAGATGTCATTAGGCAGCCCTGCACGCTCTACGGAGCCAGGGTGCACTAGCTCCGAATTGCATCAACAGTGGGAATACAGAATAACCTCCCAAAAGAGCCCGCAGAAGGATCTATGGGGCCTCTTTACGGTGCTGAGATTCTCCACGGTCAGGAAACCCCGGGGCAAGCCTAACCTGCATCCCTCCTGCTGCACTTGCAGCCAGCCATAGTCCTTTCTAGAACACGTGTGCACTCCAAGTGTGCAGACATGAAAAGACCCCTTGAGGTCACGGTGCTGAGGATGTTTTCACTCTGCCCTTTTGGAATCCACCAGGGAGCCCATTTGAGAAGAGTCACATCAGGGAACAAGAAAGAGACAGATAGGTCAAGTTCTCGCCAGGATCCCAGGGTCACCAATAGCCCTGGGCAGCTAGAGCTCAAGTATGGGACACTGGGGACCACATCCCCCCTACGGAATTGCCACTGCAAAAAACTTTCGTCTGTCTTGGCCTCAGTTTCCCCACCTGGAAACACGGGACCTCTGTCACTTTGCTCCCTGCTCCCCATTGTCTGAGAATCAGAAAGGGCCCTGAAACCAAAGGCACCGTGGTAGAAGCTCTTCCCACCCCCATGGCCATGTGGCCTTGGGCAAGTCCCAGTTGTCTCTGAACCACACACAGAAGGACTGGGAGCCAGGCTTGGGCCTTTCCAGCTGTAAGCTGAGGTCTGCTGGCTTCACTCCCTACGTAAGACCAGCCGTGCAGGCCCGGCCAGAGGCCACGAGACACGCTGTGAGCAGCGGCCGGCCTTGCCAGGCATTCCAGCGGGCTCGATAGTGAGTTCACAGAGCACCCGCCCAGCAAGACGATTCACCACAATGTCCTCCTAACTCCTGGGAGGGACCCTTGTCCCAGCTGCGAGCGTCACCGTGCCATGCCCAAAACTAGCCAGGACAGCCCAGGAGAAACCCTTCGGCTCCAGCCCTTCAGCTGTAACATCTAATAAATGGACCCCTCCTCAGAAAACCACAACACACTTGTCATTCTAGCAGCTGTGAAGAGAGGAGAGCTTTAGCCAAAGCCTTCCTTTGGAGCTAAAGATAGGAGCACAGCGAGAAGTGTAAGGCAGAAAGCAAGCAACCGTCCGAGGGTTGGGTCCTGATGCTGCCATCGACTTGCTGTGTGACTTTGGCCAAATGATTGGCCTCTCTGAACTCTGCTTATCTGTCTGACAGAGAGGTCGGGCCAGCTCATTACTAAAGTTCCTGCAACTCTGACATGCTCTGACCTCTAGTGTGTCCCTCAGGATTCCCATCGGTGAAAGATTCCCACACCCTCCTTCCGACCTGATGCTAAGGAGGCTGTGTGCCCGAGCCTGAAGTTCTGCTTGCTTGAGAGAGATGAACTACAGCAAAATCATCACCAGCCCTGCCAGAAATGAGGCCAGCTGCGATCTGGCATGAGGGAATTCAGCTCATTCTCCCAACATTTCCTCTTGTTAATAAATGCCTAGAAATTGCCTGGCCCAAAGCTTTGACAAGAGGACATTTGCAGAAGGAGCGCCCGGCCAGCCCACCAACCAGATCAAGGGCTCAGGAGCGCTGGCAACAGGGGGATGGCCCCAAAGACCACTTAGGGAATGCGCGTGGACCAAGGGCATTGCAGACTGAGGCCTGGCAGGGGCAGAGACAAAGCCAGAGGGACTCGGTGACAGCCGGTCCTGCTCCATACACCATTAAATCATATCCAGCGCACACCTTGCCCATTTGGTGACCATGGCAGCTGGACCAGGACCAAGGGGACTTTCACAGGCCTCAGGGGTATTGTGCAGTCCCAGCACTGTTTTGCTGAAGAAGGGGGATTCCTCCTGCCCACCCCCCCAAATGCCTGACAGGGCAGTGCCAGGAAACGCCCCCATCATGAAGGACAGGACAGAATCTCAGGAAGTTAAAGGCAAGGAACAAGGAAGCAGAAATGAATCGTCAGTTACAGGGGGTTCGAGTCTGGTGGGGCCCCCAGAGGGTGTCTGAGCAAATGGTTTTGACTGAGTCTCGGCTGCCGAGGCTGGAAAACAGGTGTAGTCGATCTTACCTCAGAGAATCAGTGAGAGAATCATACGTAGTTCAGACGCCATGCAGGCAAAAGAAATCCAATAAATGTCACGCTGGAGGGTATGTTTTGGCTACAAGTGCCATCCCCATGACCCGGCCCCTGCTGGGTGTCTGGTAAATTTTTGTTGAACGAAAAATGAATGAGCCGTGTCATCTCACACGCAGATAGCAAAATGGCGCTGAGCACCTCAGACCGAGGGGGAGCTGCCTTCCTGGCCACAAGCAGCTTGGCCTTCAGCTCCAGGGAGCAAACAAGCACATGGCAGGGAGAAGGCAGATGAAGGGGCCACTGGGAGGAGGAAGAAGGGGGAGGTGGAAGAGGACAGCGGGGGCCTGGCCCTGTTGAAGGTCCTTGTGCAGCAGGGTGGAGAAGCAGCCATCATGCCCGGGTCTTCCAGGCGCTTCCCTCCTCCATTCTCAGGAGACTCTGGACCCATTCACTCAATAGCTACACCCTGGGGCGAGAGGCGAAAGGCTCTGGCTGCTGCATTTCAACCCAACAATGACCCTCAGAAGCCTCAAGACCTTGGCCATGTCACTCACCCCCCAAGTCTTCACCTTCTCATCTATAAAGTGGGCAATGGCCGGCGCTCTGGCAGCCTCCCAGGATAGAGTCTGAGCAAATCCCTCAGGGATGGTCCGGGAGGTAGACCTGAGTGAGGGGACGGGGCCCAGCTGAGATCAGCTAAGGAAGTCAACTGCCCCTCCTCTTCAACTTAGCCTTTGGGAAAACAGGTCCAGAGAGGGGAAGCCATTGGGTCAAAGTGACACAGCACAGACAGCCCCAGCCACCCATGAAACTACAAACAGAAATAACCACTGCTCCTATTTACCAAGTGCTTACTATGTGACAAGCAGAATGACCCCATGAGCTAGAAGCTATTATCCCCATTTCTCATGGGGGAAAACTGCAATTCAGAGGCTTTGAGTCAACAATGCCCCAGGGCCTTTGTACCTACTACCTCCTCAACCTGCAAAGCTCTTCCCCAGATAGCCACCGGGCTCCCATTCTCACCTTATTAAGGTTTCTCAAGAAATGAGGAGGATTCCTGGATCAACTCATCTAATAGTCTATACCCCAAGCACTCACTGACTCTCTACCCCACTCTGTCTTAACACTCAGCACCATCTGACGTTCATTCACTCATTGTTCCTTCCCTTGTTCATTGTTTTTCTGTCCAAGAAAATGGGAACTCTGTCTTGCTCACTGCTTACATTAAGTATAGTGCCTGGCCCACAGTATACACTCAATACTCAAGGACGGACAGAGAAATGGATGGATGGATGGATGGATGGATGCATGGATGGATGGATGGATGGATGGATAGATGGATGGATGGATGCATGGATGGATGGATGGATGGATGGATGCATGCATGCATGGATGGATCTCCTTGCCCAAGGTCTCCTGGCTTGAGGAGCAGATCCAAACACCAGCCCAGCCCTCACAGATCCCAGGTCCTTGCCCTGAAACCAGAAGCATTAGGTGCTACTCCTTGCCCAGATCCAGGTCTTGGGTGTTAGACCCCCAGGCACAGAGGGGCTGTCGGTCACAGAAAGGTCTAGTCTGAGGGTGAGGTGCCCCTCTGGTCCTTGAGACCAGGACCTGGAGGTTGCTTTTCTTTGCATACCACACTGGGCCCCATAGGGCCCAGATCCGTATACTACAACAGGTAAGATGCCCCTGGTCACTCATGTCAACCCCAGAATCACAGACAAGCTCCTTTCAGGGCACCACTGAGTGCTCCTGGCCCCTTCCAGATTCCTCTCAAGTTCCAACCTTCCCAAAGCCCCTTCTCCATCAACCACCAGCAGAGGGAAGCCCAGACCCCAAGCGGACGATGCTTCCAAGCCCAGGGATTAACCTCTGGACAACTGCATGGGACCTTAAGCCCCAACGAGGTCAGGCCTGAAAGAAATAAGCCTCCATTATAGTCTGGGGTCTCCCCCTGCTGGCGACAAGGATGCCTGACATATCACTGCAGGGGGAGCCTCAGTTTCCCCTTGCGAGTAACGAGAGCATCGGAATTAATGTCTCGCCCACCAGGTGAAGATTCTGGGGCATCGGCGTCTATGACATTATTGTCAGCCATGAATCTGAGTTCTTGATCCATCGCTGAGATCAGAGGTGATGGAGACAGATGGTGGTGCCAGAATCCCGGCTCCCTTGTTGACTGTGAAACTGAGGGCCGGTGACTTAACCTCTCTGTGCCTTGGCATTCTCTTGCTGCCCTGCAGGTGCCCAAGCAGGAGGAAAGCAATCCCTGCCACACTGGAGAGTCATGGGCGAAGCCGGTGAACCGGGGGTTATGGCCAGCCCCTCTTGGGGGTCACACCTGCTGTGGGCCTGCTCACACGTCCATCGCCCTCTGGCCTGGCGGGTGCACGTGTGACTCTGGCCACCCCAAGACAACACAGAGACGGAGGGTTTTCCGAGAGAGGAGCCCAGACCCAGGTCTAGCCATGATCCCCCAGTCCAAGCAGGCCCACGGACACCACTGGCCCAGATAAGAGAAGCACCCAGACCCAGGACCACCCCCCCCACACCCAGAGGAGCCATCCCAGAGGGGCCCAGAGCCATAGGAGGCCCGAGCTCCAGCCAGGTAGCCACCGGTCAGTGTCCTGACAGCAGGACACTGGGCCCGGAAACCCCCTCATGCTGGCCCACACACTCAGAGCAGAGCGACAGCTNGGGTGGGGCGGAAGTGATTGCTCCGTTAGAGGAGGACAAAGGAGAGGGGTGGCTCTGGGGGTCTGGGTGTGTGTGGTTATTTGTCATTTCAGGGGTCATTTCCAGGGCTGTGTGTGAGTTTAAGTGTGGTAATGTACATTGGTTGAGGTGTGGGTATATATGGATCTTTGTAGTTCAGTTTTTGGAATGTGTGCATAAGAGTGTATGTGTGTGGCGCGGGGGGGGGGGGGGTGGCCCCCAGGACATCAGATTCACCCATAGAGTCTGCATAATAGACACGGAAAATCTTTACCGGCCTACCCATCTTGCCCCTCTTGCCAGGAACACCAGGCAGGCCCTGTAGGGGAGAGACAGGGAAGAGGTCAGGACAGGACTCCAAAGGGGACAACCAACCCCAAAGCCACCCATGAGAGGAAGTCACAGAGCATCTAGTGCGCAGGTCACACACAGTCGGTGTCAGTTATGTGCCCACCGCATGGATGGTGCTTACACTCTACGGCGCTGGGGTGTTCATGGACCTAAACTGGGGAAACGCCTAGGAGAGCGCCCAGGGTCCCTGGTATTCAGCAGGCGCTCTCTCAAGGTCCTCTCTATCCAGCTTGTTGATGAGGTTATGAGTGAGTTCCCAAATATGGGCTCAGGCTGGGAGGGGACAGGGAGGAAGAGGCCCTTGGGCCATGTGGTCTTCGCCATTGCACCACGAGTAAAAGTGGGTAGACAGCAGGTAGCCAAAGGAGCACGGTTGTGTTCAATCACACTTTATAAAACCAGACGACTTGCAGACACTTGGTCTGAAATATAAAGTGGGCCCATTTCTCATTTGCTGAAAGCCCTTCCGAAGTTGTCCATGCTCTCAAAATCGAATCCCCTTCCTGACCTGGGCCCTGAGGGCCCATGTCACTTTGCCTGGGTGCCCCCTCCAAGCTCGTCTCCTTAACCATTCCTGCCCCGTGCTCAGAGCTTTGATGGTGTACACGTCAAACCCGCCAAGGTACTGTACTTCCCTGACTTTGCACCTGCTATCTCTTCTGTCTGGAAGGGATCTGCCTTGACCCCTTGGCTGACTCCTATTCAACTCAAGGGCACCTCCTCCAGGAGGGACTCCCAGACTTCAGCAGGCAGAAGGGGTGGGTAGGGGGGCGGGAGGTAAACCAAGAAAGCCTACTCACTCGCTCTCCATCGGACCCTGGCAGGCCGAAGAGCCCGGGGAGGCCAATGTAGCCCTAGGAAAGAGCAGGTGGGGGGTCAGAGGGACCGAGTGGTGGGGTGTGGCCGGCCCGACCAGTCCCTGCCGCCCTCACTGCCCTCCCACACCCAGGCTCCTCTTGCTCGCTGGTGGCAGCGGCGGCTCCGGCGGCTCCTTGACGACGCAGGCCTTGAGGCAAGTGTATATGCCCGTGGACTGCATGGTGCTGGCTTCCACGATGTAGTCCAAAGGCACATACCCTCACGCCAGGGAAGGGCGCGGGCACTCTCGGGGGGGACGCCCGCCCCGCGCCGGGGCTCCCGGACCTGCAGGAAGGAAGCTCTTGGCTGGATTAGAGGCTGGAGGGGCACCAGGTTCCACCCGCTCCGAAGGACCCAGCCGGGTGCCCGTGGCTTCCACGATGCCCCCTCCTAGGCCGCCAAAGGCCCTGGCGATGGGGCTCACATCCACCCGCGGCTGCTGGAATGCCAGCAGGAAGCACAGGTGTCCCTCGGGCACGCATATGCCACTGCATTGCACCCCCACCCCCACCCCTGCGACACTGCGGGCTGGCCGTCCACACAGACCAGGAAAGCAAGGTTCTAGAGATAAAGCGGCACGAGCAGCTGGGAGTGCACTGCCCTTGGATGCACCTAACTCTCTGCCTCCAAGTTGGGACCGCCACCGGGGATGCCCTTCCCAGCCGAGCGACGGCAGAGCCACCCCTTCCAAGCTTGGCTCCGACGCCCCGGCCTCCGGCAAGCGGCACCCATCCCTTCCCTCCACCCACATGCCATATTTGCTCCTCTGTTAATAGGATTTACCACTGTCTCCGATGTATCTTCCATTATCTGGGTCCATATTTCATGTCCTCGTTAGCCTGGGAAGTTCTCAAGGGCAGGGACCTAACCCAGAGCATCTCATGTTATCTGCACTCTCTAGATGTTTGCGGAATGCTTTAGTAATAACACTCCGCAAAGTTAACACTCCCTGAGCGCAAACCACGTACGTACCCGGCCCAGTTCTCAGGGCTTCATGGGCACACAAGCATCTACCCTGTCCTCCCTACAGCCCCGGAAGCAGGGTATCGTCAGTCAGCCCCCTGTAAAGGTGAGAGCACTTAGCCCCAGAAGTGAAGCGACTTGCCCAGGGTCACGCGGCTGGAACACGATAAAACTGGTATTGGAATTCAAGTCATCGGACTCCCGGGCGGGCCTCCTAACCACTCAGCTACACGGCCGCCCGCCAGCAAGCAAGCAACGCAGGCTCACAACCATCTCTCCTTCCCTAGTAAGGCGAATGGTCGTTGAGCCTCCTCGGCATCCCGCGTGAAAACAGCCATCCCTGTAACGAGGGACATTTACTAAACCTGCCAAGGCTTCAAGCCCAGATTTACAGATGAGAAAAATGGGCTCCGAGAGGTCGAGCCACCTGCCCGCCGTCTCACAGCTGGTTAAGGGCCCAGCTGGTCTCAAAGCCCGTGGCCCTAATTCCAAAGCCTGCGTTCTACCACTTTCCCAAAGACGAGGCTGGTGGAGGCAGGGGTAGGACGGTGGCCCCAGGGGTCCCAGCTCCCCCAGGCTGCTCAGGGGCTTGTGATCCAGAGAGGAGGGCGCTGGGGCCAGACAAGTCTGGCCCACATGTGGTCTCAAGATGCCATCCACATGGCAAACGGCAAGCAGCCCCAGATGTCAGCAGCTTGCCTCTGGGGCCACAGCTCGCAGGAACAGCTGGATACAGGACAGCAGCCTGCAGGCCCCTGCGTGACGTCCGCACTGACATCGTCACGTCCTGAGGAACTCTCCCGCCCACCTCCTTGCCCACCTCCCAGACGCTCTAGCGGCCACATGGCAGCAGCAGGGATCAAGGCCCGGACTGTGGCCGTAAATAGCGTTGGCTCGGGAGTGGAGGACACGTCACACCTGACCTGGCCTGACTGAGGGCTATGTGACCCACTTGCTGAGCATTCTCTGAGCGGCAGCAAGTCTGGCCCTCAGGACACCTAGGTCCCCATCCCAGCTCCACCTTAGGCGCGCAGAGCAAACCACGGCTGTCGGCTCCCCGCCGTGAGCCCAGTTTCCTTGTGTGGAGACAAGGGCATACCACCACCTCTTTCAAACTCCATCTACCGCCATAAGGTGCACCCAGCATCTTCTCCACCACCCACGACCCACTTGGGAGCCCCTCTTCAGCAGTACTTGCTTCCAAAATCCTGGCCGCCCCATAACCATGCTAGAGGTAGGAATGGACCTCGCTCCCATTGTAAAGATGGGGAAACGGAGGCTGCTGGCTCCTCTGGGTTTGCGCCACCATCCCTCAGCCTCTGAGCAGGTCCCTCAGGGTCTGAGCAGCATCCCCCTGAGCCACCCCTGCTCTCTACAAAGGGTCTGAGGATGCTAACAGCAGACAAAGTAGCCCTGACTTAGGTCCCCCAACACTTGTGATGTGCTGGCGGACACCGCAAGCAGGTGCCTGACCGTGGCAGCCGGGCTGCTGAGCACCTTTGCTGCCCAGTCCGCGTGGCTCCCCTGGCTCAAGGGTCCCCCTTCACCTGCCCACCCCGCTGCCCCTTTGCTCTCCAGAAAGCATTCAGGTGGGAGGGCAGAGGTGCCGGCTCCCCGTGCCAGACACTGTAGAGAGACTCTGCACCCCTCACCTCCCACCAGGACCACTGGGGGACAGGGAAAGACCCCCCCAGGGCCCCACCTGAGCAGCACTTGCCAAGGCCCACTTACCCGGCTGCCTTTGGGGCCAGGGTCTCCTACCGGTCCCGGTAATCCCTGAAACACAAGAGACAGAGGGGCAAGGACATAGGGAAACGTTCTCCCTGCGGCCCGCAACCCAGGGCGAGCCTTGCCTCCTTGGGGCCTCAGCTGCCCGCTCTGTAGAAAGTGAGTGGGGTTAGACCTGCGGTCTTCCCACTGAGGACCCCCCTCTGCCCCCAGGGTCCCCGGGGGAGTGGATGAGGTGGGGGGTGGGGAGGCTGAGTGGGAGGCGCCTCTCAAGGCCCACGCCCACAGCCCCGGCTCCCTTTCTGAGCATCCTGTGCCCTACTGCCCCCTCGGTCCAGCCCCCCAAAGAGCACTTTCTTCGGGGCCCACCCGGCAGGCCCAGCTCCTTGGCCCCCAGCCTGATGCCTCCCTCTGCCTGGGGGGCACCCGTGGGGGGCATCTCCACACCACCACGGCCACCGAGCTTCCAGAAGCCATATACTGCACCTGCCTGCCAGGGTAACCTTTGGCCCCTGGGCTGCCCTCAGGTCCTGGCTCCCCCTGCAAAGGAACGAGGAGAAACATAAGGAAAGCGGAGACGTTGGCCCGCTCCGTGTCTGGGGGGCGGTGGGGGGCTGGGGCTGACTCCCAGTGGACAAAGACAAGGGCAGGAATGCGAGCTGGATGGGGAGGAAGGGGAAGCCACCGCCCAGCCTGCTGGGCCCCCAGCCCACCCCTCTGCGAAACCGGTCAGACCAGCTCAGAAGGACAAACGCCCTGTGCCAGCCGCCCAGGACTGAGAAGGCTCTGAGGAGCCCTGGCTGGCTCTCCCACGCTGGCAGGGGCTGCTATTTGACTTGGGCCAGGAGAGCCCGAATTCCTGCAAACCCCGCTGCGCAGCATGCATAATATCCCCCAACATCGCCTGGAACAGGCCAGCTATTCATGGCTCGGGCTGGAGTCGAGTGGCTCGTGCCAACGCCAGGTCGGCGTGGACTCCAGCTCTTCCAGGCAGAGGTGGCTGGGGGAGAGCAGGGGGC
>LNAC01000567.1:906705-947777 GCA_002007465.1 Ailurus styani | reverse complement strand
AGGGGGGGGGGGTGGGGGGGGGGGGGTGTAAGCAGGGCAGGGCTGAGGCTGTGGCCCTCACCTGTTCTCCGGGGTGCCCTGCCGGTCCAGGATAGCCCTTGTGTCCCTGGGGGGGGAGTGGGGGGGAAGAAAGGGTATCAGGCCAGGAAGGCATCTGGGCCTGCCGATCAGATGGCAGAGGCCCCGCCGTCCCGCCTGCCTTTTCCGTGCTGTATGCTCCGTGCACGGCAGGGGTGGAGTGTGTGCGCTCGGGGACCCCTCGCTGAATGGATACATACAAGGCCGGCAGGATGCTTTCCTCTGCCACCGAGGGCGCTCAGACAGAAGCCATCCGGGGAGGTGTTCCCTCCTCCCGCAGGCTTTGTGAGCTGAACCGGGAGATAGCCCCCTGCGGCCGAGTGACGCTGGGTCCCAACCGTTCCTTCCAAATCCAGACGGGGTGAGCCCATCCAAAGCCGGGGGAGAGCGAGTTCTCCGTGGATGGGTGGGCCAATTAGGACCTTGGGTCTGGGATACATGCAACCGCCGTGTGCTGCTGGGATCTGTGTCAAGACCTGCCCCTCTTCTCATAAACCCCCTATCAGAAGAGATCTCACACATACAGACCAAATACATGAGCCACCCTTCCCTCCCTTCCTCCCACTGCTCCCGGCTCCCATTCCAGGGAGGAAGAGGCCACCCAAATGCTTGATTGGGAAGAACTCTGGCCACCAGCCCGTACCAACCCTGACCCTCTGTCCCCACGGCCCACGCACCAGGTCTCTAGGTCAAGAGAATCCAACCAGTCTCGGCTTACTCACGGCCTAGGGATGACCACCACAGCCATTTCCTAAGACTTAGGGGCTCTCCCAAGGCAAACTCGGGACGTCGAACTTCCATCACCCCAGCGTAGCCATGAACTACCACCAGGCAGGGGCCTTCCTGGCAGCAGCTGCCCAGATCTCTGTGAGACCCCCGGGCACAGAGAGCCCAGGGCTTGGCTCAGACACCGTCCCTCACCTACCATGCAAGGCTGGTGGGCTTGCACCCTTCTCTGGACCTCAGCTGAGAGCACGAGCCCTCTCAGTCCCCCTCGCCTCTAGTGTCAGAAAACTCCAAAGTTCTACAGCTGCCCCGGAGGGTCATAAATGAGACCATGTCTGTAGATCCCCTCTGTGCACGGCTGTTTACCCGAGCCTACGCCTGCATGACCCCCTCTAGCCCTTATGCCGGCCTGTCAAGGTACAGTTGGTGGTGGTGGTAGGGGGTCTGGATTATCAACTGCACTTTATAGAGGAGAAAACAGAGCCTCACAGGACTTGCTCCAAGTCCCATCGCTAAGAAGCCCTGGGCTCCCGCTTACCACCGGTTTCGTTCTGACACCTGAGGCCCCACCGAGAGCCTGGCCGACATCCCGGGCACAGTAAGGGTTCACGCACGTCCACGAACACACACAGGCACACACGCACTCGGCACCCCGCTGCAGACCCCCAGGAAGCAGGACTCTTAATTATAAACAGCAGCATCGGTTGGATCCAAGAGGTCTGCGGAGTTTACAAGCATTCCTTCTGCACCTAGTCATACCTCAGGATGGCTCAGCGATATGATTACATCTCACACGTGGGGCCCACGAGATTGAGGCAACGGGGCTTGGGTGCATCTTCTACCTGGGGGGGGCGGGGAGCGTGTTCTTTTCCCCGGGGAGCAGACTGAAGCCTAGGCCACAGCCGGGGCGCGCATATAGAGTGGCTAAGAGCTCTTGGGTCAGGCTGATCTGGAGCTATCCTACTTCATTCCTGGATGGATGTATGATCTGAGGCCACTGACATCACCTCGCTGAGCCTTGGTTTCCTCTTTTGTAAAAGGAAATAAAAGGACTGGTGCATGGATCACATGATACGTGTGTAAAGCACCTAGCCCAGTACTCAGCAATGAATTCAGGGGCCCCGTCAAGACCTGCTGCTGTCACCATCGTGACCTTCATATTTCATTCATTCATTCAACAAACACTCACTGAGCTAGTATGTGCCAGCTCCATTCCAGGCCTGGGATGAATGAGGAGACAACATCCTTTAGCCTTAATGGAGTTGACAGTCTAATTAAGGAGATATAAAAACAAATAAATATAAAAGATAATATGCCAGGGAGGGGGAAATAGGAAATTGTTGTTTTCGTGGGTGGAGTTTCAGTTTTGCAAGATGGGGAAGTTCTGGAGATGCCTTTCGCACCACGACATGAATGTGCTTAGCACGACTGACCTGTACCTTTAAACACAGTGAAGACGGTAAGTTTTAGGTTGTGTAGTTTCTCCCGTGATGAAAAATTAAAATTTTGAAAATGGCGACTGTGCGGTAGGGACCAGAGCTACGAAGAAAAGTGAGCAGAGTCAGAGGACAGAGAGAGGCCGTATTGTGGGGGGTGTGGCTGCAGCTGGGATGGATGACATGAGCCCGACACAGGGCTAGCTCTCTGGGGAAAGGCGTTCCTAGCAGAGGGAACAGTAGGTGCAGAAGCCCTGAGGCAAGAACCCTCTCGGGTGGATTGGACGAAGGCCAAGGCCTCCATGATGAGAGCAGAATGAGTGAGGGGTGAGGCGGAGAGGGGCAGGTGGCTAAGAAGAACCCAGAAGCCGGAGCACACAAGGCAGGAGTATGGCAGCAGCCCACAGGAGGATTCGAGCAGGGTCGTGTCACGATAGGACACATGTAATCCTCTTTCTTATCCTTTCTCCACTTGCAACTTGCCCACAAGGAAGAACAAGCAAAGTCTTTCCCACGAAGAGCAGAATCGAGCCTTGAGCTCAGGCTGTGTGATTCTGTCCAGGTAACTGCCCTCTCTGAGTCTCACTCTGCCATTCTCAGCCTGCCTCGGGTTGCTGCCAAAAGCCAACACAATAATGGGGCGAGAATCCCCAGAGAACCACGAAAGGGGACCAGGGGGCCCCTGAGCATTGCCAGCTCCTTTGCCTTTGCCTGCAGTCAGGAAGAAATCTTCTGGAAACCAATGCTCCAGCACAGAAGTGTTGCCAGGGAGATCCCAGAAGGTTTTAAGTAAACCCTTTACTCAGGACACAGAAAAAAAGGAAATGCATGATCTTCAGGGATAGGGACATTGGCCTGCCCTTTGGCTGGCCTGGTACTAGAGCCTTAAATAGATACATCAGCTCATCAACTCCCTGTGATCACCCCTAGCAGGTAGGCGTTACCATGCACATGTGCCAGACGAGGAGACAGAGGCTCAGAGAGGTAGAGACTTTCCTGAGGCCACACAGCTTCCCAGGCAAGGCCAGGGCATGACTCCAACCTCTAAATCCTAACCACCCAATCATGGGATAAGACACACTTATTGAGGCCCAAGGGAGAGAGGGAGAGACCCCCTTACAGGCCCTCCTCTCCAGGACAGAGCGTATGGGTCACTACAGCATTACCAGGACAGAGGACTGTCGCGGAACCCTGGGACATCTGATTGAAGGGCACCTGAGCCATCAATCTGACGAATTCCCTCAATGGACAGACTTACCAGGAGGAAGGGACTTGCCCAAGGTTAGTTAGCAAGTTACGGCCAAGTCCGGACTGTTCTCCAGGACTCTAGATGCCCCCGCCGCCAAGGCTGTGCTTTGTCCAACAGGTCTGTCCCAATCAGTGGACCGAAGGGCCTTGCACGGTGCTGTCAACGACCCACTTCTCCTGGCTGGCTGAGAGCAGGAGAGGCTGAGCGAGACCAAGGCGTGGGGGGAGGGCGCGGGAGGTTCCTATGCTCCCTGGAAGCACCTTAGCAGTGTTTACCAAGCTGGGGCCCGCCAAACAGCTTCAAATGACAGGGCCCCAGGACCTGGCGGAACCGAAACCATTATCTTCTCCTGGGCCCCAGCAATTACGGGGTGAGTACGAACCGCAAGGTGGACCCACGGCAGAGATCTCCCGCTGTGTGAACGGTGCCCGACGGGAACCAGGGGAGGGCAGAGGCTTCAAGGGAGCCCCAGGGACCACGGAGTCTGTAAGGGGCCTCTGGCTGCCTGGCAGGCGGGTCTCCACAGGACCCGTGTTTATAATAGAACTCGGTCTATATTTTGGTTTGGGAGCCAGATTAATCATTGCTTACAATGCACAAGGAGAAACCAGACATCACCTCACTGTGGCTGCAGACAGTCTCTCCGACGGCCGGGATGCTATTTGGGCTTCGGGCAGGCAGCGTGGGGGGGGGGGGAGGGGGTCCTGTTCTGCCTGGGGGTCCTGGGGAGCAATGTGTGCCTCGACCTTAGCCGTTCCCCTGGCTCCACCTCCGTGTGCAAGATCCCAGCTCCCCTTGCAGTAAAACGGACCTCACCATGCTCGAGCACTCCACAGACTCGCTGAACTTCTCGGCCACCTCCGAAGCCCACTGGGGGTCAGCGGGACAGAGAGCCCCACTGGACAGAAAGGATCAACGAGGAAGAAACAGGCCAGGAGGCAGAGTGACTCATTACATGATACTGGCTAGGTCCCTGCTCCTCTCTGGACCTCAGTTTCCCCCGCTGGCTTCTCAAAGCCTTGTGTCAACTCAGAAACCAGGATTCAGAAATGGGTGGTCTGTCCAAAAGCGTAGTCCATCGTGACACAGATAGGCATGTGACATCAAATTCTGCTCAATGGGTACCTGAGACAGGTCAGGCAGGAACACACCGTTTCTGTCTGGCTCATTCATTCAACCAATCGTTCATTCATTCAACTAGCGTTTTCTGAACCCCAAACATGACCCTGTGTTAACAACAAAGAATACACTGGTGAACAAAACAAACTCACTCCCTACCTTCTGGAAGGTAACACATACTAAGTGGAATGAAGGAGGAGCACTGTGTCCTAAGACAGTGTAGACAGCCAATGGGAAGGGGTGGCACTGTAGACAGGCTTGAAGGAGGGGCTGGGTTGGACAGCAAAGCTCAGAAGTAGCAGTGGGCCTCAGACCCAGAAGCCCCAGGCTGCAGGGGAGCCTGGAGAAGGCTCTCGGTAGGGGCTCTGCATGGAAATGGCCAACTCAGGTGGCACAAAGAGGGTCCATGGGCAAGGTGACAGTTGCAAGAGGGAGCCGGGAGGAAGTTTCAACCAGAGTCCCAATTTT
Organism: Ailurus styani; assembly: GCA_002007465.1. Classification (NCBI taxonomy): domain Eukaryota; kingdom Metazoa; phylum Chordata; class Mammalia; order Carnivora; family Ailuridae; genus Ailurus; species Ailurus styani. Next base: position 942,701 of record LNAC01000567.1, on the reverse strand, counting down.
ATTCCATTAGTCATGTCTACATGGGGCAATGTGTTAAGAAAGATTCTGAGGCCGCATCAGGGCTTGACAGGAAAGATCAATGAGTGATGTCTGCCATTAGGCAGGGGAGGAGGGAGGTATGGGACGGGGCACATGCATGTGTCCAGCACTGGGCTCAGCCCCTCATAAGGAAACAAGGGTGAATACTTGCTCCAGCTGACAAATGTGCCTAGGACACCAGAGAGTCACCTGCCAGCCAAACAGGCCAAGTCCCAGAAAGGCTGAGAAGGTGGGCAGGATGGTCCGGGGAAGGATGCTGGACTTCCGCCTGGGAGGTGCTGGGAGGGTGCTCTCGGAGAAGACAGTGTTGGAGAATAGAATCGAGGGGCAGACGCGTGAAGATGAGTGTGGAAGATCACGCCAGGGGAGGGCTCAGCGTAAGCAAGTGCAGGGAGGCAGGAAGGCCCGGGATGGAGCTGCTGACACGGTGGGTGGGGTAAGTCTTCACTGGGGAGGGGCGGCTGTCCTGTGCGTTGTGGGATATTTAATAGTATCTGGGGCTTCTACCTGTTAGAACCTGGTAGCCTCCCTCTCCCAGTGGTGATGGCCAAAAACGTCTCCAGACATTGCTAACTGTTCTCTGGGGGGGGCGGGAGGGGGGCGGCAAAATCACCCCTAGTAGGAAAGCACTGCTCTAAGGAAAGAAGGCAAGATGGTCGGACCAGGGACAGCACAGGACTCCACCCTCCCAACATGCCAACAGGGTTCTGGTCGCCTTCTTGGCTAGTGGAGGGTGGTTACCTGGTAACTAGGCAAGATGACCGATGGCACCAGATGGGCAAGACCTTCCACACTTTTCCTTCATGATCACGATCGTTCATTCATTCAACAAACACGCACGCAATGCCTACGAGCGCCAGCCGCATGCTAGTGTTGGGGCCAGAACATCTCATTTCACGCGACCTCTCCCTGAATCCCAACTGAGGCTCAGCGAGGTGAGGCCACTTGCCCAAGCTCACATAGCAGGAGAGGGGACAGAGCTGGGTTCCATCCAGGTCTGTCCGGCCTGGTCTGTGCGCCGGCCCAGCCCTTGGGAGTTGGCTTGGCAAAGGCCCTCAGCAAATATCACAGGCGGATGGCAGACAAATGAACCTTCCCAGCCGGAAAGCCTCTTTTTCACTTAACGGGCCCTCTCTTATTTGAAAAGCTGTCTCAACCAGCGCTGGGCAGAGAAAGGGCTTGAAGGTCAGAGACCTGGGTTCAAATTCCGACTCTGCGGTTTAGTGACTCTGGAAGGTATTTCCATGAATCCGGGGGCTCTTGGTCTCAGCTGCTCATGAGAATCTTGTACCTGGGTCCCACTCACACCAACAGGACCAGAGTCCCTGCCCACAGCCCCCAGCTGGTTCTAATGTACAGCAAGGCAGGGGCAGCGGGGTGGCAGGGGCGGGGGGGGGCTACAGAATTCCCTCTCCACCAGGCCCTTGACGAGCTCATTGATATTTAACACAGTCAGCACTGGTGACCTGGGTGAGCCTGGGACCTAGGTTCATATTTGCTGAACGACTGGAAGAATGAGCCAACAAACGAATGAATGAATGAGGTCGATCTGAGCCTCAGTTTTCTCAGCTGTAAGATAGGCATAATAGTGCTTTAACTCTTGGAGGCTATTGTGAGGACACAATGTGACAAAGGAGGGTCACTCCTGGTGCCACCTCTAATTCGCCACACTATCTAACCTGGGAATCCTCCCAACCAAAACTCCCTTTCTCCTGCCTATTTTTGTCCATTTTCCATTTATCCTTCTATTTTTACTGTTTTTCTTTTTATTATCTGTCGCCCCACCACACACACAAGAATACAAGCTGGGGGGGGGGGACAGGGAATTTTGTCTATTTACTCAGCTCCACGCCTTGCATCCTGCCTGGCACATAATAAGCTTTCAATCACTTCTGTTGAATAAATGAATGAATAGGATAATTGGTGTCGCCCTGAGGTGACACCCCGAGTCAATGGCCCGGTGAGCCAAGAGGATGCTGACTTCATCTCTCACCCATGGTGATGTCCCCTCTCCCCCAAGGCTCCCCACACAAGACGATGCAGAGAAGCCACATAAGAGCATCAGGACAAAGTGGCCGCTGTTGTCACTGAAGACACTCGTGGGAGGAGAAGAGTGCTTACAAATGGTGATGATTCCAGGTACCATTTTACCCCATCGGTCCTCCTCCCCGGCCCCCACGACTGATCAGGGGTCCTGCCTTGGTCCCCCCCATGCTCTGCCCCCTGGCCTGTCACAGACCAACTCTTGCACGTTTCCCTGACCAGGGCCCCAGGGCCTCCATGTAAATGGCTTTGCAAGTTTCCCAACCACACAGAGACTCTTCCTTAGTTGAGAAGAGACGCTTCTCCCTTCTCGGGTAAGCTGGTCCCTCGTGGACGGAGCTCTGGGCCTCCCTGGCCATCTGCTGAGAGCAGGGAGCCCTGGACCCCCGGCAGGAGCGTGTCTAGCCTGCTTTTCCCATCTCCTGCCGCCTCTGCTAGACTCCCACCCCCATGCAGAGCAAGACCACCACTGGCTGCTTTATGAGCCGGCACTGGAAAGAGACTTTTCCACTCACACCTCATCCATCAGAAAGTGCTGGAGCACGGAGGGGAAGTGAGTAGGGAGAGGGAGTCCCTGTGTTCTCTGAGCCAGAAAATACCATGTTTCCCCAGCTCACAGACAGCCACAGGCTCCTATCTGGGTCTGGCCTTCCCAGATGTATGCTCTGGCCTGCTCTGGCCATGGAGGGTGGAGAAGATGCAGGAGACGTGATGCTTCAAGTGCCACAGGGACCCACAGAGCAAGGACAAGATGGAGCCAGGAGACCCCGCTTCTACCCAGACAAGAACCAGAAGGCCCAGAGAGCGGGTGGCTGCAGCCACAGCGGGGAGCCAGAGGCCCAAGCCGAAGACGTGGCCCTAGGCCGATGAACCTCCTGGAATCCCCATCAGCAATCCTGCGAAACGCAGTCGATCCTTGGCCAGCATTGTCCTCCCCACACCCCACCCCCATTTCCTGAACACCTACTATGCCCAGGCCCTGTGCTAGGCTCCGCAGGGAGAGTGCCGAACCAGACTGGCACGCCCTGGTCCATGAGGCTAGACTTTGGGCTGAAAATAACCAAGATGGGCTAACGGTCCTTGAGCAGAGTGGAGGCTCCTGGACTGAAGGCTGGGGTTCCAGGAGGACTGTCTGCAACAGGCATAAGCATGGCTGAGTCCTGAAGGATGACAGACCCGGGCCAGGAGCCCAGAAAGCCCACTGCACAAGGCAAAGCATGAAAAACAAAAGGTATACCTTTCGTCCAAGAGGTCCTGGATTCCCCGAGAGCCCAGGCAAGCCCATGTCGCCCTGCAAAACACAGATGAAGGGGTGAGGTGGGGGGAACAGGAGCAGAAACACTTGTGAAATGGCAAGCCTGTCCTCGCACGGCCAACTGTCTGCAAACAGGACTCCTGGAGGCCCGGAGGCCTCTGGCGGGGGTGAGAGCAGCCGAGTGGGTGGGTACCCAGCCCCTCCCCGCTAACCCAGTCGCTCCCCTTGATCTGTTTTATACCCTGGACGTTGGCACAGGATACCATCTAGGAAACGGGGTCTGCTGCTAAAACCGTGTCTGAAATCCACTGCCCCAGGAGACGCACAACTTGTCTGTCCCGTTCCAATTTGCTCTCTCTCTGCACTCCTGAGACCCCTTCCCTTCTGCCCATTCCTCCTCCTGGCTGCCCATGGTGGGCAGTAGGGGACATTTCTGCCCTGAGACCTGAGAACGGACACCTCAGGAGCAAGAGAGTAGCCTGGGCTCTTGGACTTTGTCAGACCTGGATGCAAACCAGGCTCTGCTCCTGACCAGCTCTGTGACCTCCAGCAAGCCACCTGCCTCCGAGGCCTCTCTGTTTTCTCATCTGCAAGCTGGGCCTGTCTGTCCCGTATTATAAGGTTTCAGTGAGGAGCAGAGGGGCATGCATGTGGATGTTTACACCTACTAAATATTTGCTGCATGAAAAAATCCGTGAGGATGTGAAGGAATGAGCCACCTAGGACGTGGGGAAACCAAAGGGAGCTGCGGTCTCTACGTGCCTAAGCATAGGAGGCTGGGTTGAGAAGCAGAGTTCTGTCCGTCAGGAGGGCTCTTGGGCTTGTGTCCAGAAGGAGCCAGGCAGACTGGAGGGTTCCTTCCAGGATATGTAAGTCTGAGTGCTGGGGGTCTTACTTAGAGCCTGCGTTCCCCTGTTCCTACCCGTCCTGTGCTCCTTCCAGCCCCCTCACCAGTGTATGGGGGGATGTTTCAGGGATGGATGAAGTCCTCTGGCCTAAGTGTTCTCTTTTCCATGAGAAACTTCTGGTCCCGCAACCCTTCCGAGTTAGGGAACCCTGAATCTCTGGCCTGATCCTTTCCCACCTCCTAAAAATCCACAGACCTGTCGGCTCAAATTAACCTCAGAGGGGATTTTGAATGTTTGTTAGAAGCTTCTTGGGTGTATGCTAGCAGAAAGCTTCTGGAAGCCAAGGGTCACCTAGAGGGCCCTACAGAAATGCAGGACATTACACAAAAGATCACTCACCAAGGGTGTGTCCACAGGCAAAAGCTGCTGTCAGTCTTATGGGCTGCACCCCCAAAGAAAGTACAGGGAATGACTTGGGGTTTGGCACGGGGAGAGCTGAAGGACTTCAAGGAAAACACCAAACCGCACTCTTGCCTGGCTACTTTGCCACCTCCTGCTTCTGACACGCAGCGGCCTCTGCCAGGGCCCGGCGGTTTCCCTACTGTCCACTCCCCCACTGCCCTCGACGCTGGGGTCCCTGGAAACCTACCTTTGCCCCATCGAGGGCCTTTCCTGGTGAGAGCCCTGGATCCCCTTTCTGTCCCTGAAAGAAAAACAATTCTTTCTAGAGTCGTCTAGAGAGGCTATCTCCCCACACCCTCTGCTCAAAGTCCTGTTCCCTGTTACAACACCCTCCCATGCACCCCCCCCACTCACACACCTGGGGGTGGGGGTCTTCTCCAGTTCCATTCTTCCCTGCACTAACACCTTCCATAGCTCCCCACTGACTGCACGATGACATCTCCAAGCTCCGCCTTTGGTGTCTCTCGTGTCTTCTATCATCTGGTTCCACCCACTCTCTGTAAACCTGGCTTTCTTTCCAGTCGCCAAACCCACAGATGGGGTCCTTCTCTGCTCCTCGCCAGACCTCAGCCCATCATCAGCCATGCCCTGCACTTCCCGGCTGCCAGGTCCTGGCTCGGGGCATCACCCCCGCCTAGAAAACCGTTCCCGGAGTAGCAGAGCCATTCTTCAAGATGCGGCCGGAAGGTGTCCTTCCGATCTGTCGGCAGATCCCTGCGGGCCAGTCCTCGAGCGTGTGCGTGTTGCTAGGACTCCTGACTTGCTCCCCTGGGCTCTCGGAGTGCTTCTGAGAGACGCGTCAAAGACGCATGCCCGACTCTTCTTGAACTTCTAGTACGCTCGCCTCCCTGTTCTCTGTTTGCCGAGGGTCAGCGCGGTAACACCCACTCATGTCTGGGCACAGCCCCTCACCATGTGCGGCACCCTGGTCTCAGGAGAGTCTCACAATAGCCTGATGAAGCGGGCAAGGCAAGTGTTATTCCCCCCACACACACACACACACGCAACATTTGGGGAAACTGAGGCTAGGAGGAGGAAAGGGACTGTCTGAGGCCCCAAGTTGAGGCCCAGGCAGAGCTAAGACAGACCCCTGGCCTTGTCATTCCCAAATCTGTGTTCCGGGAGGTCCTGGCACCCGAAGAGTTAGAATAGGTGGTAAATCAGGGAGAAACCAGTAAGCAGTGGGTTTCCAGTCAGAGACCAGCATCCTTTGTGCCTAGCGCAAGAGAGGGTCCCCATGGCAAGGATCCCGTTTGTACACACACGTACAAACACGTACAAACATGCTCACAAATGCACACGCGCACACACATGCTCACACACACGCACACAGATTCACACTCTCGCGCACACACACACACGCACACACATCCACCAGCGTCTTGGGTTTCCTGGCAAGGAGCCAGTGAGATAATGGATGTGACCCATGGGAGAGGTGGTTTGGCCAACTCTAGTTAGTTCCCATTTCACCCCTTTCTTCATCGGAACCCGGCCCTTCCAAATCCTGGCTCAGCCGCTCTCCACAAGAAGTCACTACACTTGAACTAGACCGAGCCTTAAAGAGGGCAGGTCTCTCTGCCACCGACTCCGTGCCCAACACTGTCCATTCGTCCTCTTAACACCTGCTGGTTGCACCTCAGGACTGAGCCCCAGGTTCAGAGTGGCCAGGTCACTGCCTGGGGTGACACGCAGGTAAGAGGCAAGGTCCTCCCAGGTCTGGCTAGTGCCCACTCGGTCTGACTTCGAAGCACTCATTTACCTGTTTATGAATGAGAAGCCTGGATGCTTCTCCAGCACTCCCTCTGACCAGATGACAGCTGCCCCCAGGGGAGACCAGCCCCTCCCTGCTGGAACGCCAACTGCCTGTCCACCCGCGCCCCTCCAGGTCACTTCTGCAGAACCCACCCTCTGGGACCTACCACCTCGCCCTGGCCGCCCCTCACACACATCTCCCACCCTCGGCTCCTCACAAGCCCCACTCCAATGCCTTTTATGTCCATAGTGCAAGTGCAAAGCCAAGCTCAGGGCTACCAAGGATTCCAATGGCCAAAAAAGGACGGCAGCTTCTCGCCACCCCGCCCTCGCCCACCTCGGTCTGGGGCTGGTATAGCAGCTGAGCTTGAAACGCAGTCAGGGGTGGGCCTTCGTATACCCTGTTCTGTCATTTTATAAAAGGGGAAACCGAGACCCCAAGAGGTGATGGACTTGCTCCCTTGTCCGGGTTCCCTGAGCCATTTTCATTATTGATGGATTTCTCTCTGCATTCTCAGCAGCCAGCAAAGTGCTTAGGATGTAAGTCCTACCTGAGTACAATAGCCACAAGTATAGATACATAGTGAATATCTAGTCTGAGTCAAGCTTTGGGGTGAACACAGAGAATACCGCAGTGGGGAACAGGACACAGTTCATGTTCATAGGGGGCTCTCGAAGGAGAAACCAGAGACAGGTAATGATAATCAGCGCTAGCAGTTGCCAGGTGCTCTTCTGAGCCCTGGACACATAAATCTGTGAGGTAGCAACGATTATCCCATTTCACAGATGAGGAAACTAAGGCACAGGGAGGCTAAGTCACTTATCCAAGGTCATACAATTTGTAAATGGGACTTCAACTCAGGCAGTCTGGTTTCAGAGCCCAAGCTCTTTACATGTCAGTACACTACAGATCAAAAACTACCATCCAGTGATAAGTGGAGTAAGGAGGACATCAGGGAGAGTTTGACCCAGATGGAGGGGAAATCCCTGAAGGGGATGGAGGAAGACAAGGAGGGAGGCAGATGAACTTTCAACTCCAAGGATGCTTAAGGCACCCCTGGTCAGGTGAAGGTATAACTTCTAGGATGGAGAAGACTATACATCTTCCCAGCCAGACTCCTAGAGAGTCCCCAGTGAGAGACAGAAGGAATATATAAAGTCTAATTAATTGCTTACACATTGGTTAAAATGAGAACCTGGTTGCCAACCCAGCTCTCCAGCCAACGAGCCTGTGTGACCCTGGGCAAGCCCCTTTCCCTGTTTACATAGGGAATGGTACTCCCTCCAGACTAGTTAACAGAGCCTCTGGGAACTAGAAGACAGATGGGAAGCTATAGCCTTGACCATAAATGCTACAAATATAGTGGGAGTGGGAACTATGTTGAGCTCCTTTTCTGTAGGTAGGGTTGGGAAGCAGAGGAATAGAGGGCTCTGAGAGGCCAAGGTCTAGAGTGGGACCGACACAAAAGAGGAACATGTTACCAAGGATTGGGAAATTCTGGGCCAGAAGTCCCCCATGTAAGTCATCTCTAATCCAAGTACCCAGCACAGGGCCTGGCCCAGAGGAGGCATCATAAAATATTTCACAAATGAGCAAATGAATGAATAGAATCTCAAGAGAAACTCCAAGGCTCGGATTGGCTCAGACTGGCTTCCTCTGAAGATAACTTGGGCCTCCCACTCTCACTATGTCATGTGTTTAGAAGTTCCGGCCAAAGCAATAGGGCAAGAAAAACAAATGGGACAACTAGCCTTTGAGGAAAAGGAGACAAAAGTATGTCCTTTTTTGCAAACAATATAAGGATCTGTCTAGAAAATACACGAGAATTAACTGAAATACTGTTAAAATCAATAAAATCATACAGTACAGGGTGTGGTTATAAAATAAACACAAAAAGTACAAAAATACAAAACTCAACAGTCCTCGTCAGTAGCTGACAGCCAGCTAGAAAATGGAATGGGGAAAATATTTCATTCACAACAGCAACAAAAATGTAAAATGTCTAAGCATAAACCAGAGCTGTGCAGGCCTTATGCAATAAAACCTATAAAAGTTTACTAAGAGATGTTTAAAAAACTCAACCAAATGAGAAGACATGCTATGGTTTTAGATAGGAAAATGTAATATTTTAAAGCTGCTAATTCTTTATAAATTAATACACACATCTAATATAATTCCAATAAAAATCCCAAGGATTTTTTAAGGAAGTGATTAATATGGGCATTAAGTTCATCTGACAGAATATCCAGAAATATTTTAAAAGAACAAGGGGAGAAGACACATAGAGTAAAGATCATAGATGTCATATAAAACGTATTTTAGTATAAACTATACAAACAGAGCAATGAAACATATTTGAATGGGCGGGAATAGACCTTGCTCTATCATATGATAATCAGTAGAGTCAAGGTTATTTAATAAATGGTTAACTATGGCGGGAAAAAAAAGTTATAGCCCCATCTCATATCCATCTCCCCCTTCATATCCATCTGAAGATTAATACCAGATGGTTTAAAATCTTTAAGAACACAAATGAAATGACTATGAATATAAATGAATACCTATCTGATCATGTGATAGGAAAGAAATGTCTAAGTATAAACGTGAGGAACAATAAGTTTTACATATGGGAGGAACCTTCTCCAAACTCTCTGACATAAGTTCCTAATAAGTAAGTGTTAGCTGTTATTGTTAGTCCAAAAAAAATAGATAAAAGGTTTATTTGTGGATATCATCATGAATACTCTTAATAGGCAAACAGCCAAACTGGAATATACTCATACGGTGGATGAAGTCTGCATAATCTTAATATGTAACTATCAATAATTGTACAAATCCCTAATGAAAGACAGCATCCCAACTCCCCAAATAAACAAATTCATAAATGATAAAATACAAATGGCAAACAGGTGTAAGAAAAGCCTTCTTCTAGATGATCAATGAACTGAAGTGAAAACAATAAATTGTCTTTTTAAAATATCCTCCTCTGATGCTAGCAACAGCATGAATTGGTTCAATCTTTCTAAAAGGCAATTGCTAATAAAACAAGTAAACCCATAAAACACTTACGTGCAGGGCATATCTTAAACTATTCATATACATGTATGTGTGCCTGTGCGTGTATATACATCTATATCTTTGCATCTGTGTGCATGTATTTTAATATGTTATATATGTATATTAACATATATTGTGTTACATGTGTAACATATATATTAAGAAATAAAAATTCTGATTTATTTTGATTAAAAATATATATGTGCTACTTATATATAACTCATATATATAACATATACATACTCGAATATATATATAATATATATGTTACTTAATCTACAGAGGAAGGCAACAGAACTACGGAGCAAAATTGCCTTGTAGCTAAAAGTACATACAGGCTTCAGAGTTAGGCATTAGAGTATTCAAATCCTATCTTTGCCACTTACCAGAAATGTGATCCTGGTCCAGTTACTTAGCCACTTAGACCTTAGTTTTTTCATCTGTAAAAGGAACCCCCAGGGGGCTGGCTGCTCGGCCTCATTCTCAAAGTCCTTGATCGCGACCCCATGTGGGAGCTGATCCGCCCTCTCTTTGATGGATCTGAACGTGGGGTGTACTGGTCTGTGGCACGTGGGTAAGGCCTTTGGGTCTGGGGGAGGCTGGAAGGATCCCAAAGACAGTCCTGCCAGTGCTGGTCACCACCAGTAATGCCGGGCAAGTCACCTTGGCATCTTTGTGACCTCGGGTCCTTCATTTGATCCTCCTCCCCTTCTTGATCCTCCTCAACCCACTGGTCTCTCCCACCCCTCAGTCTTTATCCCACAAGGCCACAAGCTCCTGAGGGCTCCATAACCTCACGGAAGCAATGAGTTCACAGTGACCATCCAGACAGAGTGTGGGCTCCCTGCCACTGGGGCACACCCTCCTGTCTGGCTGACTTCTCCATCAACAGCACATAGTAGGTGCTCAATAAACACTTGCCGACTGGAGGAGACAACCAGATGGGGGGCCCCATGATGGTTCTAGGAGCACACATCATGTGCAAGAGGAGGAGCCAGCACATGGCCTGGGGGAGGCCAGCCCTCCAATCCCACCAGGTCACCTCCCAGGCCCAAGGGGGATCTGGAACACAGGGAGGACCCTCTCCCCAGATTCACACCCCCTGGTACAGATACACACCATTCTCTTCCAACCTCAGCTCGATCGGGAATTCCACCCCAGGAAAGCCTCTTCTTTAACCTTGTCCTGGCCACACCCCAGATCAAGGGCAACCCAAGGGCAAGCCCGAGCCCAGCAAACTGGGATCTCCCACCCAACTGGCCTGTCATGGGGTCACCTCTGCTCACCCCTGGGCTGCAGGCCAGGTGTCTGGTGAAGGTTATGGCTCTTCCCCTTGGAGTTTTATGCAAGCGCTACTAGAAGAAGCAGCCTCCCATTGCAGTGTATTTTCTGGAACCCACACCCTTCTCTGTTACATGCAGAAGCAGGCGGGAGTCCCGTCCAGGAGACCCCACGTCCACACGCCCCAGCCACATGTGGCTGCAGGAGGAGGAGTCACCTGCCAGGTACAAGCCTGACGCAGCCCCCCCAGAGCTGCTTCTCAAAATGGAGGGAGAAGCCGCTGAGCGCCCCCCCTCCTGCCTCAGCACATCTGTTGGCGGGATGGGAGTGGGCTGCCGGCCAGACTGGGGCTGGGGCCCTGCCGTGTGGGGCCGGCACGGACCGGAGGAGGGACCAGTGGAGCATCTGCTGCCACAGAAGCAAGGGATCAATCTAGAAGCTGGACAGAGTGGAAAAGAATGGGCGGGAGCAGGAGGGAGTGGGAAGGACCGTGCAGGACAGACCCCGGAGCAGACCCAGAACGGCGTGTTCCTGAGCAAACCTGGCAGTTCACAACAGCCGGATCCTCAGCCCTTGATGGTCCCTGCAGCCTAGGAGGCCTGAGGCCTGTGCAGAGCAGAAGTCTCCAAGGGGGCTCCCTCTTTCCACCTGGCCCACAGGGGGCAGGTCCTGCAGTCATTTCCTAGACGGCGCCTTAACGTGCCCGAGCCTTCGTTTCCCTATCTGTATACGGGATCTCTTTGGGTCTTTGTGGGGACCGAATGAAGACAAGCTACATCAAGTGCATGCATAGGGCATAGTGCCCACAGTAAGGCCCCACATACGGGCGATCATTATTGTCCGTGTTTGCCCAGGAAGCCAGCTATGCTATCAAACACTGACTATTCACCTCTTTAAAACCAGAGCACTTGCTGGCCACGGGGTACCCGAGGTCTCTGAACTTGCTCTGCAAGGAAGGACCCGAGCCCAGCCCTGGCCGTGTGTCCCAAACTCCCAGACAAGCTGGTGGGGGCTGGAGCCGGCCTTTGGAGGCTGCAAGGCCTGGGGACCAGTCGGTTAACGGCTTTCCTTAAGCCACTCCATCTGCACAACGGCCTTAGCAAAGAATGACCTCGGGCCTGGCCACCCTGGGTACCCCAGGGAGGACAGGCTGGGCCGGGCAGTGTCCTAGCCAGGTGCCCTTCTGCCCTCCCTCCGGGCCTGCTTCACGCTCCTTCGGCACAGCCCCTACACTCTTGGCTCCCCTGACCTCGCAACTTCTTTCCCCCTCTCCGATGTCTCCAGCCGTTCCTGGAGACTTCTCCCCATGACCTAAATGTTGCTGGCCGGGCACACTTTTTGGCGCTCTGGCTGCTCACGGCAAGTGCAGCCCTGGACAGCTCTGTTCGCTGCTGGAGCGCCAGGAACAGAGAGGGGCGCTCGGGGGCTGGGGCTCCCAGCAGGCGTCAGGGCCCCGCTCACTCTGGTCTCTGATCTCATGGTAAAGTTAACCGGAGCATTCCAAGAGGGTTCCCTGGGGCAGGTGGCATCTCTGTGCGGTCGCCTCCTGCCTCCGCCCCACCCCCCAGTGGTTCATCTCCAGCTCAGCGCTCTGCAGAGAGCTTCCGACTGTCCGCGTCCACGCATTATCTCCACCTGGCAGGGCTCCCAGTTCCCAAGCGACCATCCTCGCCTTCCTTCTCCAGGGTGGCCCGGGTGGGTCACCGAGGCTAACACCAGGGCGTCACTAGTCTCTTACCGCTCACCCGTGGCTGCGGGCTCTCTACCCCCACCCCCCACATCGTGAATGCATCCACTTCCCCTCCCACCCCTCCTCCCACACCCCTAAGATGGCCGGGCTAGCCTCCTCCCTCCCCTGTCACCCCCTTCCCCGGGGTCTCCCTGCCTCTGCTCTGGGCCCCGCCTCCCGACCACATCCACATGACATCCGGCCATCATTCCCAAACACAACCATGTTCCTCCCCAGCTCAAAAGACGACACGTCTCCCAGGAGAAGTCTGAAGACCCAGTACAATTTCCATCTCCAGTCTGACATTCAAGTCCTTCCCTATTTAGCAGCAAATGATCCTTCATCCTGCTCTCCTTTGAGGGCGCTAGGTTCCAAGCGCCCTTCTCTCCCTAGTCCCTCCCCAACCAGAAGGTGCACTCCCAAGTCCTCACCGTGTCACCGCCTGCCACTTGGGAGGCGCTCAGGGGGTGACTATGGCACGGAGGCCCTCCCGCCCCAAACGTAGCCCCAACCCCAGCACCCACTCCATGGCTTTACCCCAGAACCCCACAGCAAATACTCACTTTGGCTCCAGGAGGGCCAGGGAGGCCTGGATTTCCATAAGGCCCAGGAGGACCCTGAAAGGGAAAAGAAACAAAGAGGTGAAGGGAAAATGGGGGTCACTCCACATCCCACGGCAAGGCCTGGCAGGTGCCTCCCACCCACTGGGTCTTCTCAGCTAGCCAGAAACTTCTCAGCTTCTTAGCGGGACTGTCATGGCGGCCTCTTTTAGGGAGGACCCCCTCGATGCCCAGCCCCGCCGTGAAGACCTGCCATGCATTACCTCATTTTACTCTACTAACCCATGAGGTGGGGGCTATCATTATTACTATTTCGAAGACGGAGCCGGTGCTCAGAGAGGTGGAGAACTTTCTCAGGTCACTCAGCTGCTCAAGGCCAAGCTAGAGGTCATCCTCAGATGTGTGACTTCGGAGCATAAGACCTCAGCCTCTGAATTTTTCTTTACTGCCTCCTGGCTCTCTCCCCCTGGCCCAACAGCCCTTCCCAGACTGGCTTCCTGGGCCCAAAGCACACTTAGCTACCCGCTTCCCTCCACCGCTGCTCGTCACCTTGGCCTGTGCCTTTCCCATCATCTGGCCTGCCTTTCCCATCCACCCCCCCGAGCTGCCACCCGCTCTGTCCTTCGAGGCCTGGCTCACATGCCACCTCCTCCAGAGGATCTTCTAGGACTTGGGCCTAAAGGCACTGCTCCCTTTTGACTCCAACGGGACTGTGATGTGAGCCCCTGGGGTCGAGAGCCCAGTGAAGGGAGGACTTGGCGTCTTCTGAACAAAGGTGCCTCCCTCCTGTGGCCACAGCCCAGCCAGAGAGCTCTCCCTTAGGTTCCGACGAGCTCCGAGCTGACAGGTCCTCCGGGGGCCTTGGAGCAGCTAGGAAGACTGGGCCCAGAGAGTCAAAGAATCTTGGCCAAGTCACACAGCAGAGAGGTGGCCAAGTGAGGGCCGGGACCCAGGCCTGTTGGCTTAGGGTGCAGGGCTTATTCATGGCACCAGATTTTCCCAGGTCCTCTCTGGATCCTGTAGAACAGCTGGAGCCTGTTATGTCCACTTTCTCCAGCAAGGGCCTGGGTTAGGGTCTCGCAGCCAGTAACAGAAACAGAGCCCGAAGAGTCTTTGTCCAGCAGGAATAATCTGGCGCATTGGGGGTGGGGAGAGGCCCCTCGAGAAGCCCGGAGGTGCCCCACCACGCCAGCTTCTAGACACACTGCCCTTGTCCCTGGCCCCTCTTGACTCGTCTGGCTAGCTGTGTATGAACTTGCTTCCTTCCTCCCTCTCTGAGGCCAACTTTCCAGCTGCAGCCTGTCACATTCCAGCCAAGGCACCTCCCTCTTCCTCGATGCCTGAACGGGGACCCTCCCCTCTCCAAACTCGTCGAAAAGGAACAGTATTCAGAAGCTCACTTGGCCTGGGGAATCAAGAACGGTGTCACCGGTGACCCTCCTAAACTAGCCCGCTCTCCGGCCCTCTCCAGCGTTCCACCAAACAAGGTCTCCCAGCACATGGCCGTGACCAGGAACCAGCTGTGAGCACCTCCCCTGCCCCAGCCTGGCTCTCCCCAACCGTCCTGTGAGTAACTAGGACCCCCAGCGATCTCTAAGGAATCTGGAAGGCCTGAGATGCTCATCCCAGCCCAGGCTCCTGGGGTCTAACCTCAGATCAGAGCTCAGACGGAATTGGGCATAAGTTGGGTAGGCGTGTTTGAGGAGGCGCCCCTGACCAGCACTCCAGAAACAGGCATGGACTGTGGGAGGCCAAGGGTGGCTACCGTCTCCCCATTTGTGCCCCCAGCTGCCCCAAAGATGGTGGGCTGGAGCGCTCAGCTACCTGGCTACCCCGTCTGCAGCCTGTGGAAGGAGGGGTGTCCTGCTTCCCCGCCCCCACCTCCCCACCCCTCTCCAGCCACTGCCTTGCAAAGAAACGAAGCACATAGTTGATAGGGAGCCAAGCAGACCAATTCTATAAATGCTGCGGCCCAGAAAGCCGGGTATGGGGAGGGCCCAGGGATTCCCCAACATCCTTCCACGGGCTGGGGAAGTATGTGGAAGTGGGAAGGGGTACGCCACTGAGCTTTGGACGACCTCAGGTAAGGCCCTGCCACTCCCTGAGCCCCAGAGCCATCATTTGTGCACAGAGGAGCTGGGATGGTCTACTTTTCACATTCTACTATCTCTGGAATTTTATGATCTATGGAATTTCCAGCCTAGAAACAGGATGATGGCAGGGAGCACACAGAAACCCTGAGAAGGATGATGGGGGAGTCATTCCCTCACTCAAGGAATTTCACAGCTGGGAGGAACCTTGGAAATACGGTTCCAAGGAAATGCCTTGGCAAATGCTTTATAGATGGGAAACTGAGGCCCAGAGAGGGGAAGGGACTTGCCTAAAATCACACAGCTCCCGGGGGGAAATGTTGTTGACTCCCAGACTAGAACTCCTCAGCAACCATTTGCCTAGCACCTGCTGCGTGCAGGGTACTCTGCTAGGCAGCGTGTGAGAAAGAGAAAGAAATAGGGCCTGGCTCTGGCCCAGAGGGCCTCGTTTGGGTAGAGAGAGAAATCAGTGCAATAGATGGTTAAGATCACAGGTTCTGAGGTCGGACTGCCTGGGTTCAATCCTAGCTCCAGCATTGACACTCTGGTTGACTTTCTCCAAAGTAACCGAACCTTTCTGAGCCTCAGTTTCCTCGTCTATTGCATGGGGACAACATCGCAACCCATTTCTCAGGACGGCCGGGCTGCTGGGATGAGATCATGCATACGCAGCTCCACCGACAGGGTTCCACGGTCTGCGTGAACTTTAGGAAAGTCATCCGCACCACCCCGAGCAGCGAAAAACTGC
The DNA here is from genome assembly GCA_002007465.1 of Ailurus styani. Taxonomy (NCBI): domain Eukaryota; kingdom Metazoa; phylum Chordata; class Mammalia; order Carnivora; family Ailuridae; genus Ailurus; species Ailurus styani. Next base: position 926,836 of record LNAC01000567.1, on the reverse strand, counting down.
TGCAGGAACTCGGAGAAGGGGGCGGTCATCAGCAACCAAGGTGGCATTTGATCTCAGCAGGGGATGGAGAAGGAGCTTGCAAAAAAGGGGCCACCATCCTGGAAGGGCCTCATCCTGGAGCCAGGCTGCAGCAGCCCTGGTACCGCCGTGGTCCCCAGCTCTGGGTATGTGCTCCACGGAGACTCTGGAGCCAGGAGGAAATGCTGCCTCAGACAGCAGATTCCAAAGCCCTGGGCCCAGAGAGCACAGGGCCAGGTCTGGAGTAATTGCATAACCAGAACCATCCGCTGGGCTCCGAGCTAAAAATACGCCCCAGGCAGATGTCTCTGCCAGAGCCTTGCCAGGCACCCAGCGTGGGAAAGGCTGATTCAGCCTGGGCGCAGGTGCCAGGAGTCACAGGTCTGAGCCCTCCTGGGAAAAGGACAGATTTCTCTCCACGAGGACCCCCAGGGGTGCCGGCATGTGGTTCAGGGACTGGGTTCCCATCCCGGCTCTTCCATTTCCTATATGTTCGGCTTCCTCATCCCCAACATGAGAATGATTATCCTGGCCCACGGGGGTCCTGGGGGAGAGGGGCTAAAACACAGTCGCGTTACCTGCGTGCAAGGCATAACACACAGGAGTTCTTCTCCACACCAAGGCTCGGGCCAGCTCATCCCCGCCGCTGCGGCCCTGCGGAGCCGCCCTGCCGTCTCTGATCAAACCTCTCAGCACGGGGCGCTCCCCTCCACCTGGCCCGTGTCGGCGTCCCTGCCCCAGGATGGCCGTGTGGAGATGGGAGGAGGGACACGAGGGTCGTGTCCTCCCCAAGCCAGCTCTTCTCCTGGCCAAACGCTGAAACGCACCCGCTCAGGAGACGCGGTCTGCAGAAACCCCTTCTCCACTCCAGGCTGCCAAGGGTGATACCCACTGCGAACACCTCAGACCCTGTAAGAGGTCGCAGCTGTCCCCAGGCCACGCCTGTCCACACCCCCGAAGAGCCCCAAGTCCGCTCCAATGGACAAAGTGGAAAAGGGGTGCTGGTGAGGGGCAGGAAACAGTCTGAGGACACACGGCAAGGCTGAAACTTCAGGGGCATTGGGACACAGGCCAAAGAGCCAACCGGAGACCCAAAGGACAGCGTGTGATCACTTACCCGAGGCCCCCGTGCGCCAGGGGGTCCAGGGAGCCCAGGCAGCCCAGGGGGACCCTGAAGGAAAAAGCAAGAAGACAGTGTCAGCACCAAGGGGCAGCAGGGAATGGCTTCAAGCAGTCGTTCCACAAGCCTCTCCAGAGGTCTGGGCATGGACTGGCCACAACTGAGAAGAGGGGTTCTCTGAGGACCCTGCCTAAGGAACTCACACTCCAAATTTGGGCCTTTCGGGCCTTTGCATCTGCTGTTTCATGGTCTTTGACATTTTCACCTTTTATTATTCAGAGAATTTACCCAGGTTGCCACCTCCTCCGGGAAGCCTTCCCTGATCCCTCCCCCAGGTTGAGTCAAGTCCACACTTTCCATTTTTTATTTATGTATTATTTGGGGAATTGTCTGCCCCGAGGCCTCTCTCTCCCATGAGGCTATGGTCTCCTCAAAGGAACTAATTCTCTCTCCCCAAGGCTCAGCTGAATGTCTGATAAGATAAAACAGCAAGAGACCTCAGAGCTCAGCCAAGCTCTCTGCAGAGCCAGAGCAGGGAAGGGATTTGTCCAAGGTCACACCAAGCATCTCTGCACCGTGGAGAGGCAGTGCAGCATATAGAGAATAGGCAAAGGCATTTGCATCAGACAGGCCTGGGTTCAAACCCCATGCTGCCACTTACCCCCTGGGGTTGGTTGGGCAAGTTCTTCAGCCAGCCTGTGCCTATAAAATGGGGGCAATAATACCCTCTTCACCAGACTGTCACAAGGATGAAATGAGAGATGGTAAACATTTAACACAGTGACTGGGGTCTAATCATCACTCAAATGTTCCATCTATTCCCGTGGTCACAGCCTGGTCCAGCTTTCATCACTGCTCCCTGAGAACCTGCAACACCCCCCTCATTGATCTCCCTACCTCTACCTTTCTCCTCTCCTGTCCGTCTCCCCACAGCCTTGTTCATCTTCCCAAGGTACTCCCCTGCTCAACAACATTCAATGGCTCCCTATTCCCACAAGAGAGGCCTAACCCTGCATCATGGAAGGGAGGCAGCCAAGCAGACTTACTGAATGGAGGGCTGACCTTTGTTCAAATCCCAGTTTTGCCACTTAATAGCTGGAGGCTTTCTGCAAGCCCTTCAGCTTGATTGTCCACTGCTCCCCGTCTCCACGGGTTCAGCTGCCCCGTCTACCCTGAAGGCATCAATGAGTATTAACTAAATGCCTGAAGTGAAGAACTAAACACAGAGCCTTCGAAGGAAGCCTGGCTTTCGAGGATGTGTGAGGCCTGGGGAATTCATTTGTTTCAAATAACCATCAACGAGATTCCAGGTTTCCTGCCCGGAGTTAAAATCAGTGTTGAAAACCCAGTACGGTTTGGCTGGTAATTAATCCAGATCTCACGCTGGGCAGCCTGGGTTCACAGTTCTGGCCTATGAACACCACGTGCTTGCTCGGCCATGAATAAAAATCAGAAGAGAGATCCAGACAGGCAGATATGGGCACCAAGGCCCCAGGGGCACTGTAAAGAGCCTGGGATTGGGGGGGGGGTGTGACTGCGTGGTCTCAGGCAAGTCCCCAACACCTCTGAGCCTCCAGGGACCTCTGGCCAAATTGGCAGCTGTCTTCCTTCAATCCAGAGCCTGGGGGCTGGGTGGATGTTTCTACTCTTCTAGCTCGTTCTGCAGGTTTCCCTGCAGGGATTCAGGCCAGGCTCCTCTCCTCTCCTCCCCAGGGAGCGGTAGAGTCTGATTTAAGACCAGGGACCTGGGTTCACACTAGGCACCCCCACTTTGGGCACGCTGCTTCTGTTCTCCAAGCCTTCATTCTCCAAATGTAAAATGAGGATAGGACGGCCCCTAGCTGACAGATAATCTATAAAGAGTGCTAATCCTTGTGCCTGGCACACAGTTAATGCCCCAAAAGTTAGCTGTTGTTTCTGTTAAGCAAGCTGCTGGAAGCTCCCCAACTCAGAATTTTAAACCACCCTCCTTGGCATCTGTTTTGCAGGAAGAGCAAAGATTTCCCTTTCCAGAAGGCCTTCGTTGGCCCTGATCTTCCAGGTGACCCAGAATTAAGGGGAAATGCAGGGGCTCAGGCTGAGCATGACTACAGGTAGTATCGTTACCCAGCCCTTTTAATAGATGAGAACCGGAAGAGAGTCTCAGAGAAGGAAAGCGACTTGCCCAAGGCCGCACAGCTAACAGGCAGAACCTGGGTTCAATCCAGGACATTTGATTTGTTCTCCTGTCTTGGGCAGCTTCCATGCAGAGAATCTTGGCTAGGTATGTCCTGACTCAGTGTGCAACCTTGGCTACCGCCCCTCCCAACTCTGTAGGCATCTAGGGAAGGAGCATCCTGGAAACTTCCCAACCCGGTGCCGTTCCTGTGTTGCAGGGTGGCGGCGACTCCCTTCTCCAGTTATCTGGCAGGAGAGGAAAGGAGGACGCAGAGAGGAAGGCCAAGGCCCGGCGAGGCCGGGCTCATGCAGGACTCCAGGGAGGGACGGTCTCTGGGAGGTAGAGCTCCCTCGGGGACCCCCGTGGGTCATCCGCTGTGGAGGCCCGGACACTCCCTCCTGGCATTTCTTCTGCCCCAGAAACGGGGGCATCCAGGCTGGGAATCTGACCTCACCCACAACATCTGCAGAGCAGACTCTGAGTGCCAGCAGGGACCCATGGCCCAGCCTGGTGAGGTCAGTCCGCAGCCCGGCTCCATGTCACGGCTGCCCAGCCCCCAGCTGCAGGCCTGGCCAGGCTCTCCTCTACCAACCCGGGCCCCGGCTGCAGCCACAGGCCCAACCCTTCCCCATTCAGGACTTACTCTGTCCGTGGGCAAGCAGTGGGGGGGGCGCCCCCTGCCCCCTCTCGCCTGATCCGAGACCCTGCCTGTTCTCCACGCAGTGGAAAACGCTGCCGTTTCTTTCCAGGGCCTGAAGCCTGAGCGGGTGACTCTGGGATGATTCACGAGGGCCGGGGTGGGATTTTTCCACTCCACGCTGCAAACAACGGGGCCTCTGAGAGGGCCCAGAGCAGAGGGGGAGGGGAGCGGGGGCCACGGGCCTGCCTGGGGGAGGCGAAGGCGGCCTGGGTCCGGGGCTCGCACAAACACGGCCATGGAAACAAACAAGCAGCGGTTCTGGGCTTCTCCCGGGGGGTCCTGGCCTCTGACAGCAGGACCTAGGGGAACCCCATCCCCCGGAACAAGTCCACCCTTGTGTCCAGCTGCAACAGCCCGCCTGCCAAGCCTTGCGGAAAGAAGTAAGTCCTGGCTGGCACGGCCCCTGGCAGCAAGCAGAGGTTCCCCAGGCCCCGGATCTGGGAGACCTGAGTCCCGGCCCACGTGTGCTGCTAACTGCCGGTGACCCTATCCTGGGACTCTTCAGTCTCTGGGCCTCTGCTCGGTGCCTATGGCTTGATGTGCAAAGGCAGGGAGCCTCCCACTTCTGACCATCTGAGCGCACGTTATTCCCAAGAATGGCCCTCGGGGCTCCGAGCCTTTCCCCCCAGTCTCCATCCTAGGGAAAGGCCTCTTGGCCCAGGGCTTCTCCGGGTGGCCTTACACAGATTACTTCATCTCCCTGTGCCTCCAGGCCTCAGTTTGTCCAGCTGCAAAATGGGGATAGAACACCCAGCTTCCAAGATAATGTGGGTGGGTGCTGGTTATTCTCCGCTTGCTCCCCAGATCTATTGTGTGCCCTGGGAATCCAGCCTACAGGCTGCAGCCTCACGCTTTGCTGCCCTCTGCTTCTGGCTGGGTCTGGCCAATGGGAGGTCCCAGCAAGAGACGGAAGCGTGGACAGAGTGAGTGGGCGGGGTATTTCTCTCCCTGCCTGGCGCGGGACTACAGACTACCGTTCACACTTTAACTTTCCCTGGGTTCTGGTCACACGTTCCCTCCCCTCATACCTTCAGGTCTGACCTGTGTGGTTTGCCAGCTGCTGTCGGTTCCCTTGATGCCGCCCACACCTCCGCAAATAGCCCCTGCCTTGAACTCTCCTCAATGACCTTGCTCCCCACCTGGAGCTGCAGGATACAGCAGGTAAACTGCTTAGCTCAGAGCCTGGCACATAGTAGGAGCTCAAAAAACACTATGCTAAAGATAAGGCAAAACAGCCCTCATTCTCCTGGGTTCTATGATAACTAGGATAAGGGATGAATTTCTCAAGCTCTAGCCCCAATTCCTAACCTTCCCTTCCTTCCTACTGTTGGAAGGCCCTCCTGGATCCAGACGGTCCCATCTTCCTAACACAGTGACACCCCTAGCTCAACCATTGGCACATCAGTAAAGAGTCACAACCAACCACAGGGACCAGGTTCTAGTGCTGGGTGCTTTATGTCCCTCATCTCGATCCACACAACAACTCTGGAAACATAGGGAGTACCATATCGCAAAGGTAGAAATGGAGGCTCAGAGAGGTTAAGTGACTCGCCAAAGGTCACACCGCACCTGGCCCCAAGAAGGCCCTCAATCCACATTTACAGACAGAACAAAACGATGGTTAGATAAAGGAGTGGTTCCAACCCCGGCCACTCCAAATGCGAAGCCTGTGCGCCGTTCTCCTCTGCACGGCCTCTGACTCCGCCAGCAAAAGAGATCTGTGTAACCTCAGGAGCCTGACCTGGGAGTCAAGACAACCTTTTTCTTCTGTGAAGATCACATTCCTTCATTCATTTCACAGATAGTCACAGAGCGTCTGCTGCAGGCCAGGCCCTCATCCGGGTCTCCCTGAGGTGACGCTTGCAAAAAGTGCAAGCGAGTGCAAATGCCAGCGGCCTGATCATGAATAAATAAGGCCTTGACTCGCCTCCTCCCAGGCGTGGGGCTTCTGTGCAGCTTCTGTGCAGTCTCTGTGAACCGCAGCCTCCCCACCCCTCCTCACCCGGGGCCCAGCTCAGCTTTTCCATGCCCGCCCCACCCCCCGCCACTGCTGGGGCTCCCACAGAGCTCCCTCGCTCCGTGGCTACAACTGCTGGCAGGCCTGGGGCCCAGAGCTGTCTCCGCCTCTGCCAGTCCATCTCCTACCCCTGGGGACCCCTGGAACCCATCAGAGCCAGCCGCGGCACCACTCTCTGGCTCCGAAATAAGAGCCCACTTATTTCTGGGGAGGGAGCACTTGCAAAGCTGTCAGAGAGGGGAGACAGCTCTCGGGAGAGGAAAAAAGTTCCCAAAGTCACCCAGCAAAAAACAGATCTCCAAGGGGCCTTGGAGATCACCCAACTCGCTTCCTCACAGGAGATGCGAGCTATTCTTAACTTACATTCTGCAGAAACCAAGGCTTAGCGTGGCTCGGGGCCACAGAGCTAGTAAGGAGTGGAGTCAGAATTGGAACCCAGGTCTCCGTGTTCCCAGACGGGGGACAATGAAGCCCCCGACCCAGAGCAGCACAGCTTCTGCTCGGCTGGGATGAGATCCTAAATGTATTTGGGGGGTCAGAGGCAGGTAAGGGGGACAGAAGGAGCAGGAGCCCTTGTGTCACCACTGCTCAGAGAGGCCACTTCCGTTATGGGACTTCTGGGCTCTGCCGAATAGAAATGACCAGTTTGCCACCTGCCACGTGCTGGACAAGGCTTCTCAAAGTTTTTTGGGTTCCTCTTGGAGTGAGGCTGGGTTCCAAGCTGAGGGAGGGTGGGATTAGGGGACAGGGTACGGGATGCTACCCAAGCAGACGGACGTCCTCCCTCTTGCCCTCGGCCCTCCAGGGTTGGAGAAGCAGGGACAGCCAGTGGCCTCTCTGGAAGTCAGGGACCCAGAGTCATATCCTGGTCCCTGCAAGGACATGCTAGGCACACCTGGCCAAGTCTTTTGTCCCTCTAGCCACTGTCCCCCCATCTGCAGGGCAGGGATCAGCACACCCAGCTTGTCCTCCTGAACCAGGCCCCGTGAGGTCCTAAAGGAAGGTACCACTCATGGAACGCATAAATCTGGTGGGTGTAGAAACAACAGATTCTTTAGACATTGAGATCTTTCTTTGAGGCCAAGGACAAGCCCTGACACATCTCTGAAGCCCCCAGCCTCCTGGCCCTGAGTCTCAGAGTCTCAGAGTGGACCCTCAGGGGACTGGGATACAATGTGCCAGTCTTGGCATCTGGCGCTGGGGCGTAAACTTCAACCCTGCCGTGTGCCCTTGGGTAAGTCCCGGCCCTTTCTGGGCACAGTCTCTAGGCTCCTCACCTGCCCAGGGAGGAGGGTTGAATGGAATGATCCCTAAGCCCCCATCTACTGAACAGGTTGACTCCTTTGATCATGAAGGAGCTCAAGAAGATCTGGAGTGAGGCCTCACCCCTTCTGACCCACATCGACGAACCCCGAGGGGAAAGTATGTAGCCCGGGCATCCGACAGCCCAAAGGCCAATTCTACACTCTAAAAACCACTCCTGTTCCAGTTGTGCTGGCTTGGACATGGCTGTCCTCTCTCCATACCACACACAGCCTCCGGGGGCAGGGTCGCGCTCCTCCACCGGATGGGGTGGAGACCCCGAGCCTCACATCCTCTCTTGGGGTGGGGGGGACAATTCACCCCCTGTGGACCTCACGGCCAGTGAGCCCAGCACCCACACAGCTTGGGAAGCTGAGTTGTCAGGGCTCAGAGGCACCCAGGGCTGAGTCAGGCTGGGCAGCCTGGAGGGGTGAGAAGGGGTCCTTCCTTTCTCGGCTCCCAACCTTCCTGCCCTGACAATTTCAGAGCACAGGACTCGAACAGCGCGTTGACATAATTGCAAAGCAATGCATACAATTTCCATAAGTTCTACAATATGGTTATAATAAAAACGGGCTCTCAGTCCCCTTGGAGACAGGCTGAATAAATATTATTCCTAATGATTATTAAAACTCATTAAGTGTGTTTGTAAGGCCTGGGAATTCCCAGCATCTGCCACCATCTCCACTTTGTAGGGAGCCTAACCTCAAACACAGAGCCTAGTGGGAAAGCCGGCCTCAGGGAGGAGAAAACCACACGGTGGTCATCTCCAAGGCAGGAGAACAGAGCTGAGGCCTGAGCTTTCTGGAAGCTCCATCCTCTACACTCCCCGCCTGGAGGAATTGGCCTCCAGCTGCAGAAAGGTCGTTGCCCCCGGAGACAGTCCCAGGCATGCTGGAGCACCGGGCCTGAGAACAGCTCTTGCACATGGAATGTTCTTTCTCCTTTCCTTGACTGTTCAGGCCCACCCTGATCCTCCTCACCCCAAACTCCCCGACAGGGGCCACACATCAAACATCTAGAGGAGTGGGGACAGGGGAAAGGACTGGGTTGGAAGCCCCCCATAGGGAGGCATGGGGACACACGGGAGCGGGCCCGTCCTGCCTAAAGGGGCAGCTCTGACCCGGCTGCAGGCGGATGGGCTACTGCATCTGTCCCCCTTCCAACAGAAGCCGGTCACCGGGTCTTTTATAAGAAATCTCTCACATTTTTAAAATGTTAGTAACTTATTAAATATTTTTAAACAACGCTGCGTGTGCCAAACAAAACATGTTCAGGACTACCCGTGTGTGACCTTGGTCCAGCGCTCCCAGACTAGCTGGTGGGCCGGACGGGCTCTCCTCCAACAGTCAAGGAGAGCTGAACTCTGGAGACCGCGTGACCTGGGGGCCAGTCAGCTAGTGGTTTTCCTTGAGCCACTTGACCTTCACAGTTGGGTTAGCAAAGAACGACCTAGGGCCTGGGCCCACCCAAGCCCAGGGGTGCTCTTCCCCTGGTGCCGGCCACCAAACAAACCCAAGGCTGCCCCAGTGGACCATGGGTCGCAGCAGAGAGGGCAATCACAAGTACACGGAGGGAGAGGAACAGGGGACCTGCGTGCCAGCTGAGGCCCTGCCCACGACCACCTCCCCGCTCTGAGTTGCTTCTCCGGCTGTGCCCTAATGCCAGGAGTCGCCCCTTGCCCTGACTGCCCCTGCCACCCCCTCGAGCTCCAAGCGACACGCACACCTCACCCCATCTTACCGGCAAGCCACAGTCTCCCTTTGGCCCTGGAGGTCCCATCAGCAGCGGGAAAGGCGTGGATCCCGCCAGGTGGAAGAATGAATAGCTGTGACTCGTGGGCCAGGGACTGGAGGACAGGAACCGCGAGGGGGCCAAGGCCGGGGCCGGGGTGGTCGGCCGGCGGGGCCGGGACTGTCTGGGGCCGGGCCTGGTTGTCAGATCATTCGACGGGACATCCCTGGCTGCCTTCCCAGGTCTGAGGGGGACGGGCTTCCGGGGGCTGCTCTTGGGTCTGGCTTTCTTTGTGGCTTCTGATCCAGAGGGTTTCTTGCTTCTGGTGGGGGCCGAGCCAGGAGCAAGGGTGGGAGGCATCGCTGGGGCTGGCGGAGGGATCCTGGGAGAGCCAGGATGGGGGACAGGGGACAGGGACGAAACAGTGGCTCGGGGAGGTCTGTGGGTGCCGGTGCGGGCAGGGGCCAGCTCACCAGCGTGACTGCTGGTCTTGGCCTCGGTCTGACCTACTGGGGGAAAAGGCTTTTTGGAGGAGCCAGTGGCCAGAAGTAGGGGCCGGGCGCTGGGTAGCGGAGATCTGGGCGTCACAGGGGTCCCCTGGATCGGCGTCACTGAGGGGCGGGAGGCTTTGGCAGGAAGTGGGTGGGAAGTGGGGGGCACTGGCTTCTTGGTGGGTGGGGCTGCTTTTGTGAAGGCAGGCTGAGAGGCCTTCTGGGGGGGGCGGGGGTTTGGGACAGGGCCTGTTGAAGAGGAAGGGACCGAAAGCCTGGCTGGATGACTTTTGGGGATCTTGGTGGCTGCGCTCTTCCGCAATGGCTGGACAGGTGTGGTGGAGCTGGCCGGAGAGGCCGGGGGCACGGCAGGGAGCGCTCCACGGGCCAACAGCTTGGCAGGTGGCAGCGGGACCCGGGCTGGGCCCCCTGCGGTCACACGGCGGTGAGGCTCTGTGGTGCTAGTTCTCAGGGGCTTGGCGGGGGTGGCGGGGGTGGCGGGCACCGCAGTCCCCCTGGGATCCCTGCTTGCTGGCCGTGACCCCAGGGCTGGCGCGGCAGTGGTCAGGTTCTCCAGGCCTTGCAGGGCAAGGTCGGTCTGGAAGGTGAAGGTTGTGCCCGAGTCTCGGGGAAGGAGGGGTCCCAGTTGGGGCCGGTACATGTCGGCCTGTCCACACTGCTTCCTCAGGTGGGTACAGTAATTGTGAGCGACCCGCGTCACAGGGTAGATACTGAACTGGCACAGGGCACCTTCGAACTGGACCGCGTGTGGGTTCATCTTCCCAAAGAGGAAGGAGCCCTCGGGGTCGAGGGCTGGGTCCTTGTGGAAAGGCAGAGGGACAGGCACCCGGCGCTGCCCGCACGCCGTCACCAGGGTGACGGTGCCGCCCCGGAGCTCCAGGGCGAGGTGATGCCAACGCCCGTCATGCACGTCAAGGTCAAAGGCCACGGAGCGCCGGGGCCCCAGGTGGAGGACCGTCTTGCCGGGGAGGAACTGCAGGCCCAGCTGCAGCTTGTGCTTCCGGCTGCGGACGGCGAAAAGGAAGGCATGGTTCACCCGGTGGGAGCAGAGGCTCAGCACCAGCGCCAGCTCTGTGCCCAGGGCGGCGGGAAGGACGGTGGCCGTGGGGGCCTGGAGGCGGGCCCGCTGTGTAAAGATGAAGCCCGATGGGAACGGAATGACCCCTGGGGGCGGGGGGCTCCGGCCACCCCCTGCTTTCGTCCAGCTGAGGCCCAGCCGCTGGAGGACGTCCACATCTGCAGAGGGAGGGCAGAGGGGGAGAGGGCGCCGTCAGGGCCTGCTCCTGCCCCAGGCCCCTCCAGGGGCACAGACGGGGAGGGCGGTCCACCCGCTACTACCCCCGGGGGCCCCACGCTCGGGACCAGGAGCACGGAGTCAGAACTAGTCCCCTGTCCGGCTGAATGATCCCGCCTGTACTTGTTTATGACACAGACTCTGGAGCCAGTGTGACTTCAGTGCCTCAGTTTCCTCATCTGTTAAATGGGATCACAGTAGCCCCAAACTGAGAAGGCCGTCACGAAGAGCAAACGAGCTAGCACACTTGAAAACAAGTATCTGGCACCCAGTAAGCACTTGCCAAGGCTAGCTGTTCGTACCAGAAATAATGACCATCACCGGAGGCTAGCCGTGAGTATTCAGGCTGTCTCCCTTCTCCGTCTCAAAAGCCGCCTCCTCCAGGAAGTAGTCCCATGAATGAGGGAGCAGGGTGACAGGAGCGGGCGCGTCACAGGAGCTTGGCAAGGACGTCCAGCGGGCCTGACTGGTTTGACCGCCTTTAGAAAGGTCCCCAGCCCCCTCCGCACCCCCTAGGTCTCTGTGTGGCCAGAGCAGACTGGGGGAGCTGCCGTCTGCGCAGAAGGAAGAGGACACGTCCGGTGGCTCCACACCTCCCTGTGCAGCCTTGGACAGAGCAGAGGGAGCGATCGAGGCATCCCTGCAACCTCCATCCTCTGGCGAGACGTTTGGACATCGACTGCGGCCTGGCCAGGTCATATCCGCCCAGTAATTACATCGCTGGGACTCGCCAAAGGAGGGCTTCCAACGTGTTTATGGAAAGGCTTCCTGACCTTGCCTCTCGCCGGGTCATTCGACCTCCTTCAGTCGGCGGAGCTGCCAGCGTCTGTGGAAGGCAGCTCCCGAGCTCCGACTCAGAAAGGAGAGGCCGCCTCCGGAACTAGGGTCTGGCTCGGATCCGCGGCTCCCTCCCACCACCCCCCGAGCTCAGCAACCTAGGCCCTGAGTGTGGTACTCGGGGTCCACGTGGGGCTGGATGAGGCCCTTAGCACTAAGCCCTAGGCTGGCAGCTGTCAGATGGATGGACAGATGGGTGGATGGACAGATAGACGGGCTGGGAGAAAATGAGTGCCGGACGTAGCAGGCTCTGGAGTCAGAAGGCCGGACTTCAGAGCCAGATAGAGCCACCCGGGAGTCTGGACTCTAAGCCTCAGTTCCCTGCGCTGTAAAATGAGGCGGCAAGAATGCCTGCGTCATAGGGTTGTTGGCTGTCCTCACCATCCTCGCCCAGACACCTCTGAGCAAGTCTCTTCCTGACCCCTGAGCCTCAGTTTCCCCGCCCAGAAGGCAAGGGAGACCAGACGTGGAGGCCGCCACCAAGTGCTAACAATGTTCTGTGAACACCATCATCGCAGGCCGCTTTTTCGGGCTGGCTTGGCTTGAAGACCTGTCTTCTCCCTAAGGATCTGTGGGCCTTCGTTTCCCTTCAAGTTCCTCCTTTCTCCCACCTCCGTCTGTCCTGAGCTCCTAAGCTAAAATAAACCACTGCTCGAAGACTCTCTTGGTAGCGGTGTATTGCACACGTCTTCATCATGGAAACGCTCCTATGAGCACAAACTACTACTCACTACAACTTCTAAGGGAGGAGGCACTTGCTGGGGAAGAGGTGAGGGCAAGAAGCCACCTGTCCCTCCCCTCGTTCCACCTCGGCGGCCCCCGGAGTCCCCCCCCCCGCTCCCCCACCTGCACTTCGTGTCCTCACACATTGCAGCTCATGGCTGCTTCTGCTTGCCTGGCCAGCTGCCACCAATGAGCTCCCCGACTGTCCTCTGCAGGTGGGTTTCAAAGCCTGACCCCAGCCAATCTCCAGGCCTCCCCCAGAGACGGTCTGCAGGGCAGGGGCAAAGCGCCACACTCTGCCACCCGGAGCTGGCAGAGGCCTCCGACCACCATGGGCTCCACAGGGGATGGAGAAGGGCTGTTCTTGCCCAAGTGGTCAGGTAAATAATAGAATTAACAACAACAATAAAGACTAGTATTTACGGAGCACTTCCTGTGTGCCAAGGGCTTTATGTGTTCTATCTTGCCTGATTCTCTCCATCATCTCTAAGGAAGATACTGTTTAGCATCCCCCCTTTACAGAGGAGGGTCAGAAAAGTTCGCTGTAGGAATGAGCCCAAGGTCACACAGCCTATAATAAAAGGCACAGTCGGGACTTGAACCCAGGCCACCTGGCTCCAGGGTCTCTGTTCTTAGCACAATGCTATCCTGAGCTGGAGCCCCTCGGACTCGTTGGAAAGTGGGGTGGAGACCCATCCAGAATCCAGGGGAGAGAAGCTGGGGGCCAGGGGAATGAATGCAGCCCGACGCCAAGCAGGAAGGACCCTGCCAGCTGGCCACAGCCAGATCCCTTTATTACACAAACCTGGCTCCATGGAGCTCCGGCCTCTCCCCAACACCCCCCGCCCCCCATTGCCTGACTCAGGACTCTGGACAGCTGTTCACCTACTTTGTGGGGGAAACAGCAAGCTCGGAAAATATGACATTTGCACAAAATGTTGCCGGGCAGCCGGAGTCTCTTCCGGGCATGGCCCTCCCCTCCCGGGGACCCAATCCCTGCTGGCGGCCAGGTCAGGCCACAGGGGCTCTGGGAGTGCCCGGCTGCCCGCCCCGGCACACGGGCGAGCGTGGAGGAGGGGAAGAGCCGCTATTTTAGGAAGCCCCGTGGCTGCTTGACAAACAGATGTGGGAGAGGTTTCAGTTTTCCCGGGCAGCTGTGTCACCAGCCTACCGCCGCTCCGGCCCCATGGCCAGGTCCTTGGGGATGGCAGGGAAGAACAGGATCTCACGAGAAGAGGAGGGAGCGGTGGCCTTCATGCCTCCTCTCAACAGATCTTAGTATAACCCTTGGACAAATCAGGATGACTGAGCCTTACTGAACCAACAAGATTTATTCCAATTCTGCCCCCCACCCCCGTAGGAAAGAAAGGGTCACCCTCCCACATTTCTGCACTGAGCCCTTGCTGCCCCTTACAAAACTTCAAATGTCACTCTTCCCAGCCTGGAGAGAATTTGCCAACAATGGGCTCCATTTTACTGATAGGAAAACTGAGGCAGTGAGTTCCAATTAGAGCCACGGCTGTCTCCTAGCCCTGAGTTCTCAGATCTCTTCTCCCCTCCCTTGTCCCCCGGCCCCCAACCCCTGCACAAAGAGAAGGGAGGATTACCTTCAGGAGCTCCTTGGGTGGAGGCCAGGTGACAGGCAAATGAGACTAAGATCCAGGTGAAGAGAAACCCCCTAGAGACAGGAAGACACAAGCAGAGGCGGCATCAGCTTCCACCCTGGGGCCCAGATCTGGCTGGGTTGCTGGGAGGGAATGACCCAGCCCAAGCCCCCCCATCCTGGCCAGGCTTGCCTGCAGGAGGTGGGGAGGCCAGGTGCAGGCTCTAGGACCCCACAGGGTAGCCCACGCTCCCGGGGTTCCCAGGTGCAACCTGCTCACTCGGCACAAGTCACAAGTACAACTTTGCTTTTTACAGATCGATACCAAGGTCACACGGCAGGGAACAGTGGGCGCAAAGCCTTGCCGTGGGCATCGGGAGACACAGGGTCCAGCGTCAAACCTGCCGCTGACTCACTGGGCCACAAGGGGCCGGCCCCTCCCCATCTCTGGGCCTCAGTCTCCCCATCTGTACTATGGCCTCATGATCCTGAGGCCCAATGGGCAGCAGAGCCCGGACTGAAAGGTCAGTGGGAAGACCAGACGGGTCTGTTTGGATGACGGACATCCTCAAAGGACAAAAGCAATGAGAACTCCCTCTCTAGACACAAGTGGAGGGGGAGAAGCCCTCTTAACCGGGACCAGAGAATGCTGTGGAAGCTGTCTACCTGACTTCAGGATGCCGAAGAAAGGGGGGAGAGAAAACAGAGGACACAATGTGGGGTCACGCAGACCCAGGTGCAAACACGGCCCCATTGCTTACCAGCTGTGTGACCCTGGGTGAGTCACTCAGCCTCCCTGAGCCTGCCTCCGGCTCTGCGGCTCGGCTGACACTCCCTATCTTACCGGCCAGGCGTGAGGATTAAATGAGCTCAAGCATGTCAAGGGCTCGGCCTGGTGCCAGCCCAGAAGTGCTCCTTCGGCATCACGGCTGCCCCCGGACTCTGGGGCCTGGAAGGGTTAATGCTCTGCTCAGTGGCTCCTGCCAAGATGGGCAGAGGCAGTGATCCGATTTCACCTGATTTCACCTTCCTGTGGGAGCAGCCACCGGCGACACCCGAAGCCACCCGGGGCATCTGATCCCCAAGCGGGCAGAGGGGAGGGCAGCACGTGGCCAAAGCTGGCCAGCTGGGATGCAGGCAGAGAGAGCCGAGACCGGCGGGCGGCATGGGCTGAGGCTGGGACACACAGGCCCAGGGGCCATTTCCAAGAGGAAAGCTAGAATGGCGCGCTTCTGGGGAATCACGTAATCCAGGAAACCCATCCACCGGAATTGATGTCTGGTACCCCGCATTCTTCCCAGTTCCCTAGATGCCCTGGAAAACCAGCACGCACTCTCTGATTTAAAGGCAATTACTCCCATTTACTTGCAGTTATAATCAATGATGATCCTGATGGGCACTGTGGAAGACACTGAGGGTTACCTACCCTCAGCCATCCCCCCTGCCCTTCTTGTTCAGGCAGGCATGGACTTCAGAGGATGCTGGATGAATCTGGGTAAGTCTAAGCCAACCTTGGGAACTTCATTTGCCATGCCATTGACCGCTGTAGGCAAGCATACATGACCCAAACATGGTCAGTAAGATGAGACAGATGCCTCTTCAGGCCCCTGGGAAAGTATTTCAAAGGGACAGAGAGAAGGTCTTCTTCTAGCCTTTGTATGTTATTGAGCAGGGATGTGCTGCTGCTGCAGCCATTTTGTGCACATGAGGCTGACAAGCTCCATGAGCACATGAGGATGACAGAATGGAAAAACAGGGGATGTCTGATGACATTTGAGATGCTGAATTATTAGCCAACCCGTCCCTGCTTTTCCTTTAGATCTCTTGATATGAGAGTTAATAACTCCCTTTGTGTAAGCCATGTCAAACTGGGTCTTCAGTTACTTGCAGCATAAGGCAAACTGAATGCAATAGCATTCAGATTCAGATGCTGATGGTGGTCCATTGAAAGCCTTCTCCAGCGGCTGGGCCCTTGCACATGCTACTCCCAAGTGCTCCTGACAGCCCTCTTTTGTCTGGTCAGTTTCCACACACGCATTAGCTTCCAGCTTGGGCGTCACCCCCCACTGCACGTACCCCACCGTAGCAGGTAGCCCACGGGAGCCCATTGCCTATTTTCCTACTTCCCTTTCTAGAACAAGTCCCTGAAGGGCAGGAACCACATCTGTCTTGTTCACGTGTGTTCCCAGCACCTGGCAAACATGCCATAAAAGGTTCAGTGTATCTTTGTAGAAGAAATAAATGGTACCTGGTATTACAGGACTCTGGACTTTAAAAGCATCTCCCAAAGGCTCTCTATCTACCTCTGACTTGTTTCCAGGGTTGCTCCTGGATAACCCTCAGCTCCCCCTCAGCCTCTCCGATCTGCTGCTGCTGCTGTGAAAATGCCCTTTTTCCTGGGGCCTGTCCTCCCCGCCACCGCCAGCCTCGCCTCCACTCGCCCACTAGCAACGACCAAAGGGCAGAGTGCCCCGCCGCCCCGCCGTTGCCTGGGGAGAAGAGCAGAGGGTGACCCTTCTGGCATGACCTGCCCACTTGAAGCCCACGGCAGCCTCATCAGCCCTGAAAAGAAACGACGGGAGGCTTTGTTCGCTGTGACCAAAAGCAAGGCTTAGGGAGGGCAGGTTCCTCCTCAAGGTCACCCTGGGAAGGCTCTGGGGTCATAATTCTTCGGTACTATTTCTCAGGTAGACACTCCAGAAAACTGGAGCCCCATCAACTGGGGAAGAGCTGCATCCCAGCTCCGACAATTCCCAAAGCACAACCAAACAACTAACTGCATATCAAAGGGTCTGAGAAGTCCTGCAATGAAGACATGGACAGGGCTTTCTGTCCATCAGCAGTCCCCAGACTTAGAGGACGCGGGAATTCCTTTTTCCTGAGAATGCCTGCCCCAAAGACACTGCCCCTCCCTTCCCAGTGTCCCAACAACCTCATTTCTGTCCCATTTCCTTCCATCCTCTCTTCCCAGCCCCTTCCAGGCACGAGCCCTCACTCCTTGAGTGTCTCGCTGTATGATGTCACATCTACCCAGCTTAGGATGCTTCCCAAGCTGATAAAGAGAGGCCGGGTGGAGAAGAGAAGGCATAAGAACCATGCATGTCCTTAGTTGATTTTTCTGACTGCAGTTATGCCGATGTGACCACTCTGGAGAGAATAAGGATATACTTGGGGGAAATACTTTTAATCCCTGAAGGTCAGGAGAAAGAAGACTCACAGGAGGGATGGGATCAGAATCTTTGCCTTAATTAAGCTTCCCAACATGATGGTTTCCAACTCAAGCATTTCAGCCCTGAAGGCCTGTTACCAATGAATTTGCCCCTCCATTCGTTCACCTTGACAAATGCAACTGACCTCTCAGACCTGAATGCTGTGTGCACTTGACTCATATCCTGCCAAAGTGAAGAGTGGGAATATACAGCAAGAGAAGGTCCTCTGAGATCATCTAGAGGCCAGATTCTAGTCCCATCCCCTTATCGTGGAGATGGGCAACTGAGGCCCAGAGAGGGGAAGTGATTTGTCTAAAGCCACACAGCATGTCAGTGACCCACATGATCTGATCTACTACTTTGCAAACAGTCCTTTCCACTTGACTTGTCTCTCATGGAGAAGAAATTATACACTTACAGGGACTTCCTACTTGCCGGAGACCAGAGTTCGGCCTTTACCAACAGGAACAGAGACGCAGCCTAGGGAGCCAACAAGCCATCTAAGTGAGCTCCAGGCCTGGAAAGTTGGCTCCTGGAGGGAGGCCCTGCCGATTCTTTTGCTCCTGTTCCAACGCTGTTTAGGCTACTGCTAATAATGTTTAGTGCCTGCGTTGGCCCAGAGCTTTGTTCTTCCCAACTTCTGTTTTCACCACTGACTCGTGGGTCTTGGCTCGGTGAAGCCAGGGCTCCAGAATGTCGGGAAAACCAGAGCCCGGGGACCAGAGTGGGCAGGAGGCAGCTGAGATGGTAGCTACCAATGTGTTAGGGAACCTGACCTTGGAGACACAGCCTGGCCACACCGCCGTCCAGGAAGGGAACCCAGGTGTTCCTACCCCAGCAAAGGGCCCTCTGCCAGCACACCCAGTGTGGCTACTCTGGGACCATGAGGCTGCCAGACTACAGCTGGTATGCCTGGTTTTTTCCCCATCCTTGCTACCTGGGGACACACAGGATCATAAGAGGCCCACACCAACTTGAACGTCCACCAAGAGCTCAGAGCTGAGACCCAGGGCACGAAGAAACACACAAGGAGAGCAGCCTTGTGGACTCCAGGCTTGGCTGTGCGCCCATGGGACAAGCTGGGCGGGCAGCTGGCCTGAGGACCCCAGAGCAGCGAAGGGGGACGGATGTGTCCCACCTGCCTCTGTGGGGCGGCCAGGCCACCGTGTGCCCAGACAGCCACGCCCAGGCTCCTCTCTTCACACCTGATACCTCTTCCATGGGAACCCAGACAGGGCATCTGTCTGGACAGGATGCGGCCCAGAATTTTCCAGTTGACTCACACGTCCATTCAAGATGAAATGAATAATAATACAAATAACAGTGGTCATTTATTGACCATTTACTACACGCCACGCACTGTTCTAAGCCCTTCTTGAGCATGGTCCTCCGTTAATCCTCACCAAACCTTTCGACCTGAGAATTAAGCTGTGGATCAGAAGGAAGCGAAGCCCAGAGGCCAGGGGCCTATCCAAGTTCCCAGGCTGTCTGCTCGAAGGGCTCCCTCTGCCTTGCACCCCGCCGCCCACCGGGCCAGGCTGTGGGAAACCAAGAGGGTCCCCTGGACACAGAGCAGGGAACGGAGAATATGTCGCCAAAGTAACAGGCAGAACGCGCTCAGACAGAGACAGGGAGTGGGTGACATGGGGAGCGCGGGCCCCCGGCCGGTGACCCCACCAGGGCCGTTGAGGCAAGACCTGAGGGGCAGCAGGGCACGTGGCGCCAGGAAGGGGAAAGCGCCAGGAAGGGGAACGTTCCAAGTACAGGGAGGAAAGGGAAGGAGAAAAGAGGCCAGGGACGTGCTCCGTAGTGTCACGGAGCCTGGTCTGGGCGAGGTAAAGAAGAGCAAGGCCGGAAGGCTCGCCAGGACCAAAGGGCACAGGATCTGGGGCACTGCTATGGTGAGGGAGGCAGCGAGACCGGGCGAGGCAGAGGCTGGCCCTCAAAGCAGCGTGACTGCCCATTTGCCCAAAGCTCGGGCCCCACCATGGGGTGCTCGCCTGGCACCACTTTCCTGCCCAACCGCTGGCATCTGCCTTGGCACAGGGTCTTCTGGAGAAAATGAGTCAGCAGTGTGCTTACTGGTGCTGTGTGTGTGTGTGTGTGTGTGTGTGTGTGTGTGTGTGTGCGTGTGTGTGTGTGTGTTGTGGTGGGGGGCGGGGGAATCTCAGCCAGCCAGCTTTTTCCAAGACATGGGAAAGAAGGGGGGGGTTCATCCCCCTGATTCCAGCTCCGAGGGGGCAGGACACACGGGGCAGGGCGGAGCTACAACCCTGACCAGCCTCTTGGGAATGTCCTCCGGTTCTGGAAGGATGGAAAGGGAGCAAGTCCCATGAGCCACAGCACAGCGGGCCCCAAGGGCTGCTCGCGTCCTCGCTCACTCCCACACACACCTACACTCAGTGACTCGCTCTTGCACACGCTCACTCTTTACAACTATTCCACCAGCCCGAGTCCCTGCTCCGCCACAGCCCTTCCTTGGAGATTCCCTGTCCCTCCCTGGCCCCCAGTCTCTGGCTCTGTGCAATGACAAGGGCCCTTTCTATTCTGACACTCTTCGCCTCTCACTCTTCGCCTCTCACACACACGAAAAATGACAGGGACTGAGACACCCCTCCCCCCAGCCCCCTGAGCCGAGCAGACCCAAACACACTGACACACGCTCGGAGACTTCCAGAAGCAGGGAACGTGCAAAGCCACACAGACGCCGAGACGGGAGCAGAAGCCCAGAGACCTGGACGCTTGCGGATAGTTTCACAAGAACAGACTGACTTACAAGCCGGGGACCTGTAGACACCGACACCGGAACACACCGAGACAGCCAGAAACGGGGACCCTTGCTCCCCCAAGCGTCCCCGGAGCCCCCCTCCGCCCCCGAGCCACCGCCGTGGGGCGCCACCACCC
>LNAC01000567.1:862227-904558 GCA_002007465.1 Ailurus styani | reverse complement strand
CCCCGGGCGCGGGCGCGGGGGCGGGGGTGCGGGGTCCCCTTCCCTAAACTGGGCGCCGGCGCTCGGAGCGCAGCGGCACCGGGAGGGGCATGGGCGCGCGGGGCTGCGCCGCCGGCCCGGTCCGCCTGCGCTCGAACTCCGTCCGCTCTGCGTCCTCGGACTCCGGCGCGGGCTCCGGGCGCGGGGGGCGGCTCATAGGTGCTGGGGCCGCGGCGCCCGCCGGGCCTTTTGAAGTCTCCGCTGGGGGCGGGGAGGGGGCGCTGAAGGCGTCCTTTTAAACCGTGGCTGCACGCGGGCTCGGTGGAGCAAGGTGTCTGGTTTCAGCAAACTTTAGGAAAAGTCCCAAGACGAAGAGAAGGGGGGAAGAGGGGGGGAGCCAAGCCGGAAAGAAAAAGAAGCGGCATAGCTATGCGCTGCTTCCTGCAGGGGGCAGAGCACCCATGGCTGCCATGAGGGCCGCCGGCCGGGTGCTGGGGAACCCGCGGATGGCTGGGTGGCGCGTGGAATCACCCCCCCACTCCCACACCACCGCGCGGAACTGGAGTTCTTAACCTCCAGGCGGACGAGCCCCGCGGGGCTGCAGGAACACCCCAAAACTGCACAGAGGATGTGTGTTTGAGCGTTCTTCTGGGTGAGAGGGGCCACGGGTTTTCCTCAGGTTTTTGGAAGCCCTGGAAGGTTGAGAACTCCCAGATCAATCGCAGCTGGCGGTTTGGGGAGCTGCATACCTTGTGCTAGGCGGATCCAGCCCTTAATGATATTTTTTTGATATGTTGTTCATCATGGATTTTTTTTTTTGCATTGGTTTTGACATTTGAAAAGTATTGCATTAAAATATTATGTATCTTGTTTAGTTAGGGGCCTTTTGGCACCCCCTTAATTCTAAAACTCCACTACTGAGAGTTGTTCATGGTACCAAAACCCCAAAAGGACTTTGCATCCTTTCTCCCCTCCTTCTAGCCAGGTGCAGCACTCTGCTAAGTGTCGCCGTTTACGGCAGACCTGCTATCAACATTTACAGATGAGAAAGCTGAGATTCAGAAAGATTAAGTCACCCCCCTGACATCACCAAGCTGGTAGGTAATGGAGGTGGGATTGGAACCGAGGTGGTCTGATTCCTGTTTTCTGCAGCTGAGCGTAATGATCCAAACCTTAGCCCGTAAAGGGTTACGAACAGACCCTTGTCAGCCTCCCCAGCTTGGTTGTCTGCCCCAAAGCCCCATCTCTCTGATGCCTGGACAGGCTCTGGACAGGCTGGGCTACTTCTGCAGCCTTATCCAGGCTGCTTCCTCCCGGGTTCCCTCCCCACCCACCCCCCTTTGCTGCCTGTCCTTCAAGTGCAGCACGAGCTCTCTCCCACACCCAAGTTATAGCACACGTCACATGGTGTTGTCATTGTCACATCCATCTCTGTGTCCCCACACCCAGCACGAAGCCTGGGAGACAATAGAGGCTCAAACCATTAATAATTTAAATGAGTTTCTTTAACTCCTCCAGTGTGCAACCCCTGCACAAAACTGAGGGAAGAGGGTCTGACGCTATGGGAAGGAAGACAAAGAACTTGGCACATGGTCCTGTTTTCCGGGCACACACATTTGTAACGTGGACAGAAGGCATGCTCAGCAGCACGGGGCAGGACAGAGAGCCCGCACGGGACACATCAGACACCTCCGTGCCACAAGGAGAATGTGATAAATGCTACTGATGAATTGAATTGTCAAGCAGAACTAGGGGATGGAGAGAAACCAGAGAATGCTTCCAGGAGGAGGTGGCCTTTGGCTCCTGAGGGTGTGTTGAAAGATCATGGAGCCATGGGGAAGACAATTCAAGTGGAGGAGTCACCAAAAGGCCAGGAGTGTGGGAGTGGATTTCAGGCAGGTTTTGAAGGGGTGGGGGGGAGTAGTGGAGAAGCTATCCAGTACCCCCCCATCCCCCCCGCACTGTGTGGGTAATGCCCGTGACTCACCAGCCACAGAGCCATTTCCAGGCAAGGGGATGCATTTCCTCAAAGGTCAGGCTGGGGGTCAGTGGCTGAGCACCAAGTCCTTTCCAAATCTCACTTCCAAATCCAAGTATGCACTGTTGAGCCGCAGGGACCCCTGCTCCTTGAAGGGCTGCTGAAAAGACCCATGGGAAACCCCTTAGAGCACATAAAGATCGGCGGTCTCTTCTTCCAAAGCTTTACTCCCTCCATGTGTGAACTAGGTGCATCACACTTGATCACCTACCTCCATGAGTCCTTGAACTTGTGAATGTGAGAGGGCTGTTCAACAATAATCCAATTCAGTAGATTATTCTTGAGGGCTAAATGTGTTTGGCTAGGTTAGGAGGGAAATGAGACTCACGGTCTTCCCGGGGCTCATGGTCAGCTGGAAAGAGAAGTCATGGACACTGATAGGAATTCTTGGGAAGGGATCTTGCTTCCTGTCTCTACTGCTGCGTCACACCCAGTCTTCCTGCCAAGTAGGTTCCTGGCACCACACCAGTGACTGGGGAAACAGTTCTGATGGAGGTTGGGTCCCAAAGACACTGAACCTTTGCCTATTCTGTGCAAGGAAGGGGCACTCACCAGCCAGCCCGAACTGGGCCATCTCTGTGGGCCAAAAGGCAATGAGACTGGGAACTGGGTGGACAGTGACTGCCAGGCCCAGGTGACATCTCAGACACAAGGAAGAAGAATAAGAATTCCTGGCCTGGTAGGGACCCAGGGGCCACATAGGGGCCCAAGCAGATCAGCCATAGACCCACTGCTCTCCGAGGGGCCTCTGCCTTGAGATGAACTGTTCATCTGGAAAACCTTACTGGCGGACACGTAGTAGGTGCTCAGGAAATGGTCATGAATGAATCACTAGTGAAGTCTTAGCCTGCAGAACAGAGGCTGTGGGGCGCCTGGCTGCCTCAGTCATTAAGCGTCTGCCTTTGGCTCAGGTCATGATCCCAGGGTCCTGGGATCGAGCCCCGGATCTGGCTCCCTGATCAGCAGGGAGCCTGCTTCTCTCTTTCCCCCTCCCCATCCCTGTGTTCCCTCTCTCACTGTCTCTCTCTCTCTGTGTCAAATAAATAAATAAAATCTTAAAAAAAAAAAAAAGAAGAAGAAGAAGAAGAAGAAGGAGAACAGAGGCTGCACACTGCCCAGATTCTAAACCCCATCAATCTCTCCACCCAGCTTCTTCTGGGAACCCACTGTGCACCCGCCTGTGCTTCTTGCTCTCCAGTCGGTCTGGTGGAGGAGACCCAGCAAGGAGACAGGCAAAAACCGTGGTTCAGAAACCCTTGCCTTGAGTCATACTTGCTTCACTGGCCTGCAGAACCGGGAAGAGAACTCAGATCCCAATTTCCCCAATGCCCTGCCCTGCGGGACACACGAGGATGGGGTTTTCTTTCCTATTTGGACCCCACACAGCATGTCGCATAGGATGTGTGCACACAGTACACGTCTAATAAGAGAATCATTTAAAAGAATCATTCATTCCTGGGTCACTCAGCCAATCAGGAGACGCTGCCGTGCCTCAAGCCCTGAGCGGGACACTGGTCACAGCAACTATGTGTTGCGGTCCTTGCAATGAGTGACCCCGTTGCCGTGTTGACTTCCTGACATTGGTGTGAGCGCAGTGCCTGGTACATGGGAGGTATTCCAAAAATGCTCAGCGAAAGATGGAATGAATGAAGGAATGGATACATGAGAGTAAAGCTTGCCAGATTACACCGAAGAGATTAGCTTTCTGGCCACCTGTTTTCTCTCCCACATCATGACACTGGTCTGTCAACAAATATTTGTAGGGCACTTGCCATGCATGACTTCAGGTGTGCAGAGCGTTTCACTGGAGGGCATTGAACTGAACACCAGGCTGGAGGGAGAGGCAGCTTCCAATAGTGTCCCTTCCCTCTGCCCCCCACGGCAATCCCAGCCTGGTCTCTCTCCCCGCAAGGAAGTGGCTGGAGCCAATGCTGGGTGTTATCATGACGCACCTGTCTCCCAGGGCTTGGACTCTGCCTGTGGGGCCACATCACTCTGGCCCAGTGACTGCCAAGACCCCAAACACCATCATTCCACCAAGAGGAGTGAAGGCTGAGGCCAGGGAAGCTCCTGGGCTAACATGCAGGAAGGGACATCCTCTGGGCATGTGATCCCCTTGGCTGAGCAGCTCTGGGGCCTTTCCTTCCCAACCTCAGTCTGATTTTATTTCCTTGGGCCTGGGCCCGTGAGGGAGGCCAGTGAGATATCCCAATTTCATTTTGCAGTGCTGATACTGACCCCCACATGGGGGCCCCCAAAGAAATTTGAGCCTGGACGAGCCCCTAGCGCTGCTTAGCCTAAATTCCTCCTTTTACAGGTGGGTAAACTGAGGCTTATAGACAGGAGGTGTGGCTTTCTCAAGGTCGCATCAATGGGGAAGCGAGGGTGAGAAGTCAGGCCTCCCACGCCAATGTCTAACCATAGAGAGTCAAACCTATCTCCTCCTTCAATCTGTTCGGCCAAGCTTAAAAGAATTAGACCCATTTTCCAGGTGTGAGAGCTGTGACAAGTTAAGGTCTCCGGACTCTCCCTGAGGATCTGTCTGGAGCCATTGGTTTTACCGAACAGACTGCACGTGACGGGTTCTCGGCCACACCCGTAGCTGAAAGGGAAAACAAAGCAGCCGAGGAGTTCAGAGAGTTCTGGGCCTTCACTCCTGTGACATCCTGTCCCTGGAATGTCCTTCACGGACCTCCTCTTCTACCCACAGCTGTATCGCTGCTTCCCCTCCTCCTGCTTGGCAGTTAGAACGCCAGGTCCCATCAGGACATATATATCTGCCTTACATGCCTACTCAGCTGGACCTCCTCAAGGTCATGGCTGCATCTTGTCTTTGTAGACTCCCCAGGGGTGTAGTAAGTACTCACCCACAGTAGGCTCTCAGTAGGTGTGGGGTGAATGAGGAAGGGAAAGAGGGAGAGCCACAAGAAGGAGGGAAGAGGGGAGGGTGTAGAGGCAGAGCTGAGGGCTGGTTGACCCTCATCCCAGGACATCCCTGCCATGCAACAGACACTGTTATTTCATCCTTGCTAGTCGAATTCCATCTTCGTCCACCATCCAAGCAGCCTCTTCCCTGAGTGAAGACTATGTCCTCCCAAGCCTCAAGGACTGTCTCCTGCTTAGACTAAGCCCACCATGAGGGTCTCCTTCCCCTGGCCAGGGACTGGTTTGGGCATGGACATAAGATACAGCCCAGCCACAGAGACAGGAGTGGAGTTAGATATGCTTGGGCCTTCTGAGAAAATTTTGCTCACTTTTGTAAGTCGACACACTCCAGATCTACCCATTTTGCTTTCTGAACATTATGGAGTGAGGATGTGCTGTTGGAGAGGCTGCAGCCATCTTGCCACAATGAGGTGACAATGAAGTCCATGGCCAATGGACTGAGGATGACAGAGGGTAAAGGAACTGGGGCCTTCAAAATATTATCGAGATGCTCAATCACTTGGGGACCCCTCCTTTCTCAAAACCAGAGTGTCTTTCATTAGCAAGGTCATTTTTAGTCCCTGAAAATGTCCCAGCTGATGTAGCAGAGAAACAGGAATTCTGGTCTGTACTAGACAAACCAGGGGATGGCAATGACAATGACAGTAATAATCACCTCCCCCAGACAGCCCCAAACAACTTCATTGTCAGTTTCCACACAACAGTCCCGTGAGACAGGGCAGACATCCGCATCTCTAGTTTGGAAATGAAGAACCAAATCCCAAAAGGGAAGGGATTTGCCCAAGCTCAACCAGCAGCAAGGGCAGAACAAGGGCTACCAGGTGGTGGGGCGAAGTCAGGGGGAGGTCCCTTCACAGGCTAGGAAGTGGCCAATCAGAGCCAGCTGGGGAGGGAAGCTTCCCTCCCATCCCCCACCCCCCAAATAAATTTCAACAAGGTGGAAATTTGTCTAGTCCAACGCCCAGTTCCACAATGTCTTCAGGCGGCACACCAGCTATCGGACACAGTGGAGAGACAGCTGTGATGGAGAGTCACCATTTTCCCACCAGCTAAAATTTGCACTCTAAGATCCTAGGCATCTCAGTACCCTGTACCCCATGCCCAGACCCAGTGATGTGACACATTCCTGCTCCTATGTAGTTCCAAGGAAAGTGGGCTAATGCAATGTCTTTGGATGCTTGTCCTTGACACAAAGTGAGGACAGAGGAGCAGCACACACACCACCGCCCCCATCCAAAAAAATAGTTCTGTAAAGAGTTCTTTGCATGTGTCTCCAAGGATCATCAAGCCAAAGCACCTTTTATAATGGCTATTGAGAACCACAACTCTGAAGTCAGCTAAAGCCTGACCTTATAGCTGAAATCACTCTGAAAGGAACAGCCACCCCTACGGCATCCTTTCTCCAGAACCAGCCATCTTATTTCCTCTAACCACTGTTCATTTAGTACGTATTTCATATCTTCCAGCGTTGTCTCCTCCAAAAGCCTTGCAGTTTTTCAGTTGCCTAACTGCTGCCAGTGACCACAGCAAAGCTGAAGGGTTCAGGTGGCATCTGATCAGCACTGAGTTGAGCAGAACTCTCACCTCCCTCCATATATATTCTATGCACCTGTTAAGACAACCTGTGTGCGTATTCGCTTTTTTGGCAGTTATACCACAATGTTCATACTAAGCTGATGAACATCAAGAACCTCTAAGATTTTGTCATGTGCCTCCTCTGGGGCAATAAAGTTGTTTTCCTACTGAGTGGAGCCCTGGATAAGTATGGTCCATTTTTTCAGCTTATCTGAATTGTTGCTTATTAGGTATGCTTCTCTTGTCTTTTGATTAAGGACCTGTGACTACAGGACATTGGCCACTAGTCATGTCGATAGCCATAATGATTCATGGTGTTGCTCTGTCCCCATGGGTCTGAGGCATTTCAGTGTGATTAGTACCAAATTGTCAGCATTGTTTACAGATAACAATGAGTCTAACTATTATTCCTGATCTTGGTGAGACCCCTAGGAAACTCTACCATTGGCACTGGCTTCACAGCAAGAAGATGCCCATGTAACCAACCAAGGATAAGAAAGCCCAGCTAAGTCTCCACTTTGAGCTCTCTGGCTTTGAGGTGTTCTGTGGTGGTCCCTGATGTGGGAGCAGAAGTGTAGCCTGATATTGCTCTTGAAAGAGATGACAGGTGGAGTTCAGAGCTGACCTCTCCAGACCCCTTGCTTTGAGGCAGCCTGTGGCCAAGAAGAACATTCTCACCTTAGTGAGATCACTACATAACCCTGCAATGAACTAGAGATTTGGAAGCACTGATATTTCGAGTCCCATGAATCTTCTCGAGCGATCAAACCCTGTCTAACTGCTATCATTCATGCAGGACCCTAATGTAGGCACAGACCTTTGCTCAGGGACAAGGGACATGGCAGTAACTGCCCTAGAAGGTCATCAGGGGTGGGTAATTACCACTCTTCTCTTCTGGGGATGGGCCATTTGTACACAGAGGGCTCTTTTTCCATATTTTCTGTAGTTTTTCAATCAGATTTTTATTTGGGGGTCTTGCCTACCTAGATATCTGGGGATGGCTGTGAATTGCTATGAACCCCAAGCCTACCCAGCACCAGAAGCTGGCTGCACACTGTGGCCATGTTGATACCCCGGGCTCGTGGCAGAGCGCCGCCTTGTGTTAGCACTGTGGGACCTCGCGGACTCTCTTTTCCCTTCTATGAACTCACCTGTGAACTTGGGGGTGATTAGCATGTGCTGCTGTGGTGACGCCCTTCCTCACAACCTCATCAGTCTGGTTAAAACCAGCTGGTCTTGGCTTGAGGCTCCCCCCAAGCTCACAGGGTCTCCTGCGGCACTGGACGGCACGGGCCTGCTCCTCTCTTGCTGCCCTTGCTCCCAGCAAATCCCAGTTCAAATCCCTAGCTGTGTGGTTTGGGGTATACTATTTATCCTCTCTGTACCTACTTTTCTCCATCTTTTGCATTGTGAAAACAACAGCACCTTCATCTTTTATGTTGGTACGATACTGTTACCTACCTCATGCTTCTGATCTGAGAATAGAATGAACTTATATATACGAAGCACTTAGGACAGTGTCTGGCACACTGTAAAAGTACAAGAAATATAAGTTGCATTAATTACTATAATTATTTTTTTATATTCTCAGATAGTTTAGGTGCCAATGACTTTGTAATAAAACAGCACTCTTGAAATGAGGAGGTTATGGAACCTTGGCTTCGGGCTTTGCTTTCCCTAGTGCAAAAATCGCTCTGAGAATCTTGTTTGCTTTTGACCCTCTCGTGTCCCAGCGAATGCTGCCTCATTCCGGGAAGTCACCCAGAAGCTTGGATCCATGTCCCCGCGCACAGAGGATCAGGGCAAAGGGCACCTCATGATAAGCGGGTCCGGTCTCTCAAGTTGAGAAAGCGAGACCCAGGAAATCAGGCAGCTGCCCATCCCCAGTGAACATGCCGCGAGCCAGGACCGAAATCTCTTCTCCCAGGGGCACGCTGGAGGGGCTCATTCCTGTTCCTAGGGGTTTGTGAGAGCAGCTCGTTCAATTTTCAGGAAACTTGGTGTGCTGCCGTTAAGCCGTTAAGAATTAAATTGCATAAATTTATAATTGAATAAATTATATTAAAATATAACTTTTCATAAGTAACAAATTTATAAGTAACAAATAGTCAAAACTCATCTCTTTCTAGTTATCTTACTACATTTTCCTATTATCTGTGCTCTTGAGGCTGTTTATTTCTATTTTAAGTAGATGGTGGAAGTACCACACGAGGGTGTGCTAGAAGCATCTCTACTCAAATCAGGGTTCGTCACATCACGTAAGTAGCTTGAAATTGGCCATGGTGCTTTGCAACGACACGGATGGAACTAGCGGGCATGATGCTAGGCAAAATAAGTCAATCAGAGAGAGACAATTATCCTAGGATCTCACTCCTATGTGGAATTTAAGAAACAAAACAGAGGACCATAGGGGAGGGGAGGGAAAAATAAAACAAGATGAAATCAGAGAGGGAGACAAATCATAAGAGACTCTAAATCATGGCAAACCAATGGAGGGGGTGCTGCAGAGGAGGAGAGTGGGGATGAGGTAAGTAGGTGATGGGCATTAAGGTGGGCACTTGAGGTAACGAGCACTGGGTGTTACATAAGACTGATGAATCACTGAACTCTACCTCTGAAATTAATAATACCCTATATGTTAATTAACTGAATTTATTTTTTTTAAAGATTTTATTTATTCATTTGACACACAGAGAGAGATTACAAGTAGGCAGAGAGGCAGGTATAGAGAGAGGAGAGAGGAGGAAGCAGGCTCCCCGCTGAGCAGAGAGCCCGATGCGGGCCTCGATCCCAGGACCCTGGGATCATGACCTGAGCTGAAGGCAGCGGCTTTAACCCACTGAGCCACCCAGGCGCCCATAATTAACTGAATTTAAAGAAATTAAAAAAAAAGAAGTCGGCGGTGGTGGGGATATTTGGCAAATGCTATAGATATTTGGCAAATGCTCTAATTGCTTAGAGATCCTGTTAAGAAACATTTACTAGCTCACCGCTGCCGTCTCCTGCCTGGTCGCGTCGTCAGGACACTGCAGAAGTAGAGAGCATGACCTCCTGTAGATCTCCAATCCTGTCCCAGAGCAGAGACCCGGATCTGGCTCAATCTCAGGACCTCACCTTGTGCTGCAACTTTCTCTGCCTTTTTGAAACTTCCCTCTTCTGCAACATCACACATTCCAGCTACACTCAGTTCCTCTCAGTTCCTTAAAAACAGTTGCACTCCCCCCCACCATTCCTCCGGTGCTTTGCCTACGGAGTTTCTTATTTGCAAGGACGTTCTCTCTCTCCTTTTCTAGATTCTTATTCTGAAAAATGCAGAAGGTGTCTCCTCTGGGAAACCTCTCCTGAAGGTCCTCCTACCCCAGTGCAGGCTGGATATAATGATGTGTTGATAAATATGTAACAACCAGTTCTCCAGAAAGGGTGGGGGAAACGCGTGATTTTTAGCATCTGCCAGTTACCACGGTGTAAATATTCCCATCCTGATCCATTTCATCCCGATCAGTTTCAACCTAGGGACCTGCAGTCCCAGCTAGAAGCTGGGAAGAGATGTGCAAGCCTATCGGAGTCCATTCCAGACACCACTGGCTGGGTGTGATGCCTGCCTTTTCTGTCCCATGCAGCCCGCACACATCGCCCAGAACACAGTGCCATGCCAAGCCCTATTGGAGCCCGAGGCAAAAGGAAAAATCACTAATATGGATCCTGTCTTCATTGAAAAGTTTGACCTTTTGTTTGTCCATGCTTTTCTGGCATTTATTTTGAGTTCTATAGTGTATTTTTTATTTTTTATTTTTTTAAAATTTTATTTATTTATTTGATACAGAGAAAGAGAGAGAGCACAAGCAGGCAGAGTAGCAGGCAGAGGGAGAGGGAGAAGCAGGCTCCCTGCTGAGTCAGGAGCCCGATGCAGGGCTCGATCCCCGGGATCATGACTTGAGCCAAAGGCCGTTGCTTAACCAACTGAGCCACCCAGGTGCCCCTAATTTTGAGTTTTAAAAAGTATCACAATACAATACTAGGTATCTTGATGGCTGAGTTCTTCTGGCATTGCATTACATTTTGTTCCAATGATGCTTACCTCACTCACCTCACCCCGCTTCGGGCCCCGACCTAATAACCCATATCGCACTGCTATAATTACTGTGGACATAGGTGTCTCCCCTACCAGACTCTGAGCCTTGGGCACAGAAATTCATTTCTGTATTCCTAAAACTTGGCAGACAGCAGGTGTTCAATAACTATTGTCCAGCAAAGCAGTGGATGGATAAATGGATAGATCCATCTCTTGGTTCCTTTGCCCACAAAATAAGACAAGCGGATGAAAGACAACTTCTGCTCTTCCCTAGGGGCAGGTTTTGAGTTTCTTAAGTTTCCATTCTCCCCCCCTCCCCCATAAAGATTAACCCTGCCCTTGATCGGGTGAATCCGTCTCTGGGCTAGGCATTTCCACCAGGACCAGTCTGCAGATGCCTCCAGCCTAGGGCAGCAAGGGAAGGAAGCTGAATCCGAAAAAGCAGAGACTGTACTAGGACCAAGGGTGGCAAGTCACAGAGAGGCAGCTGTCTTAGATCCCAGGAGGGACTTTCTATTGGTTTGTGTCAGCTCCAGGGTTCCTGCCTCTGGACGCGTCCCAGAAGACTGTCATTTGGCCGGGTCAACAGAAAGGCGATCCAAGTAGTAAATACTCCAGGATGACTTCCAGCTCTACAGTTTGATGGGTCATCTGTCATTTGAGGGCACCAGGGTTTGTCCCATGCCTGGTCCCTTCCTTACCCTGAGTTCCACCAGAAAAGGTCTTCCAGACATACCCCCGCATTGGCTTCTCAGGTATCTTACTGAACCCCAGTTGGGAAGGAGATGGGAATTAAATGGTTCTCTTTCTGTAAGATTGGCCATGGCCTTCTATTTTTTAAGCACTTCATATGTGCTGGGCCCACTGCAAAAGGCTTCATGCACATTAATACATGGATGAGCCACAAACCCCCAGAGACAGGCATTATTCTACCCATTTTACAGACGCAAAGCCGAGAGGTTGGCAACTTGCCCAAGGAGACACAATTGGTAAGTGATGGAACTGAAATTTTAACCTAGAACCATCTGATTCTAAGAGTCCATGATCTTAACCACATCTAGGCAAAGAAAGGGAGTTTCTAAGATAGACCCCTTTTGAGCGCTGGTGCCCGTGAAAGTTAAAAGGTGGGAGGTGGAGGTGGGAACGGGCAGTTGTAGCCAGTTTCGCCCTTCTTCTTACCTGGCCTTGTTATGCTCAGACGTGCCCACCCACCACAGAAGCCCCCATGGCTCTCCACCTACCACCATATTCCCCCTTTCCTCCAGTCTCCAAAGAGGAGCTGTGTGTTCCCAGAGGAGGATCCTTCAAGTCAAGGACTCACGTTCCACATTTGCACAGGGCAGGAGAGGGGGAGGAATTGAACAAGCGGTGAGCATGTCTCATCAGGCTCCATATACACATCATCCATCCTCCCCACCCCACGTCAAGGGGCCAGTGCTTTCCCAGGTTCATTTTTAATGGCTCGCATTGTCCAATATGGCAGTCACTGGCCGCATGTGGCTCTTCAATAACTTTAAATTCTGTAAAACAAAAGATTTGTATTCAATTCCTCAGTCACACAAGCCAAAGCTCAAGTGTTCATGGCCACACGCAGCTGGTGTCTACTGTATTGGACAGGGCAGATACAGAACATTTCCATCCTCAAAGAAAGTTCTATTGGACTGCACTGTATCGAGGGAAATGAGGACTCTGAGAATGACATGCCGAAGCCACACAGCGAGTTGTAAATGGGACTGGGATGGGACCCATATTTCTTGCTTCCCAAGCCTCTGCTCCCAGAGCCTGGAATATATTTGCCACTGCCTGGCCCCAGAACAAGGAGGATTGTTTGCCTGGGATGGTAGGTCGGCTTGGGAAACCAAATAAGAGATCAGAAGACTGCGGGTGAATACCAAAGTGGAGAAAAGGAGCCAGCTGTTCTTGAGGATTATTTTTATCCTGCCCAGATATCCTGGGGAGCTGCCCCTCCCCCCCAAAGCTATTTTTATCTCGAAAGCTGGAATCGGAAGGCTGCTTCCCTTGGATGGATGGAGGGATCCACTGACACATCAGAATTCTAGCATCAGGACTTCCCTCTTGCTTGACAGTTACCCAAGCAGGGCCATACCCTTTCTCCAATGCCCTCCTCCTACCAGTTTGGGAGGCCCGCACAGTGGACGGCGAGTGCAAGCCCCAAATCACAGATGCAGATAATGGAGGCCTAGATGTGCACAGTGAGATGGGATTTAAATTTAGGCAGAGACAGTTTCCCTCTCTTTGAGTGCGTGGTGGATTTTTACAGGAGGGGCATGTGCTGAGTGATGGAAAAACAGCCCAGATTAGTTGCTGAACCCACAACACCCCGACCTGGATGAGTGGGCAAGTTGCTCAACATCTTGGAGCTTCTCTTCCCTGGTCCATGATACAGGGGATTCTAATCTTTTTCTTGCCTCCTCCATGGTCTTGCTGGGAATCTGGCCAGTGAGAAAGCTTTTGTTAAACTGGAAAACACCCAATGCCCAGAAAAGATGATTTATTATCATCATCATCACCAGCAGCAGCAGCAGCAATGAAATCTATCATTGTGAGCAGCCTCCTTCCCTTCCCCCTCTTTGGGCCTCAGTTTCCCTGCCTTGAAACCTGAGCAGTTTGGCCCGGAGGATGTCCATGGGGCCTTCCTTCCAGCTCCGGCTTGCCATTTCTATGACCCATTCATTCAGTCAACAAGTGTTTATTGAGTTCGAGCAGCCTGACACGGTGGGGAAGTGAAGGCTTCTCCAGAAGGCTCTCTGCCCGGGCTGTGTCAGCCACATACGCAAATTTCCTTGTGTTTTCAAAAGGCAAATTATGGGAAACATGTTATTCACCCTAAAACACTCGCCCCATCTTTCAGGGTTGAAAAAAAGAAGAAGAAAAAAGAAAAGTCCCTCCAACCCCACCAAGAACTAAGCCAACAGAGGACAGAAACCCACTCTTGCTCCTCTGGGCAACTTTCCAGAAGCTCACGTCCCTGTTGAGAAAGGGGAAACTGTATGCGGCCCTGTCTCTCCCGGGCTGCTGTAGGCCTTGTAAACAACCTGTGTTTGCCCCAGCTCCCTCCATCCTGAGAGCGTAGCCATAGCCAAGGAAAAAAACAGCCCTGGTCTGTGCCTGGCTGTCCCCAGAGTGAGGAAAATTGTCCATAAATATTTTTATCTTCGTGATCACCAAGGGAGCTGAGAGGGAGGCTTTGATTCCCCAAGTCCCTGGACCACTCCCTTCCTCCAGGGACCCCATGGCCAACGCTGACCTAGGTGTCCCGTCTCCCACCCCCAAATTATAGGCTGCTGCCCATGCCGCTTGCCCCAAGGAGGTGGTGGGATTAGAAGCGGGACCACACTGGATACCATGGCCAGCCCCGGGGCTGTAGGAATTGCCTCCCCAAGCCAGCTGGTTTCCTGCCAGGAGCTGGGTGGTCAAGGCGCAGGAAGGCATGGAGGGTGGGGAGAGGGTCCCAGGGCTGGAGCAGAGAGAGGCCCAAGGTTGACATCTGGATCTTGAGTGGCCTTGCTCGTCACAGGGTCTTATAGAGGAGGCCCCGGGAGCACCGCCGACTTGGGAAGTAGTTTACAGCAAAGTAGATCCTTGGAAGTCAGAGGACTTTCACGACCCAAAGAAAGAATGGCTAATGGTATATTTTCAAACTCTGAGAGCCACTGACAGAAGACACCGAGGGTCAGGATATACAACCCAGAACTCCAAAAAGCACCCCACATGGAAACCTCCTGTGTCCTCCTTCCTCTAAAACTCCTTGCCTTTCTGAAGAAGAATGCTACCTTCTGGAACTTTCTAAAAGGGAACATGGTATTAGGGAGTCCATCAGATTCTCTCAGGGTCGAAGGGTCATCCAAGTGCAAGGTTGTATGATTCTGTGGTTCGAGATCACCTGAGCCATAAAATGTTTGTGCCCACGGCGCCAGACTTCTAACGCATTTTGATGCCAGGGCCTGAGGCTCCAAAATCCTGGAATCCTACCTGGCACTGACTTTCAGCTTCTATGATTCTGTGCTTCTGAGGCTAGGATTTCTGTGATCCTTCAATTCTGTGACCTACTTCAGGACAGACAAGGACCTCACACAGGGGGCATTCATTTCCAGCGGCATTTACATTCCCAACAGTGATGCCCTGTGGGGTGAGCTGACCATCCCTCTGTCTGCGAAGGGCAGCGTTCCATGGTCGGAGCCTCCGGGAGCCTAGCTTGCCTTCTGACCTTTTCCTGACCATATATGCTCACTTGGACCCCCTTCAATATCACCCAGCCCCGCTCAGCTGCTCTCAGTCCACGTCACCAGGTGTGGGCAAGGATGCTGAGGCCAGGGTGCCCGTATCCTGCCTCCCCATTGGTACCCACTCCCACAGGTCGAGAGAAAGGGAGGCAAGAAATATGTCTGCTCAGGCGGTATGATCCTCAGGGACTCAGAATTGAACAAACCAGAGAAGGGGGGCTTATCCCTGGACCCAGTGCTAACTTGATTCATCCTGATTTAACCAACCAGCACTGGAGTGGCCGTGTCTGGGTGACTGAAAGTTCCCATCAGCCTCAGCATATGACCTGCCATGGCCTTCCTCTGCTGGAAATCTCATCTGTTGGAGATGCTCTATTAACATGAAGGGCTACAAAAAGACCGTGCTAGCTGGAGGGAGAGGGGGACCCCTTGCCTCCTCTCATTGTCCTACTCATTTATTCAATGTGCACAAAGGCTAAATCTCAGTCCACATCTCAGGGCATAAGAAGGAGGACTTTCTTTTGTTTTCTTTGAATAAACTAAAATCCAACATCAAGTCCATGTGCCACCATGCTGGCAGGAAATTCAGTGTTTGTCATTACTGAGGTTCCCTTACATCCCTGATCCACAGTTCTGGTCATGCAAAGGCCCTGGGGTCCTTCGAAGAATAACACATTCTGAGAGGTCTGACGTCCTGCTCTTATCTGCAGCCACTCGGGTACTCATTGTCTCAAAGTGCCAGATGGCCGTTTACATCCAATGACCTGGTGTCATGCTTTGGACCCATGAAGCTGAGACACCAATGTGTTGGGCCCAGCCTCCCTAGAGACATGCCAGAGCATCCCTCTCGTGGCTTTATCTCTGTCCCACCAACCTGAGGACTCATTAATACCAACTTTCACCTCCTCCTTGCCTTCAGAGGCACTCAGCTCTTCCCTTCCCCTCTGGGACCCACAGCCTCGTCCCCTCTCGAAGCTGACACAGGACTTAACATCAAGCAGCCCTGGCTTTCAGATCTTTTCAAAACTCCAGGGACAAGAACTTCTTGAGGGCCGACCACTGCCTTGAATTGGGGATGAAGGAGGAAGCACATCGACTGCAGTGCAAATTAGTACCTCACAAGCTCATTGTCTCACACACAATTATTTGCCCTGAACTTGGAAGATTTACTGGAGCAGCTGGCTGACGGTTTACTGACAAAGACAAGTAACACCCTGGAGGAACGGGGCACAGCATGAGTATGGTTGTGGGGTCAGTGAAGAAGTTCCCCGTGGGAAGTTAAAGCTAGGTGGGGCATGTTGGGAGGGAGGGGTTAGGAAAGAAGTACTTGGGGAAGACTGATTGGTTCAGTGCTCCCTTGGTCCTGGGAAGGGTCCTCAGAACCCCTGGGGAGAGGGCGCCTGGGTGGCTCAGTGGGTTAAAGCCTCTGCTTTCGGCTCAGGTCATGATCTCAGCGTCCTGGGATCGAGGCCCGCATCGGGCTCTCTGCTCAGCAGGGAGCCTGCTTCCTCCTCTCTCTCTGCCTGCCTCTCTGCCTACTTGTAATCTCTCTCTCTCTGTGTCAAATAAATAAATAAAAAATTTAAAAAAAAAAAAAAAAAAAAAAAAAAAAAAGAACCCCTGGGGAGAGAGAAAAGCCACACCTTACGAGGAGACATCTGGGAGCTGTGTAAAAACACCCGGCTTGGAATCTGGAGCCCTGACCTCTGGGCCCGGATCTTGTGAGACCTTGAACGAGTCTGTACCACCCCTCAATGCACACCGTGGCTCTCCATCTGAAAATACGAGCATTGTTCTTCCCCTTCTATGGGTCTGGGCCCTGAGTAGCTTGTGCTGATGACTGCATATTTCCAAATGGGGGTCTAGAAGCATCCTTGACTTGGGTCTCCATTGAGTCCCTCCTGTCATCGAATACAGCTTGGCCAAGGGCTGTGATCTAAATGGAATCTGGTCTGGCATCACACCTCAAGGATGGCGGGGGATGGCATGAGGCACAAGCCTATTTGAAGCGGCTGCATCTCAGTACACACACCAGAATATTCCTTGACCACGAGAAGAAAGGAAATCCTGCCATTTGTGACAACGTGAATGAATCTGGAGGGCATTGTGCTAAGTGAAATAAGTCAGGGAAAGACAATACTGCATTACCTCACGTATATGTAGAATCCAACCCTCAGAACTCATAGAAAGAGAGAAGAGATGGGTGGTTGCCAGAGGTGAGGGGGAGGGGTGGTGGAAATAGGTGTAGGGGGTCAAAAGGTATCAACTTCTAGCTAGAAGATGAGTAAATTCTGGGGAGGTCATGTACAGCGGGGAGACTAGTTAAAATGCTCTATTTTAGATTTGGAAGTTGAAAGGAGTAAATCTTAAAAGTTCTCAACACACACACACACACACTGTAGGCCCGGCCACGCAGGGTCTGGCCCAGCTGGGGGCACTGATGGGAAAAGAGAGAAAGAGGGAGAGAGACCAAGAGATGGAGGTAGAAAAAGACACACAGAGAGGCAGAATTCGAGAGAGTTAGGAACGGAAAGGAAACTGGAAGCAAGAAGGGAGGCAGAGAGAAGCCGGAGTCACACAGAAGAAGAGAGAGGAGATCGGACAAAGAAAGGGAGCGAGACAGATGGCCCCGAGAGAAAGATGCGCTGTCAGGGGAAGAGAGGGGGGGACCGTAAGAGGAGAGAGAGATGGGGGCAGAGAAGCTGAGACACAGGCAGATGGACTGGAGAGGAAAGGGAGAGACAGCTGGGCCAAGGAGAGGCAGGAGGACACAGTCACAGATGCATATGTACGCACACAGCCATGCACACGCCGTCACACACATGGCCACGGGCACACCGGTCACACGCACACGCCCATGCACGCACACACAGCCCCCCACAGCCAGTACCCCCCCCCCACAGGCACACCAAGGACGGGCCGGGAGAGGAGCTGGAAGACGGGTGGACCGAATCTCTAGCCAGGAGGGCCCGTCCCCCTCGCCAGACCCCCGATGGCTCCCAGAAGCCCCTCAGAAGCCCCCAGCTGCTCTAGAACCAGGAGGCCCTACGACCTCCCTGCAGGGGGGCTCCCCTTCACCTGCGGTGCACCCATCTCAAAGCCTGCTCCAGAGTATCGCCCTCGGAGGCCAAGGTCTGACACGCGGGTCCCCAGGGCTGCGTCCCAGTCGCGGACCCCCCGCCTCCCGCTCCGCCTTCCCTCTCCTGCTGCCCTCAGCGCCCCACTCCCCTCCAGCTGTCTCAGGAAACCACACACATCTGAAGCTCTCTCTCTTTCTCAGGCTTTCTTTTTAGGGACCCACGCCAAGAACACTCACCTCTCAACTTCGGCTCTTTCTGAAGGAAGGGATAATCAGACTCACTCCTGAGGTTTGTTCTGATAAATGAATGAAAGGTGGTATGCAAATCAGTTGATATTTGCCTGTCGGGGCCTGCCTTGTGTGAGCCCTTGATAAATGCCTTTTTTTTTCTTTTTTAAAGGTTTTGTTTATTTGAGAGAGAGAGAGTGCATGCACACAAGTGGGCAAGTGGGGTGAGGTGCAGAGGAGAAGCAGATTCCCCGCTGAGCGGGGAGCCCAACGCAGGTCTCCATCCCAGGACCCTGGGACCATGACCTGAGCCGAAGGCAGACGCTTAACCGACTGGGCCACGCAGGTGCCCCTGATAAATGCTTTTTGTTATCACCAGTACCATCCTCACTGTCACCAACACCATCGCCACCACAGAGGGGTGTGGGGAAGTGGGGAGACAGGCCAGGTGGGTCCCTCTGGCTCCGACTGTCTCCCACCAACTCCCTGCCCATCTATCCAATTTCCCGTAGGTCTTCCCAGCTGTCCCAGGGACCACTCATTCAAGGCATCCAAAACTGAACTGTCCCCTCCCTGACTCCAACTTACTCCCCCACCAGTGCTCCTCTCCAACCTCCTGCCCCCACAGAGGAGATATTTCTGATGACGGGGACAGGGCCAGGAGTAGAGGTGATACTCCACGCACGCTTGCTGAATGAATGAATGAATGAAGTGTGTACATGGGAAACATCGACAAGGAAGGACCTAACCTGCCCAAGAACACACCAAACACAGGGAAAAGGAACCCAGACCGAGGCCTCCCTCTCCCCCAGCCTTCCACAGGTAAAGCAGGCAGGAGGAGCGCCTGTGGGCCAGCCTGAGGGAGTGTCTGCCCCATCTCGGGCCCTCAGAGTCTCTTCCTGCCAAATGCCCAGCCTCCCAGGGATGGAAATAGTGAGCCGCCCCAGCAGAGGCCCGAAGCTGCTCACGGGCTCTCCTAGGAAGCTGGCGGGGCGCTTCCAGCCACCACTGCATGGTCCCCTGGGCCCTGAAGGCCAAGGGAGGCTCCCTGTGGGAAGGGAGGCGACTCCTGTAGTCCTTGGGGCCGACTGCTGCTGGACCTCACCCCGCCGGGGTCCAGGACTGGAGGGCTCTAGGCCACTTCCCACGGCGCAGGCGGGAAGACAGAGGCCCACGGGCTCTCCTGAGGTCACCCCACGGGTTGGCGCAGTGCTTGGTCAACCACACGTCCTGAAGTCAGAAACAATAGGGGCTGCAGGAGCTGCGAATAGTCGCTCAACCCTTTCTCCACCCCGAGCCCCGCGCTCTGGCCAAGGCAGCCATTCCTAGGCGGAGGTCTGACAACCACTGATTTTAAATATAGGGGCAATGAGGCCTAGTGGGGCTGCGCGGCTCACTCAAGGTCACACGGATTCAAGTTCAGGCTGCAGCCCTGCAGAGTTCTGGCAGCTCACGGAGTCAGCTGGGACTCAGGCCCTGCTCCCTGTGGGTCTGGCCCTTGCCCTGCCCCCACCCCCCGGGCACAGGTACCCAGCTGGTGCTGGGTGTGGAGGCTCCCCCGGCCATAGCCCTCACCCACCGGCCCTCAAAGCCCCTTTCATGGGCCTGCTCCACACCCCACTGTGGAGGCCAGACAAAACCGCTAGTGTTGGGATTATTTTTCTATTTCCAGATGGATCTGTTTGCTGGCTCCATCCAGGGCCTCCCATCACTGCGTGGGGGCTGGGGGCCCAGTGCCAGGTTAATATTAGGAGGCAGCAGGAAAAAAAGGCAACCCAGTGCAGCTCCTCACAGAGCTCTGGGCTGTTGTACCAGGGCGGCCTCGGAGGAATATTCCTGGGGCATTTAAGGGGGCCTGGCAGTCAGGCGGGCCACGAGGAAAAAAGAATTTTTTAAAAAAATTTTTTTTCAAGGAAGCTCTTGAATGTCTCATTTTGGGCTAGGGGCCAGCATGGAGTCCCCAGGTGATATGCAGGGCTGAGCTGGGGACAATATTTTAAAATTCAACCGGGCATTCACTTAACCCACGTCTTCTGAGCACCTATTATTGTCAGATGACACACCGCATCCATAGGAAACAAAGGTTCCGACCCTGACCGAGCCCGGGGTCTAGCCCCGAGAAGGACATTAGTCAGATCATCACACATGTGAAGGGAAACTTACCACTGTAACAAAGTGCTTTGGAAAAGGCTTTGGCATTTTTTTTTAATCACCCAATCTAAACTAACTGATTTTTCAAAAGAAGAAAAATCGTTCCAGAGAGGGACAGAGACTCTTGGGTACCCAAAAAAAGGCACCAGAGCCAGAGCTGTACCCAACCCCCTTTGGCTGGGCCATGGCAGAACCCCACAGATGATCATGATCTCGGGGCACTCCACGGAGAAGATCAGGGTATGAGGGAACACCATGATCAAAGCCAAGTGTACTAGAAAGTTATCGCCAAAGCTTGTTAAGTCTGTTAATGGTAACATGACTCATTACTGTTACAAGAAAATCCCAGTCCCATCTCCCTCTTGGTCTCCAGGGCCCAGACTGACAACAGACATGGACGAACCGGTGTGGAGCTGGTTGGGAAGCTGGGGTGGGGAGACTGAGTAACAGCCCACGTGGTCTGGGTGGTCTCAGGGGAAACTCCCCAGGGAGATTTCAGCCCATGCCCAAAAGGAGGTTGTCCAGGTTCGAAGAGCCAAATGGTAAAAGCAGCAGGTGGGAAAGGACCCATCCTGGGGCGGAGGGCACGGGGGAGGGGAGAGGGGACAGCACAGGCAGAAATCAATGACTCTTTGGCAGAGGCTTGTGGGGAAACTTCTTGGCCCGGTCAGGGAACTGGATCAGAATCCAGGGCCAAATGAGGTCTACAGATGTTGTCACACTCAAGATCCTGGCAGGAGACTGCACACGCTAAAGGGGTCAACTGAGAGAGCGTTTACCGCCCCAGGCCACAAAGACCAAGTAGCTTATAAATTATGATACTGCTACCACCGATAATAATCAAGAAGATTAGAACCAAACTTCTCAGTGGAAATGTTCTAAGCAAGCATTCTCAGAGGAGTGGGCAGGGTTTGGGGAACCAGCCAGGGCTGGAGAAGTCCCCGGGGCTGGGGACAGGGAGAAGCCTCTGCCATCCCAGCCTCCAGGGGCTGAGGGAGGGAATGAGTTAGCGGAGCCAGGCAGGAGCCACACCTTCGGAAAGCAACCATGGCCAACGCGACAGCAGGGCGGGCTGGAAAGGGAGCAAACACCCCACTCTCTCTCCCTTCCTGCCCTCCCATCAGCCGGTGCCTCCCACAAACCAAAACCATTCAGAAGTTATGGGGAAAGGGAGCCAAGGTGGAACCGTCCAACCTGTCAGCTGCCCAGGGTTCAGCTGCCTGGGGCAAAGGGCAGGACAAGGAAGGGCAGAGAGTGGATGGAGGACCCAAGATGGCGGAGAGAAAAACAAAAGTAGGTGTTTAGTGTCTGCCCGTGCCG
This sequence comes from Ailurus styani, assembly GCA_002007465.1. NCBI lineage: Eukaryota > Metazoa > Chordata > Mammalia > Carnivora > Ailuridae > Ailurus > Ailurus styani. Next base: position 882,926 of record LNAC01000567.1, on the reverse strand, counting down.
CCCCAGCTGACTCCTAGGGGCATTTGAGTATGTGACCCCCAAGAATCGGAGCTCAGATGTGCCTTCCAAGCCCCCTCTGACTTCTCTTTTCTCAGAAGAGTCACTCGTTCAACGTGTCTTGAGCCCCAGCTCTGTGTTGGGGCCCTGCTGGGGTCCTGGGGACCCAGTGATTGTCAACACAGACCTGTTTTTAACCTCAGGGAGCTTAAAGTCTGACGGGGAGACGTGAATTTCTGCATCGAATAAATATCTGGGAAGCACGGTTAAGTGTTGGGGATACAGCAACAAGCCTTGATTCTCCTAACCTTATATTCCAGTTGGAAGAGACAGAAAACAAACAAGGAAACCCATAAATGTATAATATGATGTTCTAAGTACTGTGAAGAAAAACAAAGCAGGTGAAGTGATTTGGAGACAAGAGAAAGTTAAAGCTATCCGCTGCTGTATGAAAACAGCTACGAACTTCCAGCACAGCATGGCGACCATTGCTATGTTCCGGGATCCTGTGGGTTAGGAATTTGGGCAGAGCACAGTGGGGAGCTTGTCGCAGCTCTGTGAGGACTGGGGCCTCAGCTGGGAAGATTCAAAGGACCGTGGTCGACCGGAACAGCTGGGGGGCGGGGGGTAGAATCAAGAGAAGTATCTCCATTCATATGTGGGAAACAAAAGAATGCCTTGCTCCCCAAGATGGCCTCGTCCTGGTACCCCCCAGAACCTATCTGTTCTGAAGACATCACCTTGCCTGGTAAAAGGGATTTGCAGGTGGGATTAAATTAAGGATTTTGAGGTGAGGAGCGAACCTTGGACGATCCAGGTGGGGCCCATGTCATCATGGGAGTCTTTGTAAGGGAAAACAGGAGGCAGGAAAGTCAGAGAAAGAGTTATGGCAAAGGAAGCAGGGGTCGTAGGGAGAGATTAGAAGATGCTACTCGGCTGGCTTTGAAGATGGAAGAAGCTCAAGGAAATGGGTGCCCCACCAGCGCCCCCAGAAAGAAGGCCGGCCAGCGCCTTGCTTTGAGCCCGGTCTGAAGTCTGGAGTAATGTGTTACCGCAGCAAGAGGAAGCTCCCCCGACATGGCTGGTGCCTTGGCTGAGGGAACTGGAAAATGGGCTCAGCCAGGACAGGTGACCACAGCACCCACACGGGGCCTTTCTCTCGGTGCGGAGCTGGCTTCCTCACCACACAGTGGCTGCACTCTCCACAGGCCTGCAGGACTCTGAGAACAGAAGAGGCCGCGGCTCCACGGCCCTTTACAACCAGCCTTGGAAACCCCACTATGTCCCTTCCACCCTACGCTATTGGTCAAGGTAGGCGCAACCCCCCCCCCCCAGATTCAAGGAGGGAAGCGACAGAGAGAGGCACCACCTCTTGCTCGGGGGAGGGCCAGGGAATTTGCAGCCATGTTTTATGAATCACCACNCCCCCCCCCCCCCCCCCAGATTCAAGGAGGGAAGCGACAGAGAGAGGCACCACCTCTTGCTCGGGGGAGGGCCAGGGAATTTGCAGCCATGTTTTATGAATCACCACAAGGCCAGTTTAGGTTGGGTGGTCCGGGCAGGCCCTTCTGAGGAGATAACATTTGAAGAGAGCCCCGGAGGAGGTGAGGAAGCCGAGCAAACCCAGGAGCAGAAAGTCCCAAGGAGAGGAAACAGAAGGGCCGAAGCCCAGAGGGGAGCATGAGGCAGGCGGACACAGGCAGCCCTGGTCTGTGTAGCAAGTGCTCAGTAAGGGTTCAAGGGGCTGTGGGAACCCAGGCCCTGGACCCAGCCTGAGAAGGTTCCAGAAGGAAGGTGACTGGGGCTGAGTGGCCCACGGTGGAGGACTTGACAACCCTTCCTGTGTAACTCCCACCTCCACGGGGGATTGAGGACTCGTCCCTGTGCTTCCCATTCTCACCTCGCTGGCCTGGGGACCCCCATGAGCCCAAGTAGATCTTAGCAAAGGCCTCTACTTCTGGGGCCTCCGGTGCGCTCTCTTTTCGTGACCCACGGCCCGCCCTTTCCTCGCAGACGTCCTTTCAGTGGCTCCACTAAGTCAAGTCTTACAGGACAAGTACACTTTCTCATGAGGGTAAATAGAGCCAGTGGGGAACAGGGTGGCATGCGTTCCGCGGCACCTGACTCTGGAACTGGATACCCCCCAGGCCTGCCCAGCCACCCACCTTTTGGGGCCCAATCAAAGCTTTCTTCCCTTTGCCACTAGAGCTGGGGAAGTGGGAGGAGCCCCAGGGGAAGTGGGAGGAGCCCCAGGGGAAGTGGGAGGAGCCCCAGGGCCTGCCAGTCCGGAGGGAGCAGGAGAAAACTCTGGTCCCCAGGGGCAGCACCAGGATTCCTGCACCCGGCATGGGACCTGGCACATAGAAGATGCTCAGTAAATAACCCCTGAGTCAAGGGAAGAAAGAGTTTCTTCTGTGACACACAACAAAGTTGATTAAAAACACAGGCTCTTCTTCCTCCAGCCTTACTTTCCAGTCTTAGTTTGTATCTTTCTGAGCCTCAGCTTCCTCATCTGTAAAATGGGGATCATTGAACCAAGTTCTAGATTAGTGGGAGAATTAAACAGGAGGGTCTCCAGAGAGGCCTGAAGAAGAAGAGGAAGCTGACGATAATGTTGATAAAGGTGACAATGGCTGGTGTGTGCTGGGGTGGCTGGCATGTCTAAGCCCCCAGCACATGCCGGGCACAGCTTCCAAGACCCCTATAAGAATCTGTGTGTTCTGTCCTCACAACTCTAGGGAGCTATTCCAGATAAGGCTACGGAGGCACAGAGAGGGTAGGTAACTTGCCAAATGTCACACAGTTGACAAGCTGAGTGGTGTGAATTCACACCCTGAGCAGCATTCTCCAGAGCCAGGCACACAGGGAGAGCTCATTAACGGGCCAGTGCTCTGCCTACTGAACAGCAGTCTTCTCTCCCCCACTGGGCACTCAGCACCCCAAGGATGGGACCGCTGGTTTCTTTTTTTTTTTCTTCTTTTTTTTTTTATTATTACTTGTCCCGGGGGTACAGGTCTGTGAATCATCAGGCTTACACCTTTCACAGCATTCACCATAGCACAAACCCTCCCCAATGTCCATAACCCAGCCACCCTATCCCTACCCTCCCACCTCCAAGTAACCCTCAGTTTGTTTTGTGAGATTAGGAGTCTTTTATGGTTTGTGTCCTTCCCCATCCCATCTTGTCTCATCATTTTTCCCTCCCTACCCCCCACGACCCCCCATCCTGCCCCTCAAGTTCCTCATATCAGAGAGATCATATGATAATTGTCTTTCTCTGATTGACTTATTTCGCTCAGCATAATACCCTCTAGTTCCATCCACATCGTTGCAAACGGCAAGATTTCATTTCTTTTGATAGCTGCATAGTATTCCATTGTACATATATATCACATCTTCTTTATCCATTCATCTATTGATGGACATCTAGGTTCTTTCCATAGTTTGGCTACTGTGGACATTGCTGCTATAAACATTCGGGTGCATGTGCCCCTGAGGATCACTACCTTTGTATCTTTAGGGTAAATACCCAGTAGTGTGATTGCTGGGTCGTAGGGTAGCTCTATTTTCAACTTTTTGAGGAACCTCCATACTGTTTTCCAGAGTGGCTGCCCCAGCTTGCATTCCCACCAACAGTGTAGGAGGTTTCCCCAGGACCACTGGTTTCTGCCTCCCAGCTTCCAGCACGGGGCTGTAGGCGTGTTGCCTGAGTAGGTGTGACACCCACAATACTGTCACTCTCATCCTGCCCTTTAATGGGACAAGAGTGCTCTCAGGTCAGGCTACCTGAGGTTGAATCCTGGAGCCACCATTCTTGGGCCCTAAGCCTCAGTTTCCCTGACTGTCGGTGGGGAGAATCAGGCTGCACAATGCAAAGTAGAGCAGCAGCCAAGAGCTCAGGGATGTTAGCCAGACTTGTCCTCCAGCCAGGTTTCCTAATGGGCCCCCGGTTCTGCAGGCTTCAGGCCACCCTCCCGGGCACAGAAGGGTTAACCGAGCTCTTTCTAGTGACAGGCAACCTAACTCCCATCCCAGATGCAGAGGTGGACGCCATCGCAGACGTAAGACTGGAATGCGAGTGGGCCGTGTGCTCTCCAGCAAAGTGGCCACTGCTTCCCCCATTTCTTTCTTCTCCTGCCTTCCAGAGCAGTGGTCATAGATACTGCGAAGCAAGATCAGCTTCCAGTGGGACTGGGCTTGGGAGCGTGTTGGGAGCAGGTGGGTTGAAGGGGTGTAATACAACCCCTCTCAATGTCCATCCCAGACAACACTGAATCTGCCCTTTGATTTCCCCAGGGGCCCAGAGAGGTTAAGGTCCCAGGCTGGTATCACACAGCTTATCTGGCAACCAGCTGGACTTTCTGAACCTGGAGGTCCCTCATTCTAAAATTCTGTGACACCCCCAAACCCACCCCAGCCTGAGGTCACCTCCTGGGGGAAGGCGGGCAATGATGGGGGTTCCTGGAGTTTTTCACATGAGTCTCGGACAGGGAGCCGAGCCAGAGCCTCCAGTGTGGGGAGGGTGGGGAGCCATCAGAAAGCAGGATCGAGTACCAGGCCCTGCTCCTTTTGCTCCCCTTGGGAGGGTCAGTCGCTCAGAGGAGGGGAGGAGGGCTGGGATTCCAGGGATGGAAGGCACTGGAAAGCCATTTCTCTAGTGCAGGCTGTGGGCACCCCCAGCCTCATTCCCCTTTGCTCTCTCTACCTTGCTTCTTGCTCTGGCCCTCTCTGTCTCGTGGCCTCTGTGTCTCTGTCCCTGTCTCTGCCTGCATTGCTCTCTTTCTGTTTCTCTCTTGTTCCTTGTGTCTCCATATCTTGTCTCCCTGATTCACTCCCTTTCTTTTCTTTCATCCTCTCTCCATGTGTCTTTCTGTGTTTGCCCCTCCTTTGCTCTGACTCTGCATCTCTCTCTCTCTGTTGTGCAAGGCCCTGTTTCTCTCTCGTTTCTGTCTGTCTTCCTCTCCCTCCCCTTCTGCCTTCACAGTCTCCCCTCTGGCCTGTCATCCAGCGCACGCGGGTGTCGGTAACAGACCCGGGGAGGAGAATGTCACAGCAGGGCTGGCCCTGGGGACGGGAGGGCAGGGCAATGGACAGGAGGCTACTGCAAATGTCCAGGTAAGGGTCCACAAGGTCTGGGCTCCAGGAGAGCTCCAGGGTGAGGAGGATTGGATGGCTGTGGGAAAGATGGCAAGGGAGGGGCCACGGTAACGTTGTAGGGACTGGGAGAGGGCCAGACCAGGAAAATTTCCGGGAGGGGAGAGGAGAAAAGTTATCTCAGCATGCACATTTGCAAGGGGACTATTTGGACTGAACTTTGGGCCTGTCCAGAGAAGGTGGAGTGAGGGTGGGCAAGAAGGGGCGGATGCTGAGACCTGGAGTTTCAGCCGGGACCACCTTCGGGTGAGCCTTGAATGCCGACCTGACTTCAGCCCACAGGATGTTGGCTTTTATGTGAAGGTGATAAAACTCTGGAACTCTCCCCAGACAAATGTATATGCCCATGTAGGTGATAATGCTCATGAGCATACAGATCAGGACGCTGAGGCTCAGGGAGGTTAAGTAACTGACCTGTGATCATCCGGATAATAACTGACAGCCACGAAGGGACCCAGGTGTGCCCAACTGCAAAACCCCCTCCTTTCTCCTGTACTCCATCCCTTTCTCTTCCTGTCACCCAAAAGGGGCATCGGACCGGCTGGCCTAGAAGCCCGGGAGACCCAGGAATGTGTCCCGAAGGTTAGCTGTGCAGGCCCACACCTGGCTCCCAGGGGACCAGCCAACACTCGGCTTGAGCAGTGGCTCCCTCTTGCAGAAGGACCAGAGGGGGCATGAGATGTCCGCAAACCTGGTGTCCAGGGTTTTAGCTCTGCCCTTGACTGTGGCCTCCTCGGCACCCCTCCCTGGCTCTGCCTCCGTCTCCCCTTCTCCACCTGGGGGAGTTGGGCTCAAGGCTCCCGGAGGGCGGTGCCAGCCCGAGTGCCTACGATTCCTTGGCTGAAGGGAGATGTCTTGGTGCCCTCTGGGCAGAAGCTTTGCCAAGCGAAGGGTTTGGCATGCCATCTTTGCCTGCTCTGTTCGAGGGTGACTGTCTTATTCCAACAAGGAGCCACCCCCCGGGTGGCCCACTCCAAACCCCAGTGACTCACTTAAAGAGTGAGGGGCAGGCAGGCGGGAGCTGTCTCTGTGGCTCTTGGCGTCGGGCTGAGCCCACGGGCCCACGAGCCCACGCCGGGCGGGCACTTGTGTCAACCACTGGCTCCTGTAAATCGCAGGGCTAGGACAAGGTGGGACTGTAGGCAGCCCTCGGAGAGAAAGCTTGGCCTGTGTGCTCTGGGGAGGTGACCCGGGGGGACCCTGGGCCACTGCTCGGGGGCGTTAATGAGAGCTCCTTCTGGTGCCGTCCTCAACCAGCAGCTGACGCTGACACAGCATTTCGGCGGGGAGAGAGAGCGTGTGTGTGTTCCAAGGCTAGCAAAGGCTCAGTTTTTCCGAGCCGGAAAAATCCATTCACAGAAAGGAAAATTAAGGATGAGGAGCCGAAGATAGCCCGATTCATGTTTCCTCAGGCTGGGCCTTGAATGGTTCATAGAAGATTATCTCCCTCGACGTCTAACTGGGGAGACCCGGACTCAAAGAAGACCAGGCCCCGTGGGCCAGAATAGAAATGTGACCTCTCACCCCCACCCCCAGCCCAAAGGTCTGACCATTCTGCTGTCCTGCCTCCCTCAGCCAGAAGCCGGCTCTGCCCTTGGCCCCAGCGGTATGTGCACCCCAACTCTCTGACCCGGATTTGGGCTCAAGGTCTTCCTATCTCTGAGCCCACAGCATTAACAGATATTTTTACCAGGAGTCACCCCAGATAGGACACACACAGCCCTGCGTTCAGTGGGCTTATCCTTTCGGAAGACGCGGCAGCTTGGAAGTGGATCTAGGAAAACGATGCTTGCTTGGCATTTACGAGGCACGAGGGAGGCACAGACCTGTTCGAAAGGCTTTTCATGGATTAACTCACTTAGTCCTCACAACAACCTATAAGGTACTGTCTGGGATTTATTTTACAAAAGAGGAAACTGAGGCACCCAGAGGTTAAATAACTTGCCCTCAGTCACGTAGCTAGAGTCATATAGAAAGGCAGCCTGGTTCTTGAGTTCACACCACAAAGGAGACATGGTGTGGCAAGTGTCAGTACCTCCTCTGCCAGGAACCGTCTTCAGTACTGGATGGAAAGAATAGACATGGGCTGCCCTCAAGAAACTTGTCATTCTTCCTTCATTTATTCATCCATCTATCCATCCATCCATCCATCCATCCATTCATCATCCATCCATCCATCCATCCATCCATTCATCATCCATCCATCCAACCATCCATCCACTCATCTGTCATCTATCAATTGATCAATCATCCATCCATCCATCATCTATCCATCCTCCATCCATCATCCATCTATGTCTATTTTTACTCACTATTGTATCCCCCATGCTCAGCACAGTGCCTGGCACATAACAAACCCTGAATTAGTATTTGCTGAAGTAGTGAAGAAACAAACACAGATTTGGACCCTAAGAGCTCTGGGTTCAGATCCCTTACTCTCTCCCAGTCTTGGTGCCATGGGTAATGAACACTGCCCTGGTCACCTCACGGGATTCTTGAGAGGCCTCGACGGTGAGTAGGCAAATGCTATGCAAATGGTTAGAGGCTGTGCAGACACAGTCAGCCATCAAGCTGCTGAGCGCCTAAGCAGGCGCCGGGGCCTGCAGAGCTGTGTCTCTCTCGGGTCTGGCTGGTGAGACCTGTCAGACACTTCCCCTCAGCCTGCCAAGAGGCCCAAAAAGGAAAGGAAATGGACATTTAATGAGCATCCACGATGTGCCAGGGCCTTCACACACTTTAACTCTCTCTTCTCTTTTCTCGGACAGATAAAGAAATAGAAGCCCAGAGAGGGCCGTCGTTTGCCCGAGGTCGCACAGTCAGCAAGGAGCAGAGTCTAGGTTTGAACCCTGGTCCATGAGCCCCAACGACTGTGCTTATGACCATACCCAGCACCACCTTCCCTTAAAGGGATGGTGCCGACTTCCTCTTTCCAAACCTCCTCAAGTCCCCACTGTTCAAAGTCACACAGCAAGCTCCTGGCAGAGCCTTTTCAAAAATGTTTCCATCTAGTTTTTGCATTGATTATTTCCTTTCTGCTTTATAGGAATTTCCCCCCCTTTTTATTTGCAAAGAAAAGCCAATGTCAATGTTCTCCCCACACACAGGTTAACTCTTGTCTGACAGGCAGATTCTGAGCAGCCGTCTGGGGGACCAGTGGAAGGTCAGCCGCTGGCCACAGCTTCCTGCAGGCTCTTTTCACAGACCCTTGCGATAGGTCACACACATGTGTGACTGTGCCGTCTAACGCCATCTGTGGCAAAAGCCCCTGACCCCCAACTTAGCAGCTTCCTACATCCCATGGCAGAGGCCAGACTCCTAGGACCTAAGCAGAAGCCAGCCTCTGACACCGAGAGCCCAGGGAACAGTCTTCCTGCAGACCCCTCCCTTGTGCCACAGGCTGGGACAGACAAGAAATCCCATGGCCGTGCTCCTCGGCCACCCACCGAGGGCCTGGCACAGCGCTGGGCGCCTCACCAACATCCTCTCGTTGAGTCTTCTCGATGGGAGGGGCTGGTCTTGATGACCCCATTTTACAATGGAAAGAGAAGGTGTGGCTCCGAGAGTCAAAGCCACCTGCCCGAGGCCACACAGGTGGCCAAGGCCAAATTGGCTCAAGGCAGGACCCCCGCTTATAAGTTGCTTTCAGTCCAGAGCTAAAAATAAGATGGTGAGTGTGAAATGGACAGGGTGCCCTCGGTGCTGGGCACCATGCTCAGTCCTGGGGCCCTGATCCCACAAGAAATCGGTGGCAGCCAGTCCCAATTCTGCCGAAGACTTGCTGAGTGACCTTGGGTGGGTCACCCTCCTTCTCGGAGCATAGAGTTTGCCCCGTGTGAAATGAGTGGGTTAACCATCTCAGTCTCTTGTGCTCTTTCTCACGTGTGCCTTGGGTAACAATTCGCGAAACAGAACTTAACAGCTGAGGGGAGGCTGAGCTTTGGGGAACAGTACTGCGTGCCTCCTCCTGCTGCAGAGACTCCATTGCCAGCACCCCCAAGGGGCCAGATTCCCGGAGGAGTTAGGGTCCGCTGCGACTAATCGGCCTCGCGGCCTTGCTCTGCTCCTGACCCCCATCACCAAGTTGGGGGCCAAATCGAGGCATCGCAAGTCCTGGGCCAGACACCAAGGGAGGAAGGGAGGGCACCTGGCCTTCTGCACTGGAGGACGGGGCTCTCTCTGAGCTCCCCTCCAGGGTGGCTCCTCCCCCCGCCCTTGTCCCTGAACAGCCCCCTGCCCCACGCCCAGCGCCCGGGTGCCCCCAGCCCCAGCCCCCGCCCCCATGCAGCCTCCTCCTGGACTTGGCTCCAGCTCTAGCAGGCCGGCCATTTATAAGGCTCCACCTCACCCCTTTAAATTCTATTTTTTCAAACCACATTCTTGAACTTGGCAGATAACGTGGCAGCCCGACAAGAGCCCTATTTACTCGGAGAGCCGTGAATGGGCCCTTTATAACAGGCTTCATTAATATTTCTACCTATTGGCCAGCTCTGCGTTTCCTCCCCCTATACAAACAGACTCCCCACACAGAAAGACTTTTCAGATGCTCTTGTTGACTTTCCCCAAACAGGGAGGGCAGCCCGGCCGGCCGGGGTGTGTGAGTGTGTGTGAGTGTGTGTGCGGGGAGGGGGCGGCCGTGGGTGTGCGCCTGCCCGGCCGGCCGGGTGCAGGAAGGAAAGAGGCCCGCTATTCCCGGGCCGGGGCGGGCGGCCCGGGTGCGCTCAGGTATGCCGGGCCTCACAAAGGCGCACGGAGGCCGGCCTGCGCCGTGAATTCCAGAGTCCTGGCCCGGGGAGTTGGCCGTTCCCTTCTCAGCCCCTGCTGCCCGGCTGGGTGACCCTGGGCAAGTCCCTTATTCACTCTGGGCCTCTCTGGCCTTCCTTGTCCGTCGGGGCCACACCTCACTGCTCAAAGTGTGGCCCGTGCACCAGCAGCCGCAGCAGCATCCCCTGAGAGCGGGTGAGAAGGGCAGACTCTCCGCTCAGATCTGTGGTTCTCGAATCTGCATCTGGAGATTCCAGGGCTGATGCGGGAGCATGAGAAGGTTTCAGAAGCATCCGCTGTGCGGCGCACGACACCACCCCGCCCACAGCCATCAGGGTTGTCGCGGGCCTTGCCCATCCTCGAGCAGGCAAACCGGGGCTGTGTGGCTCTGCGCTTTGTGACCCCAGGCGTGGCCCATGGTGGGTGCTCAGGAAAGAAGTGAATAAACAGAAAAGTACATTGTCCGAGTCTGCAGGCTCATGCTGATGACAGAAATTCGTCCTCTTCGGCCTATGAGACGTTGCGAAAACAGTCCATTCCGTTGTTCAGAAGGCCACAGGGCTTTGGAAGGGAGCTTCTCACGTCCCAGTGGATGGGGTGAGCCCCCTGTCCTCCGGAGATGGGCCGGCAGAAACAGGAGGATGTGTGAGGACAGTTGAAGAAGGCTCTGGGCCGAGGAGGAAACTGGAGGGAGCATGGCGTCTTCACTGAGCATGCTCACAGAGGACATGGAGCCGCCTTTGGAGCAAGGCAGGGCCGAGTTCCAACGCTGACGGTGCAGTGGGGTGCGAGCGAGTGTCCTCCTTTCCCTTTCATTTGTTTGTGGGATGAACCTTTACTCTAGGTGTCAGACCCTCTGCTGGTGCTCAGAACGTGATGGTCAATAAGACAGACTTTGCCCTTGATCCCACTGGGGGGAGACACAATCAACAAATACATTTCTAAAAAACACACGATGCTGGAAAGGAAACAAAAGAGAGTGACAGAGACAAGGTGTGTGTACGGGGCTGGGGGGAAACCTATTAGAGGAGTCAGGAGAGACATCACTAAAAGGTGACTTTTTTAATTGAAACCTGAAGACAGACTCCCAGCAGCAGGAACAGCATGTGCAAAGGTCCAGAGGCAGCAAATATTTGAGGCTTCGAAAGGAGGTCAGTGTGGCAATAGCATTCCTCATACAAGAGGGAGAGGGGCCTGTGGGGTGGTGATGTCTACCTTGCAGACCTGCTGGGAGGGAGGATGGCACAAAGCAGATGCTCATGGCATATCGTGTTTGCTCTTACCTGATTTTCAGTCCCCTGTGGCTGCACCAAGTCCCTGTCAGGAGAGCTGCCTGCTCTTTCTGTCTCTCGGGAGCAGCACGCGTAGTGCCTCTCAGCCTGGGCCACGGCCCGCACAGAGTCAGCTGAGCTGGAGGGGATTGAATGAGCTGACTGTGTGCGTCTTGGCTACCTGCATCATACCTTTTTGGGGAGGGGGTGGCCTGCCCTCTCCTGGGACACCCGCCCAGCTTTGGCTAGCCTAGGTGGCTTGGACAGATCCCTGACCCCCTGCCTAGCTCTCAGCAGCCAAAGGCCAGACCCTTTTGGGAGCACAGAGTCCTCTGGCAAGCCCACACCCCACTCCCTGGCCAGTCCTTAAGTACCAGGCTGGAAATAACCAGTGCTCTCCGCCCCTGGGGGCTGTGGGCTCGCCCACCACAGGGGCCGAGGTGGCTGGGCGGAGTGGGCGGGAGGCCTGTCCCAGAGAGGCCTTTCGGATTCCTCCAGCTGGGAGGCCCCTTCTCTCAGGCTGTGGCCTGGGAGGGGGGACGCCGAATTGGTTCAAATCCTAGACTTGCCACTAACTCCCCAGAAACCCTTCAAAAGCTGTCTTAGCAATTTGAGCCTCAAGTTTTTTTTTTATCTATAAAATGGAGTTGGGGTGCCTGGGTGGCTCAGTTGGTTAAGCATCTGACTCTTGATTTCAGCTCAAGTCATGATCTCAGGGTCCTGAGTTTGAGCCCCACGTCGGGCTCTGCGCTCGGGGGAGAGCCTGCTTAAGATTCTCTCTCTGCCTCTCCCTCCGTCCCTCCCCTTGTTTGCACTCTCTCTCTCTCAAATAAATAAAATCTTTTTTTAAAAAATAAAATGGAGTTGATCACCCTTTCCAAGGGTTGTCGAGAGAATTAAATAAACGGTAACTATAAGCTGTAAAGTGTAAAGCACAATGCACATAGAAGAGTATGTGGTTGGGGGAGCAGTTCATGTTGTAGTCAAGGTCCTGAGAAGACAGTTCTAGTGGCTGGCGCCTGCTCTACCTCCGGATAGACCATAGCACATCTGAGAGCCTCAGTTTCCCCAACTGTAATCTGGGTCCTTGTCCCTGCCTCCAAAGGATCCAATTAAGTCAAACAATATACGTATTGAGCACCTACTGTGTACATCACTCATGGCATTCTAGACATCTCGCACGGGTTAGGTCTTCTTCCCTTCTTCGACTTCCTGAGGACTCAAGATAAGCCGAGGACGTAAAACCAGACAACCAGACAACCAGAAAACCAGACAAAGGACAGAGGGGGAGAATGGTCAGACGTGGGCCCCGTGGTCAGGTTGCTGGTCAAAGACCTGCTTCAATCTCTTACTGTCCCAAGTTACATAGTCTTTGCAAGCCTCAGTGTCTCCATCCATAAAACAGGGAGAATATGACTACTGCAGAAGTCTATCGCGATGATTAGACACCATCAATGGGTAGCGACAGCTCGGTCCTTGGCCCATTGTGATTTGTAATGTCTGCTGCTATTTGAAGGATCAGCCAATAAATATTCCTTCTTGTTGGAGGAACAGCAGTATAATAGTAGTATAAATACCAGTAGTAGACGTAGTAGTGACGGTAGGAGTAGAAGCCATAGGAGGACTCATAGTAGAAGGACTACTAGCAGAAGTACTAGTGGTAGTAGTAGTTAGAGGTGTACTACTAGTAGTCGCAGCAGGAGAATTGGTACAACAATACTGGTGGTGGCGGTGGTGGTAAGAAGTAATAGTACCAATAGTAGCAATAGAAGCACCGGTGTACTAGTAGTAGAAATACTAGTTGTACTAGTAAACAGCGATAGCAATAGTGGTGGAAGTACTAGTTGTACTCGTAAAGAACAATAGCAATAGTAGTAGAAGTACCAGTAGTAGATATACTGGTAAGACTACTACTACCAGTATTTTACTACTACTGGTAGGACAGTAGTACTAGTTTATTAATACTAGTATAATACTAGTATTGCCCAAGTGGGCACATGTGCCAGGGGCGAGGTAGTAAAGCTCGTAGAATTCGGCCCCTTTAAATGCTGGGAAGCAGGGGCAGGTTCCCATTCATGGAAATGGGAAAGGAGAAGGGTCCACACAGACGGAGCTGGCGAGAAGAAATGAAGGGGTGCAAAGCCCTAGGAACTGGCACGAAGCAAATCCTTCTGGTCTTGGCGATACCACGACTCTGTCTCTGGGGTAGTCTTGTGGTTAGGGGGCTGCATTCCCCGCCCCCAGCTTCCTCCAGGGAGGCAGGGGCAGTGCTTGGTCCCAGCTACCCCAGAGCTCTGGACCACACAGGGTCTTGGGTGCCTCAGGTCCCCTGTCCTCCTCACTTACACACGGGGACACTGAGGCTCTGAGGGGTGTGTGGTGGGGGCGGGGTACTGTACTCCCTGGGCGATAGAACAGGGATGATGCTGTAGACTTGGGAATGTGCTTTCTGCCAGCTTTCAGGGCTCGGCTTACGTGAGAGCCCCAGCTCCATCTTCCCGGCTGCCAGAGGGGCGAGTCAGCAGTGGGGCCTGGCACCCACCCAGGCCTTGGGAACTCAGTGTCCTCTCTGCTGATACAGTGGGTGGGGCTTCCTAGGAAGAGCCTCAAGTATCACAAGAAGAGGGCAACGGGGCATCCCCAGGCTCTGCTCATCCAGAAGAGTGAGTAAAGACAAGTTCTTAGCCAGGACTGTTGCCCAGACTTCCATGGAAGCTTCTGCCTTCTGGCAGTCTGAAGTACAATTCCACCAATCTTCCTGGCCTTCAATTCTAGTAAGCAAGAGTTTGCTCTTCAACTTGTTCCACCCCGGGTCTTTGCTCATGCCATTCCTTTTGCCTGACATGCTCTTCTTCTCCCTTCTTTCTGCCCCAATTTCTACTCATCTTTTAAAGCCTGTCTCCATGCCACCTCCTCCAGGAAGCCTTCCCAGATTCCCCAGCCCTTGCTTTCTGGTCAGGATTCACTTGCCTTGCCTGTGCTCCCATGCCATTTGTTTCCAGCTGCTACGAGGGTTCTGTTTAACAGGCATGCCCTGAGCACCTACTCGGATTCACTGGTCAGTCCCTGCCCTCAGAGAGCCTAGAGTTCTCTGAGGCAGACAGATGTTGACACCCCAACCCCACCTTAGCCAAATGGGTAAAGTTATGGGCTTGGTAGGTCTGGGAGGCTGTAGGTCCTCAGAGGAGTCCCCCCGATCCAGAGGGCTTCCTGACAGAGGACGCAGCCTCTGTGTTCATAACCAAATGACACTGGATGGTTAGCACCTAGTTTGTGACCCAGCACATAGTAGGTGCTCTGGGCATGCTTAATTAACTTTCAGATTGAATATGCAGGTGTTCACACGTTGGATAGTTTCCTGTCACCTGTGTGGAAGAAACCTGGAAGGGAGGAAAAGTCTGGAAAAGTCTTAATGGATCCCCATAGGCCTTGCAGGCAGGGCCTGTGGGCAGGTCCGCTCTGTTTGGCCTAGAAATTCTCAATGGATTCCAGGATAGAAATGAAAAGAGGGAATCTGAGGACCGCAGTGACATGGCTCATCGGGAAGTTTGGTCCCAAGAGAAAGGGTCTACTAGAGGAAGCTAACACAAGTTCTCTAAATGCCCATCACAACCCAAGAAATCACTATCAGTATATAGAGCTCAATACACACACGAGATGGAATCACTTTGGTCATCAAGAAAAACCAAAAAACAGGGGCGCCCGTGTGGCTCAGTTGGTTAAGCAGCTGCCTTCGGCTCAGGTCATGATCTCGGGGTCCTGGGATTGAGCCCCGCATCGGGCTCCCTGCTCAGCAGAGAGCCTGCTTCTCTCCCTCTGCCTGCTGCTCTGCTTACTTGTGCTATCTCTCTGTCAAATAAATAAACAAAATCTTTAAAAAAAAAAAAAAAAGAAAGAAAGAAAAGAAAAGAAACCCTGAAAACAAAGCTGTTGACCCTGCTGTGCATTAGAATAATCTGGGGTGGGGCCCCTGGGTGGCTCAGTGGTTAAGTGTCTGCCTTAGGCTCAGATCATAATCCCAGGATCCTGGTGACCAACTCCGTGCTCCACAGGAAGCCTACTTCTCCCTCCCCCACTCCCTCTGCTTATGTGCCCTCTCTTGCTGTCTCTTTGTCAAATAAATAAATAAAATCTTAAAAAAATAATCTGGGGTGCTCTGAAACCACTGATGCTCGGGGCCCCACATGCAAACCTATTAATCAGAATCTCTAGGGGCTGGGGATTCTGACACCAGGAGTGGAACTCCACTGCCTTAAAGTAGCAGCAGACTTTCCCCAGGGAAGAAGGCCGGGCAGTGTGAAAGCCAATAGGGGAGCATGTTTCTGCAGAGATGATTGAACCAAGGCAAGTTGTGTACTTGAAAGTTCAACTTCAGTTATCCAAGTTCAGCTTTGCGGAACAGCTCACAGAAGCTGCAGAGAGCAGAGGACAGAACACAGGCTCTGGAGACAGACAGTTCCCCACTATACCACTTAGTGGATGTGTGACCTTGGCAAGTTACTGAACATCCCTGAGCCTCAGTTTCATCATCTGTATGATGGGGACACTCCCGGTGCCAGTCCCAGAAGGTTGCTTTGAATTTGAATTATAAAATGAGGTAGAAAAAGTGTCCAGTGTTCAATAATATTAACTCCCAATCCTCTGACCCAAAAGGTTCCAGACACAATGAGGCATTTTTGTGCACAGATGATACTTAGCACCCTTTCACATTCTTACATATCAACATTCACTGTTTTTAGGTGAAAACATCCAGCTCATAGGTAAGTCATTCCTGGCTGAAGCTGACTCAGGACGAGCTGTTTATATTTTTAGGGAGAAGAGCCGAGATTCTGGAAATAGCACAGAGTTTCAACAACCGTGGGTCCTTCGATTTCACAACTACCCCCTTAGAGGCTCATCTTCACCAAAAGACAAAGCTTGGCTTCAGGATGCTTCATCTCCTCTTGCTGGACCCTCATGTCTTCATCAGATGGACAGTGAGTGGGTCTCTGTGGCAGGCCCTGTGCTGGGCAGTGGGATGGGGCCCCTACCCTCACCAAACTCTTTGTCTAGCGGGAAGCTGGACATGGCTGCCAACACGCACCATACCCAGCGAGAGAAGCCATGCGAGGTTTCGGAGGAGAGGAGGCAGGTGTTTAAGGGGAGAGAGTGGTGGCCTGGGGGTGCCAGAAGTGTTCCTGTGACTCTCTGTACCTCGATCTAAAATCACTGTCCCTCTGATTGTATTGTGGTCCCACTGCCCACTGGCCGTGCCTGTACCATCTGTAGATGGGGCAGGGGACCAGATAGAAGTCAATGCAATAATCCCTTAAGGTTCCCGCTTTGGACAGTTTTGTGGAATGAGTCCCATGGCCCGCATTCACGTTTTAGTTAAAGATTACATCAAGCTCTGTTTGGAAAATTTCACAACAAGCCTTGGACCCATCTGGCTTTTCCTCCACTGGGGGGTGGGGGTTACAGAGGAACAATGAAAGCTGAGTTTCATGTGATAAAAGAACTTGCTTCCTCACCATCTTCTTCCTCATTTCTCTTCCACCTCCTTCCTATGTGAGGCCGTCCCTGCAGGGTGTGAGTCCCAGACTGGGCTCGGCCTCTTCCCACCAGGGCCTCAGTCTCAGCACCTGACAAATGGGGACGAGCCCTCCGTGAAATGTGTTGGACAGAGCAGAGGGCGTTGACACTTGGACTTCCAGGGGCCCAGCAGAGCCTGTCCCCCACCCTCTGGGAATTCTAAATTTGTAGCAGATGCTTGGGTCCGAGAGGCCAGCTTGGCTAGGGCTGAAAGAATGTCACCCAGCTTCTGGGCACATCTGAGAGCAGCTTTGTGGCAGGAGCTGATGATCTCCATGATAAATGAGTCCTAAATGAATCCTTACATCATGAAGTTGAGTGTTTGTGGTTAGCCTTGCAAGGAAGGGAGAGGTGGAGGCTAGGGAGAGATGCAGGGATGCACCCAGCAGCCTGCCCACCAGTCTCTCTTCCTCCTTCCCGGCTCCTTCCCTTCTTTCCAGCAACGTTTGCTGAACTCCTACTGTGTGCAGGGCCCTGTGCAGGCTCAAGGACCACAGGGATGGAGCCGACATGGTCCCCGCCCTGCCCCCCCAAAGACAGGAGGCACAATACAATGCGATCAGTCCTGTAACAGAGGGAAGCCCAGGAGGCCCTGGGACAGTGTGACTCCAGTCTTACCTGGGGAGTAGGGGCCGGGGAAAGGCTTTCTACAATATAGCTTTGCAGGCAAGCCCACCAGGTAGAAGAGAGCACTCCTGGCAGGAGGAAGAGCAGGGGCAGAGGCTTAGAGGAGTCAAAGGGAAGCCTAGGGAAGCTTCGGGCTGGAGTGCAGGAGGCAGGGGCAGATGGGGAGATAGCCAGAGGGATCAAGAGGAGATAGAGCCCAAATGGCCTTAAGTCCCAGCCTAGGTAGCTCAGATTTTATTCTGAGGCCCCAGGGAGTCAGGGTAGGGCTTTCTCAAGGGGTATGTCTAGGGCTAAAGCGGGAGCAGGGGAGTGTGGAGGAGGGTCCCCGCCTACTCAACCTGGCTTTTATTCACTCCCCCAGGGAGCGCTTCTTGAGGGCCTGCTCACCCCACTCCACAGCACCAGGCTGGCTAGCCTCTCCGCAGGGCCCCGGTTAGGAGGAAATGTATGCAAAGAGCCGGACTCCCCGGACAAAACTCCTTTGTGATGAGCCCTCAGGCCAAGGTGGCACAGTGCTCTGCTGCCCTCTAGTGAGGGCTGGAGCTTTACCCCTGCAGGGGCCACCAGCTTCTAAAATACCGTTTCCTCCAGAGACCTTCTTCCCTCCACCCCTCCCTGGACCACGGGAGTCCCACTGCACCCGGGGAATAGAGGATAGGCCCAGGCCAGGGTGAGGAGGGGAGGGGGACACAGAGGGACTCAGCCCCAGCAGTGCCAGGGGTTGCATCCTTTAACTTTCTCAAAGGAACGGGCAGTGATGGTGTGGCCTCCTATCACTACAGCAAAGGGCATAGTCATGACAATGGTGGTTCGGTGGCAGTGGGGGCAAGGACTGCTATTTCTGTAGCTCCTGGTGGTGATGAGATCACAGTGATGGTAATGAGGACAAGGATAGTGGCGGTGGGGAAAGAGGTGGTGGCTGATAGGGCTGGATTTCCTTGTCCCTGTCTCTGGAGCATACACTCCATTCTCCTAGGCGCACACCTTGGAAGGGGGAGTTCTGGATCATGTGATAGGCACATGTTAACTTTACTAGATCAAGCCAAATAGTTTTCAGAACACAGTTGTCTTTACACTCCTACCTGCCGTGTGTTGGGGTTCCAGGTGCCCCACAACCCCACAAACACTTAGCAATGTCTGTTCTGTTCGCTCACGTAGCTCTCATGCGCTTGGGAGCCTGGCACATAGAGGAGGCTTGATAAAAAAAATCTGCTGAAAGAATTCACAACTTAAGGGTAGTGGATGTCCTTACTCGCTGTCAGAGAACAGAACCAGAACTTTGCTCTTGCTTGCGGACCTCCAGCCATGTACACATTCAGACCCAGATTGCCAAAGTCACGCCCGACTGCCCATCCCACCCCATCACCCACATATCCCTTGTCTGGGCATTTTCCTCAAAATCCCTTCCGTGTGGCTCATCTCGGTCCGGTTTGAAGAGGGACAGCAATCTGATTAAACCAAAGCACGCAAAGATACGAATGAGTGGTAGTCCTTAACCCTTTTAGGGACATTAAAAGGAGCAACCCGCTCTCTTGCTGGGCCCACATCAGAAAAAGGCAAGCTGCGTCACAGACAGCACCCCGGCCAGCCGCCGTTCGTAGCTCCAGGTTCTCTTCAGATCTGTCACTTACGGCTGCTTTCCCCCCAGACAGCCTGCCCTGCCTGCCTCTCTTTTCTCTCATGTTTTTCATCTACAAAGCAGGAATAGTAATTCTTGTTCTATCCACCTCGAGGATTTTTAAAAAAATGTAACAGATTAAGGACCTTCACAGTCGATAGGAATCTTAGAGATCATCTAGTGACCATAGTGACCAAAAGGTTACCTGGCTCTTGCTTGTACTCCTCCAGTGCACGGGGAGCTCACTCCTACTCAAGTGAAGCCAGTCCCTAGCTGGGTGGCTCCGATAGTTGGCTATCATTCATGGTGGTATGGAGCATGTTGCATTGGGGGGGGAGGTGATCATTAAGGCTTTCATCCTAGTGTGTGTCAGGGAGAGGAGAAGTTTACAGAAATATTCGGAGAATATATAGAGGCAGCCAGAATGGCAAGAATACCTATCTGATAGTGTCACTTCCGTGTTTGTAACCCTTCAATGGCTTCCTGGTTCCCTGAAGAGGGAGTCCAGACTCCTTCATGTACCCTCCATGAGCGTGGTCCAGTCTCAAACCCCCTCTCCATGTCTCATACATTTCCCCATCCAGCCTGCCTGCAATGTGTTCCCTCTGCCAAGAACACCCTCATCTCCCACCCTCGCCTCCCCGCTCCTACAGGACCCTGAACTACCCCCTCCCCCGACACTAGACTGTTCTTACCTGTGTCCGGAACTAAGACTACAGGATTCCTTTGCCCTGATGCCCAGCATGGAGAAGTCCCCGAACGGGTGGTTGGCCCACCCCAGCACCTATGCACATAGCTTTGCTGCTTCTGATAGCCAGACCAGAGAGGGTTAAACAG
This sequence comes from Ailurus styani, assembly GCA_002007465.1. NCBI lineage: Eukaryota > Metazoa > Chordata > Mammalia > Carnivora > Ailuridae > Ailurus > Ailurus styani. Next base: position 863,090 of record LNAC01000567.1, on the reverse strand, counting down.
CTGCCCTGGCCTTAGATCAGCCTTGGCATTGGAGAAGCAGGTGGCCCAATGTTTAACCAGGTTCTTTCTGGGCCTGTTGTCAGCTTGGCTCAGGAGCTCAGTCCATCCAGGTCTTCTGAGAGCTGAAACCTAGAGCCCTCTCACCCCTTTAGGTGCCCCCCCACTTCCTGGGCCCTGGGGTGCCAAGTAGCTGGAGCTGCCAGCGTGGGGAAGCAGGGGAGGAAGATTGCAAAGCTGGAGGAGGTGCAGGTGGAGAGCGGGGAGGGTCTGGTCCGTGCTCTGCCCAGGCTGGCTCAATGGCCCTGGTTGAGCCCTTCCCATCCCTGCCCTCCCCATCCGCATCGGTGTGCAGAGGAGGCTGGTCTGGGTGGTCCCTCCTGACAGGAATGGGCAAGAGCAAGGGACCCTCAGACTCCAGAACCCCCTAGCTAGGGGTCCCTTTGCGGGAGACTTTTTCCACCAGAGGTGGGGGTGGGTAAATCTTTAACTAGCTAGTCTGGGGAGGCTGGAGCCTTTCCGGATGGATGGCTGCCTGCGATGGGGGGAAGGGGGTGGGGAATGTAAGGTGTGTAGAGCCAGTCCCAGTGCGGTGGGAAAGGGAGGGTAGTGGAGAGAGAAAGGAACGAGACTCTGGCCGAGCTAACTCCGCGTGCAAAGCAGGACATGGAAGAACGCGGGTCTCCGGACGGGTAAGCACAGATTCTGGGAGCTTCGAGGAGCCTCTGGGCTCAGGGATGCTAACTCCCGTTGCTGCCACAGGGACCCCGCGCGGAGCCTGGAGCAGGGGCCAGAGGGGCCAGAAACGCCCATCCAGGTGGTGCTCAGGTAGGTATAGGTTGGTTGCAGGTGCGGGGGGGGGGGGG
>LNAC01000567.1:827716-861639 GCA_002007465.1 Ailurus styani | reverse complement strand
GTGCGGCGTCTGGGCGAGCTGGCGCTGCGCGGGTGAGTGAGGCCCCGCCGCGGCCCCCGGCCCCCCGACCCCCGCCGGCCGCAGCCTGGCTTCAGCCGCGCCCCTGCCGCCCGCAGCTTCTCCTGCACTGTCTTCACCTTCGGCCAGACGGGCTCCGGGAAGACCTACACCCTGACCGGGCCCCCTCCGCAGGTGGGCGCCACGCCGAGCGAGCGAGCGGGGAGGGAGTGGGAGCCGCGAGCCCCGGGGAGCCGCCGGGGCCGCACGCTTCCAGGGGGAAGGGCCTTCGTGCCGCCCAGCCCCGTAGGTTGGCAGGCAGGGAAACTGAGGACCCGCGAGGTGGAGGCGCCTGCCCAGTGCGGAGCCGCTGTTATCCACGCGACTTAGTAGCGCTCCGTTTCTTCATCGCGGAAGTGACAGCTGTGACCAGGGATTCCGTGCGATGTTCTGCGGGGACTTGGCACAGATCCTGGCACTTAGTAGGGCAGTCCTCCACCACGGGTCGTTAGGACTGTTCCTTTGTGCTGGGATGAGCGGGATCCAGCCCCTGGCTCAGCTGTTTCTGCCCCCAGGGCAAGGGGGTGCCGGTACCCCCCAACCTAGCCGGCATCATACAGAGGACCTTCATCTGGCTGTTAGACCGGGTGCAGCACCTGGGTGCGCCTGTTACCCTCCGTGCCTCCTATTTGGAGATCTACAATGAGCAGGTGGGGGACTGAGATGAAGACACGGCCCTCAAGGAAATGGAGGCATTTCTCTCCAAGGAGCAGGGGTGGAGGGACAGAAGAGGCTGGGGGATGGTCTTCGGTAAGGGCTGGGGGTGGATGGAAGGTGGGCTCAGGGCCCCTTCCTTCATCCACCACCTTTACCACAGGTTCGAGACCTTCTGAGTGTGGGATCTCCCCGGCCCCTCCCTGTTCGCTGGAATAAGACCCGGGGCTTCTATGTGGAGCAGCTGCGGGCGGTGGAGTTTGGGAGTCTGGGGGCCCTGATGGAACTTCTGCAAATGGGTGTGTGCTACTTCAGGGGCGCTTTGGGGTGTGGGGACGCCCATTCCTCAGCCATTCACTGACTGCACCCCGAGCCCCCCGGCTGGAGCTGTGGATTGAGATGATCCGTGTGGGAGAAAAGGGCCAGCAAACCAACAATTCAGACACAGCCCAGAGATGTTCACCCCACCCCACCCCAGGCTTGCAGATCCTGCTGTCCAGACTCTTGGAGTCCTGATGGTCATGACTGGGTAGGGTAGGGTCAGGGTCATGGTCTCTCTAGCCCAGGGCCTCTGCCTTGGTCAGGCCCCATCTTTGCCCCCCCCCAGGAGGTCTTCCCACCTCAAGTCTCTCCCCTTCCAGTCTGTTGCCCTGCATGCAGCAAACCACATCCCTCTTCCTCTCCAGACTCCCAGACCCTTCCAGTTTCTCAAAGGTAAAGGTCATACCCCTTAGGCTAGTCTGTGACGTCCTTCTGTTCCAGCCTCATTTGTTCATCAAATACTTATTGAGCACTCACCCCGTAGCAGGCACCGGGGACACTGGAACTCTGGGTTCTGGCCCTGAAGTTGTGCCCAGAGCTGAGCTTTCTGTCCGAGTCTCTATCTCTGCAAGGCGACGGGAGGGATGTTCATAATACGTGAATTGGACTCCCGTTCCTCTGCTCAGTACCTGAGCATCTTCCTCTCTCATGTCCGTGCTAGACACAGCCCCGCAGCCCCTCCTTCCCCTTTCCTGCCTCCATGCCTTTGCATGGGCTGGCCCCTCTCCCAGGATGCCCTCGCTTCTTTTTCTTTATCGGTGACCACCTGCTCCTCCTACCAGGTCCAGCTCCTGCCATTTGCCCCCTCTAGGTCTTAGCCGCCGACGGAGCTCAGCTCACACCCTGAACCAGGCCTCCAGCCGAAGCCATGCCCTGCTCACGCTCTACATCAGCCGCCAAACTGTGAGTGTCCCCACGTGGGGAGGGAGCTGGCCCAGGGCCACGCAGCCAGGCTCTGCCTCTGGCTATAGAAAGCAACTTGGGCATGCGCCGGAGGTAATAGTGGGAATCGTTTTGGCTTCGTGACTTTGGTGGGGATGGCCCCTCCCCGGTCGCCACTGAGCCCTGATGCCCTTGCCCCACAGGTGCCTCCAGGGCACCCTGGGGAGCCCCCTGTGGGGGGGAAGCTGTGCTTTGTAGACCTGGCTGGCAGTGAGAAGGTGGCGGCCACGGGATCCCGGGGGGAGCTGATGCTTGAGGCGAACAGCATCAACCGCAGTCTGCTGGCTCTGGGTGAGACGTGGGGCCCGCTGTCCTGTGTCCCTCCCCCGAGCCTGGCCCAGGGCTGTCCCCGGTGGGGGAAACCAGAGGAGTGCTAGTGTGGGGGTCAAGAGCTGTGACCCCCTAGCCGCCCGCCTCCTCCTGGCCTCACCGGGCTGTTGACTGGTGCCTCCCCTCTTGGAACTTTACGGGTCTATAAAACTGAGGGTTTATAAAGGTACATTTTCATTTGAGAAGTGGAAACACTCAAGTGCAGAGGCTGAGCACTCAGACATTCAGCCTGTCCCCCGTGCAGCTGGGAAGACTGAGGCCCCGTGAGGGGAAGGGAAGTGGCCTTCCTCCCACCCCCACGCCAGGTCACTAGGCCTCGAGGTCCCTTCCTCGGTGGCGTGTGTGGGGAGATGTTCAGGGAACTCTTCTTCATTTCCTGAGCCCCTGCTGAGTGCCAGGTTCAGGGCTGGTCAGCCTCTTTGGTGGCACTGGGGATCGGGGTGGGCAGGGCCATCTCTGCCCTCGGGAGCCCCAGTCTGGTGGCAGAGACTGGTCTGACCAAGTAACCAGATCTTATAGGAAGAGGGATTTTCAAGTCACACGGGCCTGGGCGGAGATTCCAGCTGTGCACATAGCGGCTGGTGGCCTTGAGAGAGAACGGTGACCTTGCTGGGCCTTGTTGTCCCCACCCAGGTCACTGCATCTCCCTGTTGCTGGACCCACAGCGGAAGCAGAGCCACATTCCCTTCCGGGACAGCAAGCTCACCAAGCTGCTGGCAGACTCTCTGGGGGGACGTGGGGTCACCCTTATGGTACCCGAGAGGGGCTGGCCGGGAGGAATGGCTCCTGAGGGGGGTGGTCCCAGAGAGGGACACTCAGGGGCAGTCCTCCCCAGGTGGCCTGCGTGTCCCCTTCAGCCCAGTGCCTTCCTGAGACGCTCAGCACCCTGCGATATGCAAGCCGGGCCCAGCGGGTCACCACTCGGCCACAGGCCCCCAAGGTGAATGGACGGAGACACAGGCAGAGGGGTAGTTGGGGATCAGGCAGTAGTTGGAGCCCGAGCTGGTATCATGGGAAGTCTGGGACTGAGTCAGGGTTGGGATTAGAGTCAGAGTCTTGGTGATGGGGTCATGATTGGGTAGGGTGGAGTCACGGTCATGGTCAGGGTTAGGGCATGTCTAGGTGTATGTTCTGATTTGGGATATGACTCAGGGTGTAGCCAGGATCCCAGCTGGTACCATGATTAAGTCTGAGTTGTTGAGTTGGGGTCTGACATAGTGTCGCCTTTGGGGTCAGAATCTGGGCCAAGGTTTGAACAGAACTGAGTTTAAGGTTGGACTTGGAGCAGGGTCCAGCTTAGAGTAGGCCCTCCAGGCCTAGAGTGAAGGCTGCCTGACCCTTCCATGCTGTTAGCACAGGTGCCTCCTCCAGGTGGTTGTAGCCCTGTGCCAGGATGCGAGGCTGGCCAGTGAAGCGTGGACCAGGTTTTAGGCTCTTCTCACCCACCCCCAGAAGCCCTTGTGCTGTGCACAACTTGGGCAACCATCGACAGCAGCTCTGGGCCTCTTTCTCTGCAGTCGCCTATAGCAAAGCATCCCCGGCGTTTGGAGGTTGAGATATTACAGCTGCAGGAGGAGAACCGTTGCCTGCGGTCCCAGCTGGGGCAACTAGACCCCAAGGGTATGAGTTCCCCGGAGGCAGGGGTGAGGTGAGGCTAGGGTCCGGGGCTCCTCTGAATCCAGCCATCTTCCCCTTCCCAGCAGCCTCTAGGCTCAGTGGGGCTCGGGGGGCCTGGGCCCAGCGGAACCTCTACGGGATGCTCCAGGAGTTCATGCTGGAGAACGAGAGGCTCAGGTAGGGCCTGCTCAGCCAGGGGGCCTGGGCACCACCCCGCCCCTCTGCGCTGCTCTGCCAAGCGGCGCCGCTCCCTGTCTTCGGCTACCCTGCTGTCCCCCCACGCGCCCCGCCTTGCCTCCCGGGGGCTTGTACTCCGCCGCAGAGAGGAGGGCTAACTGATGCCCCCGCCGGTAGCTCTGCCTCCTGTCACCTGCCCGGGGCCTGCTCTTCCCAGGAAAGAAAAGAGCCAGCTGCAGAGGAGCCAGGCCCAGGCCCGGGACGAACAGCACATTCTGACCCAGCAGGTGCAGGAGCTGGAGCGGTGAGCACGGCTGCCAGCCCGGAGACAGAGGGCAGGCGGGAGAGGGGTGGCTCGGTGAAATGGTCGACAGTCTGACCTCCAGACCCAGACCCGCTGGGTTCAAACTTCGGCTCTGCCACCTACTAGCCGTGTGACCTTGGCGGAGTCATTTTGCCTCTCCCTGCCCGGGCTTCCTCTTGTGTAAAATGGATATAACACAGAGCCTGCCTTATAGGGTGGTTGTAAAGTTCGGATTGGACAAGTTCATTGGCAAAGGCTTGCGAATGGTAAACGGTACCTGGCTTGTCGTAAGCGCTCCCTGAGAGTTAAAGGGGGACTTGGAGGCCAGCCTGGTGTTGGTTCACGGGCTGTAGGCACAGACCCCACTGTTGTCTCCAGGCGCCTCCTCTGTGCCTCCCGCCATCACCAGCCACACCCTGGCCCAGCCCCACCGTGTCCCTGCGTGATGGTGCCCGCTCCCCCGTGCCACGTGAGTCTCTGCCCGGCCGGGAAGGGGGTGGAGCAGGGCCGGCGCAGAGCTTCTGATGGGCCCTCTTGCAGGCCCTGCCTCCCCTCTGCTGCTGCCGCTTCTGCCCCCTGTGCCGAGCACCACTGGCCCACTGGGCATGCGCACCCGGGGAGCTCCACCTGCCCCAGGTAGGAAAGGCGGGGGGCGGGGGTTGAGCGAGCAGGGAGAGCTGGATGCTTTGATCAGCAGCCTGGGAGGCTCCAGAGGTCCAGGGTCCCACGCTGGATCATGGGGCGAGAGGTGGCTTTGGGTTCGGAAGAGCCGGTTAGCTCGCTGCCTCCTGCTCCCCATCCTGCCTTCCTTCAGGAGCTCACGGAGCCACTGGCTTATTCATTCGTCCACTCACGCATTACTCATTTATGTCTTCACCGACTCACGTGTTCACTCACTTGCTCGGTAGCGAGTAACTGAGCTCCCAGCTTTGTGCCAGCCCCGGTTCCGGGTGCCGAGAATTCCGACAGGGACCTGGCCTGGTTCCTGCCCTTGGGGAGTTCCTATCTCCAGAGAGGACCTTCCAAGGGCTACCTGCCACCCACAGAAAAAGGGACCAAGACCCTGCGCCCTTATGTCCCCCGATATTCTTGGTGTCCCGTGGGGGCAGGCGTGGCAGAGATGTGGTGGCACCAGGAGGTGAGGTGCACAGAGGCAGGGTCACCCAGGGTGGGCTCCGGTCTTCCCTGCAGGTGTTTGGCCCCAAGGCCCCAGGCGGCTTGCCTCTGTCTGCCCAGCCCCTACCCTGGGCACCCCCAGGCAGCCCTGGCTCTGCCAAGTGTCCAAGAGAGAGGTGGGCCAGCCGTGGGGCACTGGGAGGGTGGCGGAGGGGACCGGGCCTGGGAACCCCAAGGCTCACCTCCTCCCACCCCACCCACCCCGGCCCAGGAGTCCTAGCGACTGGACTCAGACCCGAGTCCTGGCGGAGATGCTGCTGGAGGAGGAGGCGGTACCCTCTGCTCCCCCCCTGCCCGTGGGGCCCCCGAACCCCTCACCCGTGCTGAGAGGTGAGGAAGAGAGAGGGACAGGCCCCTCGTGGGGTTTCTTTGGTGATCTTGGACCAGAACCCACCCCGTCCAGACCTTAGTCTTCCCATTTCTGAAATAGGGTGTGTGTTGAGAAGCGGTTCGTAAGATCTTCCAGTTCCCAAACTTGGAATTCTCTTCCCAGGGCTGCCTGTATGTCCAGATGTATGCAGGAGCCCGTGGTGTATGTTGAGGGGGAGGGGAACCCCCCAGGGCTTCCCCGGAGGGTGTCGGGACTCTGATGGGTCCGGGTGCGGAGCGGCCCAAGGCAGCGCGGGCATCAAGTCTCACCGTGTGCTCCTCAGGTGGACCTGCGGTTCCCAACCTGGCCCGGAGACTGGAGGCCCTCCGGGACCAGATTGGCAGCTCCCTGTGCCGCGGCCGGAGCCAGCACCCTGCCAGCGAGGCTGCTCAGAGCCCCAGCCAAGTCCTCCCTCCCTGCTGAGGGCAAAGCAGAAACCTAAGAGACCACCGCGTGACCTTGGTCTGGGCTCCACACTCCTGGGCCTCGGTCTCCCCATCTGCGCAATGGGGTTGGCAGCTGCCGCTCCCCTGTGTAGCCGCACCAGGCGGTGGGCAGTTCCTGAGGGCCGCGGCTAGGGGCTGGTGGGAGCAGAGGGCGGGTGCCGCCCCGGACCGCGAGAGAGGACACTGGATTTGGGAGAAGCCAGGCCGCGGGTGATGAAACAGACAAATGAATAAAGAGATATGTGGCTCCGAGTGTGGCGGGTCATGTGTCGGGGTCTCAGGCACTTCTGCGCAGAGGCCTCCCAGAGAGGGGCGGCTCCCCGGGGAGCCGGAGGAGGAGCCAAGGACTCTCGGTAGAGGTGTGCGCCTCTGCTGATGGGGAATAGTCCGGGTGGCCATCTCCTTCATATGTGATCCAAGTTTTTTTTGTTTTGTTTTGTTTTGTTGCCTTTGTTGTAGTTTTTATGTGTGTGTGTTTATTATTATTGTTATTATTATTTGCCCCAGGGGTACAGGTCTGTGAATCATCAGGCTTACACCTTTCATAGCACTCACCATAGCACAATCCCCCCACAATGTCCATAACCCAACCACCCTATCCCTACCCCCCATCCCCCAGTAACCCTCAGTTTGTTTTGTGAGATTAGGAGTCTCTTATGGTTTGTCTCCTTCCCCATCCCATCTTGTTTCATTANGACCCCCCACCCTGCCCCTCAAGTTCCTCATATCAGAGATCACGTGATAATTGTCTTTCTCTGATTAACTTATTTTGCTTACCATAATACCTTCTAGTTCCATCCATGTCATTGCAAATGGTAAGATTTCATTCCTTTTGATGGCTGCATAGTATTCCATTGTATATATATATACCACATCTTCTTTATCCATTCATCTGTTGATGGACATCTAGGTTCTTTCTATAGTTTTGGCTGTTGTGGAGATTGCTGCTATAAACATTCGGTGCATGTGCCCCTGTGGTGATCCACCTTTTGATTGAGCAGCTGCTGCAAGCAGCAGGGCAGCCATGGGGAAATCGAATGGGATTTCCAATGGGGAAATCCACGCGGCAGTGTGAGGGAGCCCAGTTCCAGGTGGACTCTGTGCCGGCCACATGCGCGTGGGTGCTGCAGGGGTTGTGAGGTCTGAGTTCCAATGTCACAGACTTGCCGGGGCCTTGGGCAGGCCTTGAACCTCCCGGATCACTTTCTGGTATTCAGCCAGCTAGATGCGGGGGAGAGGCCCCTTGTCTGTGGAGTCCAAGTGAGGGTCAGGAGGTAAAGACTATCAGTAGGGTGCAATGGGTCTGGAGTTAGGGGGAAGTCCAGATGTGACATGAGAAATTAGGGGTCCCAGGGGGAGGACCTCATTGGAGAAGGAGCCACGAGACTAATCTAACATTTTGGAGTTAGGGGAATTGATAGCCACAGGGCTTATTCCTGCCTTTGTTCGCTCATTCATTCATTCAACACTCCCGGCGTCGATGCCGGCCAGGGTGGTGAGCAGGACTGGCAAGGGACACGCCGGCTTGGCCCAGGAAGCTCACGGCGGCCGGGTATTGAAAGGTGAGATGCGTGGCGGGGTGTTCAGGGTGTTCAGTGGAGACTTGGTGGAAGGCCAGTGCAAGGGGGCAGAGCCCAGGTTGTGGGGGTAACGAGGCCGCCAGGCCCAGCAGAGTAGGTTGGTTTGAGTCCGTAGACTGAACTGCACAACGTGCGAGTCTCGCCTCCTCCCGTAACCATGAGTGATCCTGGGCACACGGCGTCACTGCTCCGAACCTGGGCCCTCTCGTCAGCAGGACGGCGGCAGGAGTGGTAGCCCCCACTGGACAGCTGTAGGCATTCAATCTACTCGTAGATGGGAGGAGTGTGGCACAAGGCTTTGCTTGTTGCAATTCAGCCAAAAGCAACTTTCAGTCAATATGACCATTTGATGAAATCGATGATCTGGGTTCAAAAAAAATTCGTTTCACAAAGGCCTATGGAGAGCCCACTTTGGGCCAGCATTGAACAAAGCCTAAGAATCCTCACCGTCACCAAACACAGAAGATGAGAAAAAGGGCGGAATAGAGGGAACTCGGTGATAAGTGCCGTGGAGCAAGATCTCACAGGGAGGTCCAGCTGCCAGGATGGGTAAAGCTAAATGGGGGGATCAGGAAAGATCTTATGCAGGTGGTGGCCCGGCAGGCTTGAGCCTGGGCTCCTCCCCTCTCTCTCTCTCTCTCTCTCTCTCACTGTATAGGAGCCCTGCTTGCTGGGAGGTCTCCAGCCCCCCGGTGGGGAAGGCCCCTGGCACCGAGCGTGAGAGCTTTCCTCAGCTGCCTTGGGAGTGTGGACGGGGACCACCCAGGGGGACCCTGGCTGTTGCTGGTTCATTGCGTGTTTGGATGATTCCTTCTTCCGCTGGAGCCGGCCACGATTTTCCAGTTTCCTAGTTCCAGCTTAGCAAAATCCCCACTTCCTTTCCCAGACACAGACTGAAGGAGACCGGCCTCCAGCACCCCATCTCCTGGGCCACGTGTCCATCTCCGGGTCAGCCTCCCTGCTCTCGCACTGCCCCTTGTCCCGAATCCCAAACCCTGGATCGGAGGACCCCAGTAAGGCATCAGGGCTCTTCGAGTCCAGTGGTCCTTGCCGAGAGCCCTTGCTCTTCCGGAGCCCTGGGGGCTACAGGGCTTCCCGAGGATGCTGGAATCGGGCGGTTCTCCAGCCCCATGAAATAGGGGCGTCATTCGCCGGAACTCTCAGGCTTACAAGGTCTCTGGTACATCAGAGTTGAGGGGAGCTCTAGGAAATCCTGGAGCACTGTAGGCATTTTCCAGAATCCCAGGTCCTTAAATGATTGCTCAGAAGTTTTAAACTGTGCGTAAAAATTGGGAGGGATTCTCTGGATTCTCAAGCTGGGGAGGGGGGTGTTCAGCGGAGCTTGGAAGGCCATCCATGAGTTTCTACAACGCTGGCAAATCTGGAGATGGATCTAGATGTCTAGAGCCCTGGCTGAATTCTCCAGATCCCTGGGGACCTTCCCTCTCGGCCGGTGCAGGAGCGGGAGTTTGGCTGGAAGCATGATGGTCGGACACACGCTTCAGGAAGAGCACGCCTGTGGGTCCTCGTGCTTCTTTTGCGGTCTCCTCGGGGCAATCAGCGCCAAGATAGACGCCACAGGTGCAGATAGCGTGAGAGTGTGCAGACCCCGCTGCCGAGAACATGTCATTCCGGTCTCTGTCCACTCCGGCCACAACAGCCTTCTTGCACCTCCCAGACGTGTCCTGCCCGCTCTCGGGGTCTTTTCCCCTTTGTCTAATGACCCATTTGCCCCAAATTCCTACCTACCAGGTTGATTTCAGCCCCTCTGAGGGATATTTTTTGTCCTCTTAGATGACTTCCTCCGTTGTGGTGTCCTTGTCGAGCTGCCTGAGTCCCCTTCTGTTACTTTGATGGCGGGGCCGCGTTGTGCACACTGCACGGGGCGGTCTAGGTATGCAGCGAGGAGCAGCAGCCACGGGAAGGTGCAGGCGGGTGGTGCTGCGGTCGGAGGGCAGGAGCGGCGGCAGGCGCCGGGGCTCGGGGCTCACGCCCGCCCTGCAGCCGACGGCCTGTGGGAGCCCACGAGCCCCGCCCCGGCCGGCCCGCGTGGAAGACCTTGGAGAGCCGGCCGCCTTCCTCAGCCCCCGGCTGTGATCACACAGTCTCTCGCTCATCAGCCCTTGACTAGGTCCCCCTGGAAGGCCGGACCTGCTCTCCTGGTGGTCAGGCTGGAGGGCGGAGTGGTCTCCAGGCTTTGGAATGTCGGGCAGAGGCACCCTCTCTCCCAGCCGCAGTCCGACTTAGGGCTGTGAGAGCCTGGGCGAGGTGGTTAACCTCTCTGAACCTCAGGCTGCTCCTCTGTAAAGTGGGGATAAGATCGGTTTATCCGTGAGACGTTCATAAGTGCTCATCGAGGGTAGGAGAAGAGGACTGAAGGTGACTCCACGTCAACTGTTGAGGGCAGAGCCTCCCCCCCGGTCAGTGCTCCATACATGCGAATCGGTATTACTGTTGTTATTAGTAACAGATGGTCTCAGCACACACGTGCGACGTGCCTGTCCTTGCAGGAGAGGAATTCTGTCACGATCTGCTCCCTGGTCGTTTCACACTCACGACCTTGTGGATTGCCACTGTGCCGGCTCTGTCCTCCGAGGGGACTCTTCGGGCGCGGATTCTTGCAGGGAGCGAGTGGCCGTCCAGGGCTGTCGCTGGGTACAAGAGCCAGGGGAGAGTCCCCACGGCTCTGCCAGGGCTCACTGAGATGGACCCTTTTGTCTGCATCGAGGAAGGGCCAGGGGGACTTCCCAGAGAGCGCAGCTTGCCTCGAGGTTTTGGAAAAGAGCTATTTTAGTCCGTCTGAGGACATTGGGTGATATCAGCTCGGTCAGCCAGGAGTCAGGGCAGGTCCCTGGAGGTCCTGCCTTAATGGACAGAGAAGACCAGCCCGCAAAGAGCAGGAAGATGCCTGTGTCCTCTTCCTGGACACAGGGTGGTCTTTGGAAGTTTTCTCCTTATGGAAAACCCTTTCTTCAGTGGCACAAAGGGAGCTGGATGGTGGGCCGCAAGCTCTGCCCCTGGATGTCAGGGACACTCAAATCCAGAGTGTTGCACTTGGCGAGCTGCTTCTCCAGGCCAAGCCCGCCCCTCCCACAATCAGGAAGCTAGACTGACAACATCCGAGGGCACCCTTCGCCCTCTTCAAGAAGCGAGAACATGACCTGTCCTTCATTTCATTCCTCCACGCCCCACGGGCTCCTCTTAACCCCATTGAACGGAGGTAAGAACTCAGATCCAGAAAGGTGAAGTCACTTAGGGTCACGTAGGCAGGAAGCAGGCACAGCCGTGACTGGGACCCAGGTCTGTCTGGGTGCGAAGTTGAGCCACTTGACCATTGCTCTGCTAGACAAAGCTTGGGGGTCCTCTCGGCCATAACCCACAGACTAATTCAAAACTGGGGACACAGGGAAACGCCACCACCGAGCAAAGACTCTCTGCCTTTTGGACTTGTGTCATTGAGCTTTCCAGTCCTTCGCCGATCATGATTTAAGGACTTGGAGAAGTGATTCCAATCTTCCAGCCTCCCTCAGCTGCCTTCTAGATGGGTGGATGTTCTTGGGGTCTAACCTATATTTTCCTCCACAGCTCTAAGGAAGTCCATTGGTGTGTGTTCACTGAGCACCTACTAAGTGCCTGGCACACTGCTGGGCCCCAGGGAGGGAGAAGTGTGTCAGGTCTCGGCGTGGCAGGCACAGAGCCTGCTCTTGGCTGGGGAAGGGAGAAGCAGCCACGTGTCAGCCTGACCTTGCAGGGAGGAGTCCGATGGAAGGAGATGACCCACCCCTCTGCTCCAGGTGTCTGAAAGAACAGGGCCCAAGGTCCCTTGTAGGAGGGGACAGAGTCTGGGAGGTCAGCACAGTGAGGCAGGTGTCAGGGAGACAGAGCCGAGTTCGAATCACGATTCATTGGCTGGGCGGCCTTTGACACCTGTTCACCTGAGCTCTTAGCCTCAGTTTCCCTGTCTGTAAAATTGAGCCACTGTTGTAGTAGAGTGACTCGGAGCCTTGCCGGGAGGAGTCAGTAAGATGTGCTTTCAGGCACCCCCACCCCCACCCCAGGGCCTGGCATGCTGTAGGAATTGAATCCGCCTTTGTGGTCTAAAGCAGTGGCACCCAAGTCTGGCTCATGGAGAGAATCTTCCAGGAAACTGTTTCCAAAAGGGCCTCATCTAAGCATCCAGCTCTGTAGCTAGGCAGGAGATAGGCAAGGTAGAGGCCGAATGTCCTACCCTCCCCAGGAGATTTGAAGCAGTCCCGGGGCATGGAAGGCCTGGTTCTCCCACTTCTGTGGGCCTTTGCTCTAGGCCTCTGGCTCTGGGTCTGGGTGGAGCCATCTGAGCGAACCTGGGTGGTCTTTCTGGAAGTTCTCTGCTGCCCTCTAGCGGACGTGGGGGCACTCTCACCTCCCTGCCGCATAACTCCTGCATTTCTGGAGCCCTTGCCTGGTACCCCACGCTGTGCTAAGTGCCCGGGAGGACGCGGGTCCCTCCAGTGTGGACCCTTGGGGAGCAGGGAGGACGTTCCTCACTGAGCTCTTGTATCAGCCACATCCAGTGAGTTACCTTACCCTCGTCTGCGGGTCTAGATGAGGAAGGTGCGGTCAGGGAAGGCAAAGCCTGCCCCCACGGTCACCCAGCAAATCACAAGGGCTGGGACTCAAGGCCGTAGGTGGCCTAGCTCTTTGGGATGGGTGGGGAAGAAGTAAAGCCGGGAAACAGCTGAGCAGGGACAAGGTCCCCTCTCCTGAGGCTGGTTATGGAGCCCCGGGTGCCGCCCACCTGCAGTTTCAGTGTGGCGTGGACAGGCCACACTCCGAGTCCAGGGGAACTGCGCTGAGTCGGGCCTGAGCGAGGCCTGGGGCTGGATACCCGCTCGTGAGCAAGGAAAGACCCCTGCTATGCCCTTCCACCGTTAGCACAGGAAGGCCGGAATCCCGACCACGCCCTCTGGTCTGAGTCCCACCCCAGGCCTCCATGTCCCTGTGGGTGCTCGCTCCTGTCTTCCTGGAGAACCCGGTAGGGAGGCGCTTTCCGGCCCTCACTTCCACTCCCTCTTCGGTGCTCTCTCCCGATCCCCTTCTGGAAACTCACCAGCACTCCCCACACACTCGAGACTCACAAGCAGACCCTTGGGCCGGCGTCACAGTCCTGCCTGCTGGGCCTCAGCCCCCTCCCCAGCCTCGCTCTCGCCCCTTGGCTCCGTGCACCCCCTCCCCCCAGCCCAGCTCCAGCTCGGTGGTTGGGATGGCTGGCTGGTTGGCTTCTGCTTTCCAGGTGCATCTTTTTTCTCTCCGTCTGCCTCCTCTGTGGCTCCGCTGGTGCCGTCCCTCTGTCCAGCACCCTGTCCTCCCTTCGTGGGCCCCCTTGCCCTTTTGTCTGGTGAACTCCTAGGCGGGTCTTCCCTTCCCCTGGCCTCTGCTCCCCCATCACTGCAACCACCGTCCCGTCCGTCTTATCGCCTCCTCCTCCCCACCCTGCCCCCCCTCCACAGGGAGTGAGCTCTAGCAGGTCCTGCGTGCGCTCCATCATACCCCCAGCACCAAGCGCAGAGTGCGAGCTTGGTGAATGAATAAGCGTGGGAGAAAGCCTGGGCTCTAGAGTCAGGCCGAGGTGGCCCCCAGCTCAGTAGTAAGCTAGGTAGCCTTGAACGAGTCCTGTTCCCTCCCTGAGCTGCCCTGAGTTCATCTGAAAATGACCCTCTGTTCCTGCTGCGCCTCCTGCATGGGGTAGCCCCACCCCCACCTCCCACCCCGCCCAGCCCTGAGCTTGGACTGGTTCCGGAAGTGGCCCCAGAGCCTCCACCCTCACACCCTGATGGCCAGAGGAGGAGGGAAGAAGGGTCAGCCTCCCCAGACCACTAATGAACTTGCATCCTGTGGTCCAGAGCTAATTTTTAAAAAACAGCTCAAAGTCCGGGTGGGCTTTGGAGGAGTTTGCTCTGTTTGCTCTGGTTAATCATCTCAGGAGAGCAAACATCTCTGGAGGCAGGCAAAGAGATCAACATCCAGGCCTCTTCCCTCCCCCCAGGAGAGGCTGTGGGGCTCAGCGAAGAGTCCTGTCCAAAAGAGGCCAGAGTTTGTCTTCACCCCTCTGTGCCGCAGCCTCCCTGTGGGGCCAGGGGGGTTGACAACCCTAACGCACACTGCTGGGAAGAGCAGAGGAGCCATCATGGGGCTGCGGGCAAGCTTCAGAGGAGGGCTCTGTTCCCACTGATTCATTGTTAGTGTCTCATTCTCCTAGCATCTCGGTTTCTCCCCAGACAAGACACCCGTTGCTCATCACCAGGTAGGACAGTGGACAGTTGACAGAGCACTCTGACCCACTGCCTCGCTTGACCTCTTGGCAGACAGAACAAGGTCTGTTATCTTCAGTTTACAAATGAGGAAAGTGGCTTCAGAGGGGGAAAAGCCTGTGCAAAGTTAGTGGCAAAGAAGTCAGGGCTCCTGGCTCCCAGTCCTCTGAATGCCTCTTAAGTCAGACTGCCTTCTTCCTGCCACCACTAACCAAACCATAAAAGGCCAAGAAACGCTGTGAACGAGAGGGAAGGTCATTGTCCCAGAAATCTAAGCTGGGATGGTTGGTGTGATAAAGCTTATGACATGGCTTTGAGCTTCCCGGCAGCCAAAGCAAAAAGGAAATGCTGTCAGTAGCCAAGCTATTGGCAGTGGAGCAAAGGAAACACTCAGGAATAGAGGCATATTTGTTCCTGTTACTGGGAGACACGAAGGTATTGTGTGGCTCCTGCAGAGGGACGTGACACACCATTTGCTCGTGCCACCAGGTGGAGGAGGGGAACTCCTGGATCCTCACATGAATATGGCTCTTGCTTTTGGAACTCTGAAGGAGGCATGCCCAGCCATAGCAGCGGGCCTTCTGTGAGTCTGGAATGTTCCATGTCAGGAACGGGGAGGAAGTACGGAGAGCGGCTCTGACTGCTGGAAAAGAGAGCTTCACAGGGAGGGCCTACGGTAGCACTGGCAAGAGTTTGAGCTTTGGAGACAAACGGACCTAAATTTTTAAAAATTCTCTTTGAAATTGCTTAATGTACAGTATACAGTTTCCTAAGGCCGCTGTTAACAGTATCGCATCCAGGTGGCCTAAAACAACGGACTCGTGTTCCCTCTCAGTTCCGGAGGCTGGAAGTCCGACTCCAGACTGTCAGTGGGCCCAGTCTTCCTGATGTTTCCAGAAAAAAATCCTTGCTTGCCTCTTTCTAGCTTCTGGTGAGTACCAGCAGTCCCTGGCGTGCCTTGATTTGCAGCTGGCCCCACCTCTGTCCCCACCTTCACATGGCCCTCGCCCCTTTGTGTCCCTCCCCCTTTCTCTTATTAAGACACCAGGCGTTAGATGGTCACACATCCAGTGTGACCTCATCTTCACTAATCGCCTCTGCAGATGAGGCCACACTGAGGCCCAGGTGCACACAAATCTCGTGGGGGACACTGTGTTCAACCTGTTGCAAACACATTCACATCTTACCAGGTGCCAGACACTGCCCTCGGGCTTTGCAAACCTTGGTGCCTGTGACGTCATCACAGCACTGTGAACCTGCAGCCGGTGTCCCCGTTCACTGGTGAGGAAGCCCAGGCACTGGGAGGACACGTCACTCGCCCCAGGCCAGCACGGGATGCGGTCTGGCTCCTGAGTCCGTGCTCCAGCCACCACCACCGAGTGCTGCTCGTCCCAGCACTCTGCTTCCCAGCAGGGAGCTCCAGGGCAAGGTGCCCTTGCTCTCAGAGACTCAAGTCCTCTGTCTTTATTTTCTATTTTTCTTAGAGATTTTACTTATTTACTTGAGAAGGAGCGTGCACGCGTGAGCTGGGGGAGAGGGAGAGGAAGCAGCGGGCTCCCCACTGAGCAAGCCCGACATGGGGCTTGATCCCAGGACCCTGGGATCATGACCTGAGCTGAAGGCAGATGTTTAACAACGGAGGTGCCGAGGCCCCTCAAGTCCCCTGTCTTTAAAGGGGAAAAATAGCACCTACTTTCGAGGGTTCTTATAGGACTGAATTCAGTTCTGTGGCGTGTGTAAAGTGTTGGTGCGAAGCTGACACGGAGCAGGGGCTCGGGGGACGGAAGCTGCCGTGGAAATCATTGTTACTATTCCTACTATTATTTGCTAGGGCTCCAGGAAGCCAGGGGTCCGAGAGGGAGCTCTGGGGCACGATGCCTGAGTTCTCATCTGGGCTGTGCCTTTAGAACCCCCTCCCCCACCCGCCGTGGTCTCTGCTGCGGCCTTTCTTCTCCCTGGGCCTCTGTTTTCTCCTGAGAGGAAGGGGCCCGATGGGGCTCCCGCTGCTGGCTCCCGGTGCGGGAGGTCAGGCGGCTGACCCGGTGGGAAGGGCGACCCCCCTCTCCTCTCTGCGGGGGGCCAGTCTGGGGCGGGAACGCAGCGCTGGGCTGCATCCGGGCCGGGTCGTGTTTGGCCAGCGCCTTCTCTGAAACAGCCGCCCTGGCCCCCTGGGACCACTGACCCCGGGCAGGACACTGCAAGGGATCGATCAGTCCCGGTCTCGGGGCCCTGATTGGTTCAGGCCGAGCAGGGCAAATACCAAGGTCGCCTACAAGCTGCTGGCCCCCTCCCCAGCCTCAGTTCACAGCTGCCGTGGGCAGAGAGGCGGTGGCTCCTCTGTCCCCAGACTGAGCCTGTGCACGACACCTGAGGCAGGAGAGCCGAGAACCATGTGGGGTCTCAGGGCGGTGTTTCTGCTGCTGTCTGCCTGCCTGGCCGTGAGTGCCAGTCCCGTGGTGACGCCGCCCGACGACATCCAAGTGCAAGAGAACTTCGACATCGCTCGGGTGAGGCTGGCCTCTGGCGGCGATGGCCTTGCGGGGTTGGGGGGAGGGGGCAAGTCTCCCAGTCTGGAACTCAGGGGTGCATCCCTCGGGGCCCTTCCTGCTCAGACCATCTGGGGTTCGCTGAAGCTGCGACGCTATGCACCCGCCGTTCCACGGGCCCCTCGTCTGACGATCTCACAATCTCAACACATGAACCTGCCCTCCTGGGCCACAGGGGCTCTACGCCTTCCATTACAGATTGCAGCCCACCCTGGGGAAGGCTCCTGCAGCCCCCTCACAGTGCTTAGCTTCTGGTGACTTGTGGATGCAGACCCTGGGTGGCACGGGGCAGACGGGGTCCGGGGGAGAAGCGAAGCAGGACGGCGATCAGGGATCAGGGATCACTGGTGGGATTAAGAGGGCTGGCCAGGTGCTGTGTCGGGGAACCCCAGGACCACCTTCCAGCTCCCGCCTCGTCCCAAGTCACTGGGTGACCTTGAACAGGACCTTGCCCACGCGGGGTTTAGTCTCCATGTCGGTATAAGGGACTCTCAGACCCTTCTAGCTGTGGATTTTGTTTATGCTCGGGGGCAAGCCGGGGTTGTGGGTGGAGGGGCACCGTGGGGGTCCTGCGGTGGTCCGGGGTGGTGAAGGCCCAGAGGCTCCCTGATTCGTTCCTCAGGATGTGAGGGCCTTTTCACCTCTGCCTTGTGGCCGGGAGGAGGAGGTGGCAGGCTGATCCTGAGTTAGTTCAAGGAGGGGACATCCTCTCTAGCACAGAGCTGTGGGCTGCCTGCGTCCCTCGCTGGAGGGGCGAGAGATAGCTGGGGGAGTAGTGGTTGAAGGTGACCTTCAATCTTGGGGCTTTGGGCCTCGTCCAAGCGAGCACCACAGATCCTGTACCTAAGCAGAGTAAGGCCTTCTGCTGAGCGGGGCAGGACCCCCTCTGCACCCCGGCCCCCCAGGCTTGCCGTGAGGAGGTCTGTCCTTCGTGAAGCTGCGTGGCCTCCGGTTAGCTCTCGGACATGCCAGTGTCTCCTTGAGAGAAGGGCGGGGAGTAGGCGTCTGGCCAGTCGTCTTTGCGGTCCGAGGCAAACCCAGATTCTCAGAGCTCGTGGCTGCCTCCTAGATCTACGGGAAATGGTTTCACGTGGCCATGGGCTCCACCTGCCCGTGGCTGAAGAAGTTCATGGACAGGATGTCCATGAGCACGCTGGTGCTGGGCGAAGGGGTGACGGACGGGGAGATCAGCATGATCAGCACACGCTGGCGGTGAGTGAGGGGATGGGGCGGGAGGGCTGAGAGGCCAGAGCCCACCTGCCACCCCTGCCTGGCTTCAGTCACCACCCTGTCCTGGAGAGCTAAGCTCTCTCCTTCCAGCCGGGACCTTGCCTCTGAGCTCCAGGTCCCTCTGCCGTCCTCCAGCCGGGCATGCCTTTTGAACTGTCCCATCAGCACCTCCGGGCCGGTGCGCCAACACAGGCCTGGTTTGAAACCTGCTCTCGATCCTTGGTGGGTGTCCCTTAGCTCCGTTAGGGCCCTTCAAAGCCCCAGGACCCGACCCTGAAGCCTGAGTGGGAGGCAGCTGTTGAGACTCCTCTCTCTGTTGTCACAGGCTATTCGGTCCATCAGGCCCTGTCCTTTCTCTTCCTAAATCCCTCCACGCTTTCTGCTTCTCCCTTCTGTACCGTGCCCGCCCTGGCCCAAGCCACCTGCCTCGCTTTCCTGGCTGTCTACAGTAGCCTGTCTACGCTTCTCCCCACCTCTCATCTCAAATCTTTCACCCAGCAAACAAAAGACCTCTTGAAAACTCAAGTCTGCTTAAACCTTTCCATAGCATCCTGTGGCCCTTGGCAGTAAAATTCACCTCATTTGATGTGGCCTTCCGGGCCCCTCCCAGCACTCGCTAGCTACTCTGACCCACCCAAGTAGACCTTCTTTCAGTTCCTGGAAACTTCCACGGTTTCGCATCTGATGTTCCTTCTACTGGAAAAAACTCTCCCCATCTCCCTGGGCTAATTCCTAGAGACCCCTTAGGACTCAGGTTCTATGTCACTTTCTTCAGGAAGCCTGCCCTGACTGCCCACCCCCAAGGTTCAGGTTACATGCCTTCCTTTGTGCTCTTGGAACACCTCAGGCTTCTCCCTGCACGTATTGCACTGACTGCATCTGTCTCTGGCCTGCCCCTGGGCCCCGCTCAGCTGTAAGGTCCATGAGCAGAGTCCATCTTGCCCTGCTCTGTATCCTCAGCAGGTAGCACAGGGCCCAGCACATAGATGTTGCTTGATAAATGTTAAGAAGATAATTAGTTGTTGTAACAACAGCTGGTGTGTTCACAGTGCTTTCTGTAAGCTGTTTACTAGATTCCCATTGGACCCTCACAACCGCCACGCAAGGCTTCATGATCCCCATTTCACAGATGAGGGAACCGGGGCCAGAGAGACGCAGGGTAATAAACACATCAGAACGTTCACTCATCACCCTCCCCTCCCCATGCTGACGTGCGGATTTGGGGAAGGAAGCTGATGGTTAGTGCCGGCTTTGCCAAAAGGGTGGCACGGACTAGTCTTTGTCTCTGTCCCTCTGTTCCTTCATACGTGAGCGGGTCTCCTAGGACTGGTGTGAGGCTTAAGACATTTGGGAGTGTTACTTTCCAAATTTCAAAAAGAAAAAAACAAAAAAGTGGAAAGGGCCCTGTGGGAGAGGGGGTGTCGGGACCTCGGTGTCTCTCAGTGGCCCCCTTTCTTCTGGTTTGTCCATCTCCAGGAGAGGCACCTGTGAGGAGATTTCCGGGGCTTATGAGAAGACCAGCACTGACGGAAAGTTCCTCTATCGTAAACCCAGTAAGTTGAGTAGGAGGCGTCCCCCGAGGCTCTGCCCTTGGCTGAAAAGACCTCCATGTGTCTTAAGCTCTCTTTCTGCCTCAGCTCTCTCTTCCCCTAAAGGCTTCCCTCCCATTTTTCTGAGACGTCCTCTTGGCTTCCTCCTCCTTCCCCCTCTCTCCCCTCCCCTCCCCTGCACTCAGGGGCATCCAGAATGAAAGGGATGTTGCTGCATTCCGAGGATGGCCCTCATGGTAGGCCCCCGCAGTCAGCCGAGAAGAATTTGCAAGCATCTACCACGTAGTGTCCACGGTGCTAAGAGACAGACTTGGACATGAATTTATTCATTCATCCAGCAGATGTCTACGGAATAGGCTGTGTGTTAAATGATCGCATTAGTGGTTGAACATATGAATGTTTGGGTAGATGGATGGTTAGGTAAAAAGATGAGTGAGGGTGGAAGTAAGTGACTGGCAAATGAATGTAGATGTGGATGGCAGGTGAGTGAGTTAATCAGTCATTTGACAGATCAATTGATAGATTAATGGATGGAGGAAGGAAGGAGGCTAGAAAGGAAGGAAAGAAGGTAAAGGAAGAAGAAAGGAGGAAATAGATGGATTTCTGGTTGGATGTATGGAGAGGCTAGATGGACAGAATGGTAGTGGATGAGTTAATGATAAACATATGGAGGAGACAGACGGATAGACAGAGGGATGGATGAATAGGTGATGTATAGGGGGACAGGTGAAGGACCTCAAGCTAGAAGAGCCTTCTGACCACTGATCACTCTGGCTTCTTGCATCGCCCGTGCAGAGTGGAACATCACCATGGAGTCCTACGTGGTCCACACCAACTATGATGAGTACGCCATCTTTCTGACCAAGAAATTAAGCCGCCACCATGGGCCCACCATCACTGCCAAGCTTTATGGTAAAGGCCTGGAGCTAGATAAGCCTGCGGGAGTTGGGGGTGGGAGGAGGTCCATGATTTAGGGACAGGGGAGTGGGGAGGAGTCACGAGTTTTGCTTTATCCTTCTGCGAAAACTTCAGTTACGGGAAAGGTGGAAACAGGTACTCTCCCCGCGGGAGGTACAGATCAGTCTTCCATCTGAGGTAGAATCCTCTTCTTTCGGTCTTTAAAATTCTAGGCCCAGAGAATTCCAGAGCTTCTTAACCAGTGGACAGAGCCATGTGTGGGGATTTGGGGGACATGGGTGGGAGCCTGGGAGGGACACCTCTTCCTCTCGTGTGAGCCAGTCTTTCCATAAGTGCTCTGAAGAGATCACATTGGGCGGACGGTTTTCAACTTCTAAGTGAAAACCCCCGCGCCTGACCGGAGGCCTTGCCAGTCCAGGCACCCGTGGCTCTAGGCGACTTCTCTGCCTCCCCTGCAGGCCGACAGCCGCAGCTTCGAGAAAGCCTGCTGGAGGAGTTCCGGGAGGTTGCCTTGGGTGTGGGCATCCCCGAGGACTCCATCTTCACAATGGCCGACAAAGGTAAATGCAGCCTCACCCCACCTCACAGTCCTGCCCCCTCCTCATTCTTCCCGGCCCCCGGGGATTTCCCATAGCCCTCTGAGGTAAGTAGGGTTATAGTCCCCCCAGCCCCACCGTCTCTACAGAGGAGGCAGCCGGGGCCCCGTATCTGCTCCAAGTCACACAGCATGTAGCCAGCAGAGCGGAGACTGGAACCAGTTCAGCGTCCCCCCAGTGCCACCTGTTGAAGTGAGGTTATAGCCAGAACCCACAGGCGCCTCTGGGGAGGCACTCCCGTGTTGGTGTTGAGGGGCTGGGCCCCCGCGGTTAGAGTACTGAGGTTCGCGTGCAGCTGGAGGACTCCTGGCTACTCCACCTTCCAGAGCCTTGTTTTCCCCATCATAAAATGGGGGCTGTAATGCCTCCCTTAGAAGTTGCTGCGAGGCATTGATGAAATAGTGTTTAACTACGATAGCGCCGTGCCTGGCGCCGGGTAAGTGCTCAGGGGGTGTGAGCCGTTGCCGCTGTGTCTTGGTGTCTGCGACAGTGACAGTGACGGTGCAGCCGCCAGCCTGTCGCTTCGCCGGTAATGACCTTCAGCACACCATGTGAGGGGGGCCATTCATGAAGTGGGCACATGCCCAAGACACTTCCCAGCGTAGTGCCCACCTGGCACACACAGCATTATGAAATATTCACCCGTCTCTCCCATCCTGACCTAGGTGAGTGTATCCCTGGGGAGCAGGAACCAGAGCCCATTCCGCACACGGTGAGCACCTCTTTTTCCTGCTTTGCCCCCATCGCACCTGCTTGTTTTCTTGCTGCCCTTGCTGAGGTCCTGCTGTGGTGGTGGGGGGGGGCAGTTACTGAGAGAGGTGGGGAGAAGGCAGTGCTAGGCACGGGGCCTTGAAGTCAGACCCCCCAGGGCTCAACCCCAGATCTTCCATCCAGCCACTTGAGGTCCCATCCAGACTTGACTTTCCTCTTCTGTGAAATGGGGTAGTTTGCCCTTACCTTCCATGTGCTAGAATTCAATGATTTGTTGGGAAAGTTCTTAGCACTGTATCGCCTACAACCAGCAGAATACTCAGTGACAGAAGGACGATACTCAGTACTCACAGGATAAAGTCAGTTGATCCCTAAAAAAAACCCAGTAAACCTGAGAGCAAGCAGCCTCTCAACCAACTCACCTCTCCCTATTCTGCCTTTTGACTTTTTGAGCTTCCTTACTCTTCTGGCTTATTTTCTTGCCTTTACTGTATTTTTAAAAAATATTTTATTTATTTATTTGTCAGAGAGAGGGGGAGAGAGCACAAGCTGGCAGAGTGGCAGGCAGAGGCAGAGAGAGAAGCAGGCTCCCTGCTGAGCAAGGAGTCCGATGTGGGACTCGATCCCAGGACCCTGGGATCATGACCCAAGCTGAAGGCAGCCGCTTAACCAAGTGAGCCACCCAGGCGTCCCACCTTTACTGTATTGATTAAGCTTTCTTCATTTTTTTCTGTGAATATTTAGAAATTATATATCCTAATTTATCCTACTGTTGTGTGTGTATGTATAGGTATATGGGTGTGTATATTTTTATATGTACATGTATATTTGTATATTTACATTTTCAAAGCTGTGTTTCTAAGCAAATACATATTCTAAATATATCAGAAACATAGGTTTGAAAAAAAATATTTTTTTAAAGATTTTATTTATTTATTTGACACAGAGAGAGAGATTACAGGTAGGCAGAGAGGCAGGCAGAGAGACAGGGAGAGGAGGAAGCAGGCTCCCCGCTGAGCAGAGAGCCCAATGCGGGCCTCGATCCCGGGATGCTGAGATCATGACCTGAGCCGAAAGCAGAGGCCCTAACCCACTGAGCCACCCAGGCACCCCATAGGTTTGAAAATTTAAAAATACCAGAAAGTAAAAGAGCCATGCTCTTCCCTACTGCGACCGAATTAATACTGTTAACCTATTACTTGTTTGTGCCTGTATTTTTAAAGAAAAATTACCACTGATATTATAAAAGTAACATATGCTCATTATAAAGAACTAAAATTTAAAAATAAAAATAGTTAAAAGAATTAAAAGAATGCAGATAAGTATATAAAGAGTCTAACAAAACGCCACCACCGGAAAGCTACGAGCATTCACATTATCCCAGGAATCGTGACACGCCCACACGTGGAGAGGCGGACAGATAGAACCCATGTCAGGTGGAGAGTCGCGCAGATTTGGGCGCAGTGTTATTAAATGGTATTACATCAGAGATGCTATTTCTAGGTCTTTAAAGCATTAAGTGTAGTTTCATTTGAATTAAAAAAAAAAAATGAGTGGGCTTCTCGAACTTCCAAGTTAGCATCTGCCGCCCTCTTTCCCAGGCACGGAATGAGAGTTCTGCAGTTTAATTCCCTCCTGGCGACGGTAACCACACAGCTTCTCCATTTCCGAGTTAGTGACTTCTAGTAATCTCTTCATTCGTGCCGTTTCTTCACCAAGTGGTGTTTTCGGGGTGGGGGGGCGGTTCTGGGTGTTTTAATCCCCGAATTCTCCCGTTTGAGTAAGCCAGCCCCTTTCCTTCACACCCGCGTGGCGCTGCGCGTGGGTGTCAGATCCTTGGGTCGTGTCGCCTCTCCCTCAGGACGCTGTCTGCGCTGCTCCGTTGTTCTTTTTTTTTTTTTTTTTAAGATTTTTATTTATTCATTTGACACACAGAGAGAGATCACAAGGAGGCAGAGAGGCAGGCAGAGAGAGAGGAGAGAGGAGGAAGCAGGCTCCCTGCTGAGCAGAGAGCCCGACATGGGCCTCGATCCCAGGACCCTGGGATCATGACCTGAGCTGAAGGCAGCGGCTTTAACCCACTGAGCCACCCAGGTGCCTGCCACTCTGCCAGCTTGTGCTCTCTCCCCCTCTCTCTGACAAATAAATAAATAATAAGCACGAATTACGGCTCCGGGAAGGCCTGAGGCTGGTCTGGTGTTTCTTCTCCTTGTAAGCAATTTGCTTCTTGTGCCCAGGTGCCTGGACAAACCTTATCCCTGAAGGTACCGACTACGTCTTTTTCTTTTCTTTTCTAAAGTAGGCTCTAAGCCCAGCGTGGGGCTTGAACTCATGACCCTGAGATCAAGAGCAGCGTGCTCTACCGACTGAGCCAGGCGCCCTGCAGTCACCATCCTGACTGGGATAGGTCTTGGTGTCGAGAACTCCAGGTCGAAGCTTTCTGGGGTACACTGTGCTCTCTCCGTCCACAGCCTGCGTGCCTTCTGTTTTCGGGGGCTCTCTCGCACTACTGGGATTCGCCTTCCAGTCCCTTTTTGGGTTCTGCTTCCTCGGGATCCCTCGCTCTCGTCCTAGAACATCTTTGTCCTCCACACGTAGCAGGCGTTCCCACTTCGCCTTCGCTGGCATTCGCCGGGCTTCTCACTCGTCTTCCTTGTAGGACAGTCATTCCACTTTGCAGCGTCTGTTCTGATCCTTCCTCGATTTCTGATTCACTAGCTCTGAACGTAGGTTGTCTTGGTTCTCAACTTGTTTATCCAGGCCCTGGGTTCTCTCTTTTCATCTTCCTCTGTTGTTGACCGTTTTTGTCTTTGAGTCTTGTTTTAATAAGTACCTGTTTTCATTAAATAATTCTACAGCTTGAGGCCACGGAGGAATTTCCTTCTGCTTGTTGAGTTATATTTTCTCCTACGATGCTGTCGTAGGTGGGGTTTCCTAGACCCACACCTGTGGAAGGGAAGGGATGAAGGGAGGAGTGAGCAGAGGCAGCAGAGCGGTGATGTGGTCATGATGCCTCAGCCAGCCGTGTGGGCGGATGCTCTAGAACTCGGAGGGCCCTTGGAGTTGTCCCATGAGGGCGCCGAGGGGTGAGGCCTTAACACCTCACGTTGATCGGTCTGGGGAGGAAGCATGACCTCGAGTGAGAGGGGTCCCGCTGGCTGAGGCAG
Organism: Ailurus styani; assembly: GCA_002007465.1. NCBI lineage: Eukaryota > Metazoa > Chordata > Mammalia > Carnivora > Ailuridae > Ailurus > Ailurus styani. The sequence goes on along the minus strand of LNAC01000567.1, from coordinate 836,657 downwards.
TCTCCAGCAGGGGTCTCCAGCAGGGCTCGGGCTGCGAATGGGAGTCCAGTCCTGAGGGGACATCTAGGCAATTCATGACGGGAGCCTACCTCAGTCAGGCTCTGTCTCTGGTTCAGGCTAGTTACGCCTTCATTTCACACACGAGTCTGGATAGTCCCTGTACCATTTCTCTTGCTCTTGCTCCTGCTTCATCAGTTTTCGCCAGTCTGTCCTGACATAGTTTACTCCTTGACCCTTTCCCCACTAAAATTGAGCCGAGTGCCTTCCTACCCAAATGTAGTCTAAGGTCTGGGTATTTTGTGTTCCATCTACTTTGCTGACGTCCAAGGAAAGGGTGGGAAGGAGCAGGGGCGGAAGAGCTTTCTTCGGGCACGCCATCTTGGTTGGCATCCTTGCTTGCTTTCTCTTTTGAAGAACTTCTAAATGTCCTATATGGGGTTCATTCCCCCTGGCTGGGGCGGTGATGTTCATTTGTCAACACCCCCGTGCATTAGATCGTGTAGCCCCAGGACCTTCACCTAGAAAGAGTCAGCCTTTAGTCTGTTTTCCTCTTTTCTTCCCAGAAGTCTTCTTCACTGCTCCTCTGTCAGAAGAGGAAAAAAGATAGGGTCCCTCAATTTCCTTCTGTCAGGATGTGGGAGTCTTTGGGAGAAGCATCAGAAATGTGATGCCTTGGGAGTTAGAGGGCAGAGTTAGGAGCTGACCATCCTGTTCACCTCCAAAATACTTGATTTCTTTCCTTCATCAACAGTTTTACTTTTTAAACTATGCCCCTTTCCATGACTGAGTGATGCTGAGGAACATTTGGGGATTGGTATTCTGAATTCATTTTTCGCTGTTAGGTATTGGAGAAGGCAACTGGAAGTGAAGTTTCAATTTGACATCTTAATCCAGATCCCGACGGATCTGTATTTCTTTATCAGCGTCAAGAATGAAACCGTAACTAGTGACTCCCTTGCAAAAAAGAGAAATGGAGCACACTTCCATTTCTTCCTTCCAGGCTTTCCACATCTCTGCCTTTGTGGATATAGTCTGAGATCGACATTGTATTTTCCACCTTTTGCTTGGAGAATTACTTTTAACATTTACAGCAAGTTGTGTGAGCACTGTAACAATCATTTAACCTCAACTCCCTATTCGATTGGCTTTATAGTTTTTATCGTCTTTTTCTTTGCTATCACATCACCCGTTTTTCTTGCACTTGGATTCCCTTCTCAATCAGTGGGGATATAGAGATTTTTAAGATTCTCAGTAATCTCTACGTCCCACGTGGGGCTGAAACTCACAGCCCCCATGTTCTACCGACTGAGCCCCCAGCCAGGTGCCCTGGAATATTTCTAAAAGTAGTTCTAGGGTGGAAAACTACTGGATCTTTGCGTGTGTGAAAATGCCTGTGCTTATATCACATGGTCAACAGCTCGGATGAGTGTAGAATCCCGGGGTTACAACCTCTGCCCTCCATAACTCTCAGATACTGCTCTGCAGCCTGTCCTTGCAGGCTGCCGCTTCTCCAGGGACCGCTGGGCTCTTCATCCTGGTCTCTGGGGAATGTCTGGGTGGGGCTCTTCACTAATTTTGCCTCGTTCCTTTTGATCCCTATTTATAAGTAGACAACTCGAGTCTTTATTCAAAACAGAAAAGTTTTCTTCTATTATTTCTATATTGATCGCCTCTCCCTCTACAATTCCTACTATGTGAATTTTTTTCTTATAATCACTAACCTGCAGTCTGTTACCTCTCCTGTGTACTTAAATTCATCAGAATCTGTTGCATGTCCAGTAACTTTCTCCTTTTCTTTCTGTTCATTTCCGTAACTGTCGGCCCCATAATACCTATGCGTTGTCATCTTCAGTTTCCCTGACTCTTTCAGTTTTCTCCTGGTTTTTGCCATCTTCCTGCATGTCATGGAGATAGTTCTCCGGCTCAGCCTGCTTCTCCGGAGCAGCTGCATTATTTACAGTGTTCCGTGATTTGTTTCTCTTTCCCTTCATCCTCACCGAGGCAGGCCTGTGTGCAACCAGCTTGACAGTGGGGGTCCCTGGGCACAGCCTTTAGTTGCACCTTAAAAGGAGAAGGGCAACTCTGAAGGTTACTACGGGTGTACTTGTTCGGATTCCGGGTCTCCCCCCCGGGCAAGAAGGCTGCGTGCTGGCTCGCACGGCCCCGGGCCCCTTTCGCCAGCTTTGGCATCCCGACCTGCTCTTCAGCCCCCGCCGCCACAGCTCGAGGTGTTAGTGGCATCCATCGTCTCTGGGTGGCTTTTCCTTTGCAAGCAGCTAACGACGACAACGGTCTGGTCAGCCCTTCCCGCGAATCCGTCACACCCGCTCTCCGCCAGGTGGCGATGCCTTCAGGTTCCCGGCACGGCAATGCTGCCCTTCCCCGGTTTCCAATTCGGATTTTCCCATTATTTCATGCCTTTGGACATTTCAGCTAGAACGTGGACACAGGGCTATTGTCACACTTCACGGTTCTGAGTTTCCTTTCAGACTAGAGACCTCTCCTGTGATGCCCATTCTGGGACTCAGGCTGATGCTTCGGGAAGACAGTCCATTAATCAGTGTAGTTACTGGGCGTCTGTCTACGCTCGGATTCCCTGAGCACGTGGTCTGCTGCCGTCCTCCAGGGATACGGGTGAGCAGTGGAGGCAAGGTCCCCGCAACAGCTTCTCTCCCTTCGTCTCCCCCGCAGAGAGCCCGGCGGGCTGTGCTGCCCCAGGAGGAGGAAGGCTCGGGGGCCGGTCTACTGGTACCTGATTTCCACAAGAAGGAAGGTAACGGCCGCTCCCCTCTCCACCCACTTCTGTCAGGCTCCAGAGAGGAAGGGCCCACGGGGGGCTCACCCGGGCTGCCCTCACCACCGCAGTCTCTCTCTTACTGGTCTGCTGGGCACGGACTGGGACTAGAAAAGGCACATCAGGGCCCCTGGGCTCAGAGCTCTTAGCTCCAGGAGGAGCGAGTTCCGGCCCCGGCCGCAGCACTGTGTGGCCTCCCAGCCTCGGTTTCCCCCTCTCTGCCGTTGGGACAACAGCCTGCCGCGCTCACCATCAGGGCTCCTGTGGGAACAGGTTGGAGGAGGACGCTCCGTGTAGCTGACCGTGTCTGCGACGGACTCACTCCCCAACTTGCTCAGCAAACGCTGAGCCCTGCTCCACCCTGTGGAGGGTACTGGGGTCACGGAGACAAACCCCGGTCTTTTTGGAACTTGTGGTCCAGCAGGGGGACATCGACGGATCCCAAAGGGAGGGTTAGCTAAAGGGTTGGGGGAGCTCAGGACGGAGGGGGAGGGGGATCGAGGAGTACTTCCTGGATGAAGGGGAACTCATGCCTTGTGCAGGCATCCAGGCAGGGCTCCCTGGAGGACAGCATTACAGGGGCAGGCGGAGGGGAGCAAAGGCACAGGAGCAGGACTTCGGAGAAGAGGTCCGGCTGGCTGGATGAATGCAGTGGTGAATGCACTGCCGGCTGCTCTTGTCACTGTCTCGGGATGGACTGAACCAATGCGGGGGGGGCCGGGGGGGGTCTGTGGGTTGCTGGGGTACAGAGTGGAATAGGCACTGATTTTGGAGTCCAGCAGAGTTTTGAATCTCGGGGCTGTGTGACCCCGGGCAAGTCACTTTACCTCTCCGTTCATTTCCTCATCTTCCTCTTAGCGCGTGCACGGTAAGCATCCGGCCCGGTGACAGGCACGCAGTAAGGACTCAGCAGGTGCTGCCATTCTGCCCTCCCCAGATTCCTGCCAGCTGGGCCACGCCGAAGGCCCTTGCCTGGGGATGGTCACGAGGTTCTTCTATAACGGCTCCTCCATGGCCTGTGAGACCTTCCAGTATGGTGGCTGCCTGGGCAACGGCAACAACTTCGCCTCAGAGAAGGAGTGTCTGCAGACCTGCCGGACCGTGGGTGAGCGTGGGCCCCTCGCCACAGTGCACGCCACACGCCCCAGCCCCGTGCTGCCAGCAAGCCAGCCGGCGGCTGGACACGGAGCGGAGAGGGGCCGTGCCCCGAGTGGAATTCCCGGGCCGGATTCGTGAAGGCCCAGGAGCTGCGCCCTGGGCCTGGGTGACGCAGGCCAGCTGCTGGCTTCCGCGGGCCCCGGGTTCCGGGTGCTCTTGAAGAGCGGGTGCCCTGGCTCGGGCCCTTCGCTGGGGGTGCTGAGGGTCAGCCGAGCGTCAGGGCTGCTCATGCTCCGCACCCCCCGCCCCGCAGCGGCCTGCAGTCTCCCCATCGTCCGCGGCCCCTGCCGAGGCCACCACGAGCTCTGGGCATTTGACGCTGCCCAGGGGAAGTGCGTCCCGTTCGTCTACGGGGGCTGCCAAGGCAACGGCAACAAGTTCTACTCGGAGAAGGAGTGCAAGGAGTACTGCGGGGTCCCCGGCACCGGTAGGCAGCCCCGCGGGGTGCCCCTGGGGTGAGCCCCGGGAGGAGGTGGGGGTCCGGAGAGGGCAGTTCTGCACCCTACCGGGTGACCAGGCCCCCCACTCCCCAGGCCTGTCACCCACCTGTAAAAGGGCCTAAGCCGCGGGCCTTCCCCCAGCTGGGATGCTGCACCGGGGTGGCACTGGCCAGAGCCTGGCGGAGCCGGGCCCAAAATCTGGTGAAGCCGCCTGCAGGCTGGCCACGTTGGGCGAGTGCCAGCTTAAGCCTCAGTTTTTTACTTCTGTAAAATGGGACAGCGTACCCACTGGGCCCACTTCACAGCGCCTCGCGCGCTTCGAACTCGGCCGACAGCAAGAGGGCACTTAAGAGTCAGTCAGAAGAGGCTAAAACCCATATCGTTCTGCGGAATGTGTTTGGGAGAAACCCAGTCCTTCTGCAAGCACCGGTTTCTAGCCTCGAGCTCAGGTCCCAAGCCAGCCCAAGCTGCCTTCCCTCGTTCATGAGGCGTCCCCATTCCCCTGACCGTCCCCATCCTCGGACCCCTGGGCGCGCCCCGCACCTACTCCCTGAGCTGCTCTGTGTTCGCAGGGGACAAGGAGCTGCTGCACGCATTCAACTGACGGGGCCACAGGCCAGAAGAGCAGAGGCCACCGGATGGCAGGGAGGCTGCGGGACAGGTTCAAAATAAAATCAACCTGTAGAGTCCTGAAGGTCCATGTCGTCTTGTCTGTCTGTTGCCCTCATACGTGTAACGAGGGAGAGGGGGAGACCACGCTGGGGATGGGGGCGCGGAATAACCCCAGCTCCCCCCAGAAATGAAAACCGTTTGTGCTAAACGTGTAACAGTCCTCGGCACATGAAATGGGCTATGCAAATTAAGGAACCTTAATCACAGTTCTGTTTACTCCACAACAGTACAAAATGGGACTGTTTTTTTATTCAAGCCAGAGAAGGAGGAGGAAAAACGCCTGGGTACCTGTTTCTGGGAGAGGTCTGACTGGGTCATCAGGGTCGGAGAGAGGACTGTGGCCTCGTGTGCGCACGCCCCAGGCCGGTCACGGCCACTGACGCACCCTGCCTGCAGCGGTCTGCGTCCGGGGCCTCCCGGCACCCACTCCAGCGTCTTACCTTGGTCACAGCCCCGTCCCAGCGCCACCTGCCAGGGAGGGAAAGCTTCAGGCTGTTTGCCTATGAGGCCCTCAAGACCTCATCTCCTGGGAGCCTCACTCTGGCCCTTTGCCCCGGAAGGAGATTGTTCACTGACCTTCGCGTGGTGTCTGGGACTGGCAAGGCACCAGAGCAGGGCCGGAAGCCCTCCGCCTGGCCTGGCTTGTCCTCCCTTGAGGACGAGAATAGGCAGACTGTCCATGGTGGCTCCGCCACCAACTTAGCCTCAGAACGTCACTCCAGGAGCTTCCAACTGAGACACACAGGATTTACAAACAACTGATTTACAAATCCCTCTTGCTGGGTCCATCCTCCCAGAGCCCTGAGAGGGGCTGCTGCCAGGTATACCCCAGCTTTGTGCCTTCTGAGGGGGTGAGCCGAGCCAGCACACCTCTCCTCTGCGGGGTGGCCCATGTGCTAAGGGCTGGCGCCTAATTCAGTCAAGGGGCCATTGGCCCATTTGCCTAAGAGACTCCTCAGGAAGGAAGGGGGGAGGGGAGGAATCCAGAGGCAAGGACTTGGGCTCTAGAAAGCTTTGCAGCCCCCTTGGCCAGAACACATAGAGCCCCCTTTTCTCCCCAGAAGTCCCAAGCCTGGAGCTTCCAGGTTCCACCAGAGAGGACCGTCCGCAGGGGACACTGTGTGGTCGTGGCCAGGACTCTGGGCAGGAGTGGGTGGGACTGGGGCAGGGACACAGGCAACTGTTCGGGGAGGAAAGACAGGCTCTCCAGCCTGAATGAACAAAGGTCACCCTGTCCTACGTCCATACCTTGCTCCCCCCACCCCCATGCGTGCCTCACGTACCAGGGCTGGCCACTTCCGGTGCTCTGAAGAAGAATATTCTGAAGTGACCTGAAGGCCAAATGCCTAAAGCAGAGAGAGCAAGCCCCAGGCAGGAAGCAGCTGCAGCTGGGCCATGGGATGCTGGCTCATAAGGTTTTTATAGTTCCGAACTCACCATTTAAAAATGGGTCTTCCATTAAAAAAACCTACGGTTTCTCGACTCTCCTGAAACACACGAGGGACTGCACCCCCACAGGCCACGGGGCGGGGGCTGAGCTGAGACGGTCCCTCTAGCCGGGGACTCCCCTGCGGTTCCCCAGCTGGCCTGTCGCCCCGTCGGGTCCTAGAGACGGACAGGCGGGCTTGAAGCACATCTGTGACCCGGAGCCCGGGCCGCTCACCCCAGCTGGAAGGAAGCTGCCCTGAAGCTCAACACGGGTCTGAAGTATTCTTACCTGAAATCTTCTCTTAAAGATACTGGTCACATTAGGTACAAAATCGATGTGGCTGCTTTGGTAACAACAACATACCCCCCCACACACACACCCCTTCTAAAAACGTTTAAAAACCCAAAGGCTGGCCCTTCAGCTGCATGAAGGCTCTGGGCCATACCGCTGGCCTTCCAGGACTGTGATGTTCCAGGCTTCGGGGAGGCCTCGCTGAGCTACAGGAGACTCCTGACTGGTTTTACACCGCGTGGAAACTCCTCGATGAAACACCAGTCGACCGCTCTGGGCCATGTCCCCGGGGTACTCGCCACAGGAAACTCCCACAGGACGGTCCTGAGGGCAGGGCTGATGCCTCTGGGAGGAGGTCCAGCTCGGCAGCCTGTCAGCGATGCTCCACGTGCAATTTGGTGGGATTTGTTTGGCCAATCCACGCGACACCTCCTCTTCGGGGACCACACCCCCCCATCTGGTTGAGGCCAGGAGAAATCACGACAGACTGTTCCGACGGCAGCGCCCTTCCGGCCCACTCAGACCGCTGCTCACCTTCTGGGGGCATCGCCTCTCCGACTTGCCCTCGGCTTGACTCAAAGCCCTCATGTGCGTGTGTCAGGGGTGTGAGGCTCCGGGTGAGACCCGCTGAAGTCCACCCAGGCTGGTACCCCAGAGCTCACTGTGGAGGGCACAGATTTTTAATGTGTTTAGAGCCACAGATGCCATCGGGAATCTGGCAAAGCCGCACTCTTCCCTAGATGGAGGAGGATACAACACATAGTCACACGTCACCCGAGGTTGCTGAGTATAGGGTCACCAGAGGCAAGAGGCACGCCAGTGACCACCGGACAAGGCAAACGTGGCTGTGTCCCTGAGACACTGGACATGTAGGACTCAGGTTAAGGTCATCCTCCTTCCATGGGACAATGGTCCCTAAGCAAGGCCCACAGGGGCCCTGCCACTGATCACACATGAGCTGAGCTGACTGGGGCTGGACGTATCAAGCAGCTGAGGAGACGACATCCCCGACCTCACCGTGTCCCCTCAGCGAGGACTCCATCCGGCTCTGTCACGCCCAGTGGTCCTGCCTCCCGTCCATCTCTATTCCCCTGTGGCCGCGCTCCTCACCGGATGACCGGGCCCAACGCCAAACCCAAGAGACAAGACCACACACCGCCATCTTCCTAAAGGTTGTTTTATTGTAAAACCATAAATACAACACTGACATGAAATCATTTAAGTAACTGATCCTCTCTAACCATTAAAAGGATGTCTTTTTGCCTTGGCATCAACCAACTGGGAAATAATGTTGCAAGAATTCGGGGGTGGGGGGTGAATTCTGGGCTAGGGCTTTTGGCGATTTAAGGAACCAAGTGGAACCTTCCTCTTCTTCCTGGGAATGTCCCACTTTCGGACAAGAACAGACAGGTAAAAACAGCAACATTTAAACAGCTCAGTTTTAAATTTTATTACTCTGTAAAAATCTTTTTTTTTCCTTTTTTTTTCTTTTTTCTGTTCCTTTCCTCCATTTGACATCAGAAAAAGTTTTAAACATCACGAAACTGATTTGGCTGTAAATGGAGATACGGTACCAAAACAAAGTAAAACAAAAAAAAACCCAAAGGACAAACAGAAAACCCTAAATAAACCCTCAAGTATGGTCTCGGGGGTTTATAGATCACAAGAACCGTCAACTCAACCCCCATGCAACGTGACTCCTTGGAGAGCGGCTGGAGCCACACCAACGACACAGGAGACCGCAAACAACGTCTTTTGTTAATTAACACAGCAAGGGTGACACTAGGTAACTTTTTAAATACAGTACATGGTACACAGGGACCCAAGGTGGCCCCTGCATAAACCCCTCGTGAAGACTGGAGCCAAGCACTGGCTGTTTATAAAAATATTGTGTTGCTACAAAAGTATAAATTAATGCTACCGGTATTAAGAAATATTAAACACATAAAACTTATAAGGATTAAGAAAAATATTCATTAATACCTGTAGAAAACTCTGGCCTAAAAAAGATATTTTTTTTTGTGTTTTTTTGTAAATTTTTTTTTTTGTATTTTTTTTTTAAGATGACTTGAGTTTCTTGCACTCGGAGAGAGAGACACAGTCAGATGTGCCCATGGTATTGCCTAGAACGTCTTAACTACTGAGAAAGGACGGGGG
>LNAC01000567.1:788683-822638 GCA_002007465.1 Ailurus styani | reverse complement strand
AGTCGGGAGGGCTGGGGGGAGGGGAACAGGGCAGGGAAGGGGAGCCACGGGGGCGAGGACAGAGAGCGTCAAGTCACTTCAGATCTCAGCTGCCTGAACGTTTTACGACATCAGCTTTCTACCAATCTGCACACCTGAAAACGGAGTCTTTGAAGCCCCCTCACTGAGAAAAGGAGGTGAAGCATCTTCCCTCTTTCCCACGCAGCTTTCCTGACACACCCAGCTTAATGCACAGGCGCCCACGAGCAGGCGTGTGTGCACGCACCGGGGCTGTGTGTGTGTGCACGCGTGTGCAAGGCCGCGGGGGGCCGCTCAGGCGAGCACAGGGCCCCTGCACCGCACACCCGCGGCCCACACACCCGGACGCGTGCGCCCGCCACATGCACACGCACACTGAAAAAGCACTTAAGTTTCCAGGGGGGCGTTTATAATGAGGTCCACAGTGTTTAGAACTTAAATTCCTTTTTCTTTGTTTGCGACAGTGTTGTGTGTGTGTGTGTGTGTGCATGTATGTGTGTGTGTGTGTGGTTTTCTTCCTAACGTTTCTCTTCTCTTTCTCTTTTCTTTTCTTCCTTCTTACCGTCCCGAAGTCTAAAGCATGTTGGATTTCAGAAACATGAGTTTGTTCATATCTTCTGGACTGAGCAGCCGCCTCCTTTTGATTAGAAGTGCTTGCTCACACATATTTACACACCCGCTCCGGGCCCCCACGGCCGGAACCGCGAGCAGCCAGAAGGCCAGCTTGGCGAGTTTCGTGTGCTTCTGGGTAACGCACGACCAGTACTGGAAGAGATCGGGGGTGGCCTGGAAGAGGGGCTCCTGCAGGTAATCGTACACTTCGTTCTTCCCCAGCCGATCCTCCTCCTGAGCCGCGGGGTGCTCCCCGGTGGCGGAGCGGGGCTTCTTGGCGGCGGGCTCAAAGTCGGCCTCCTCGGTCCAGGACTCCTTCACCTCGTTGATGAGCTCGCACACCTTGCCGATGATCTCCTCGTGCTGGTAGGGCGGCACGGGCCGCAGCTTCTGCTGCGGGTCCAGGATCATGGCCACCTTGTGTGCCGGGTGCACCTTGAAGTTCTCCTTGAGGGCCTCCAGGAAGAGGTGGCACAGCTTGCTGACGGTGCCCGCGTCGTTGGCCTTGGCCGTGAACAACTTCTCTAGCCGGACGTAGGTGGGCAGCACCAGCTGCAGGGTGGGCTGGCTCTCGTTGCTCAGCTCGATGACGGCCTGCTTGACGGGCGTCAGGATGGCCGCCAGGTTGCTGAGCAGGTGCTTGTTGAGGCTCTGGATGAGGTTCATCTTCTTGGCGCGGCTGTAGAACTCGCAGATCTGCTCGTAGCGCTCGTGCACCAGCAGCAGCGAGTCTGTGACCGAGTTCCAGCAGGGCGGCGGCGAGGTCTCCTCCAGCGAGCCGAAGGTCTCCTTGGCTAGGCCCGTGGAGCCCGCCAGGTCCTCGCACACGTTGAGCAGCTCGATGACTTCGTGCATGCTGCGGGCCTGCAGCGTCCGCTTGCTCAGCACGCTCTGCACCACTGAGTTCAAGGCACAGGCTGAGCAGCGAAGGCACATGCCAGCCTTGGAGAAGGCCGACGCGCTCACCCGGCAGTCCGTCACGTACACCGTCCTGATCTCCGACATCACGAACTCCGACAGCACGTTCTGCACCCAGTGGTGCACCAGGTCACCGCTGTCGCGAATGTCCGCGCCCTTGACGCCCAGCACGTAGCTCTTGATGTGGTTGCCCTCCGCCTGGTAGGCCGTGAGGATGTAGCACGAGTCGGGGCCAACGCTCTGCGAGTGGCAGGTGACGCCAATGCCCAGGCAGGCGTTGCTGCCCAGGGCGCACGTCACCTTCACCTTCACCTGGTTGTACATGCGCGGCAGGTGCTTCAGCGCCAGCGTGTTGAAGTTGCCCAGGATCTCTGTGACCGAGAAGGCCCCGTAACGGGCGCCGCTGTCCACCAGCGTCTGGGCCAGTTTCAGAAACTCCTTCCCACTCACCACGCTCAGCGCGCCCAGGTCGGCGCACATGACCCTCAGCAACCGCTCGGCGATGTTCTGTCGCTCCTTCTCGGGGATCATGCTGTTGGGTGTGAGGCCACTGGTCATGGCTGACAGAGGACACAAAGAGAGATGTCATTAAACCTGGCATCTGAGGGTCCTTCGTCTGGCAGCAGCCTACTGCTCTGAGCATGTAGTATTAGGAACTGCGAGGAGGTGTCACCTTGCACACCGTGAGTCTCAGAGGAATAACGTTCTAGGATTGATTAGTAATGCCTGCCATGAGCAAGGGAATAGAATACAGTGGGACGTACGCAACATACTTGCTGCACGTGTCATTCACTTAGCCTCCTGAAGCCAACCAGTCTAACTCCTTCCTCAATAGAGGAATTGCCTCTAACAAAGGAATCTCTAAAATAAATGAGGCCATAGCATCAGGAAAGAGCAACCAAAAGAAATTGGAGAGAGTGGATTCCAGTTCTGACTCTATCACTAAACATGTGCGCTCTAACCACAAAAAGATCACCTCCTCTCCCCGGGCTTTCTTCTGCCCATGTAGCGAGGTCCTAATTCCCACAGATGAGGTCTTAGGTATGTAAGAGCTTCAGACGTGGTCTCGCACCATCATGAGGAGCACAGGTGGTGGGATGGGAGGGCAAAGGGGAGTGGCCGGAGCGGGGGCTGGAAGTGCACAGGGCGGACCTCTGCGAGCCCCCAGGCTCTGGCCAGGGAGAGACCTACTGTTGTTGGCGCTGTTCCTCTGGGCCTGGGGTTTCCACTTCTCTTCTACAACAGCAGGCGGCGACCGGGACTGGTTGGAGGCGATGTTGTTCTCGTTGTCCGCTGCGGGCACAAAGGGGACAGCGTGTGACCCTTGAGGTGCAAGAGGGTCTGCCAACTCACCAGATGAGAACGACAGCACGGCGGGTGAAGTCCAAACAAGGCTTCTAGGACTCAGGCCTGGGTCCAAACCCTGGCTCCTGCTCAGACAACCATGTGATGCTTGCAAAGCCTCAATTCTGTCACTTGGAAGAAGGAAGAGGAGCACATGAGTGGGACACGCGTGCTGGAAGGACCAACAAGAGAGAATGCAGGGAAAGACCGGAGCACGGGGCCAGGTGCAGAGCAAGCGCCCCGCAGGTGGGAACCGCTGCCCCGAGGTGATCTGGGAAGCCCCGTACCTACAAACAACCCCGCGTTCTAGCTCAGAAATGGGCGAGGGGGCCAGATACCGCAAGTGGCCTAAGGGACTTCACATTCCCTCACTTCTCTCAAGTGTGCTTTCTCATCTTTTCAGTTTACTGACTAAAAATTTCATTAAAGGAACAAAACCAAACCAAACCAAAGCCCTATAGTATACTAAGTTCTCAACCCCCTTCCCTGTCAGAGATGGAAACTGAATCCCAGAGACAGGAAAGGATTTGCTCTGGATCACACCAAAAAAACCAAAGGCAGGGCTGGGACAGGTGTCCCAGGTCCCCTGATTCCTAATGCCTGCTCCATGCATTTCCCTAACTTCTGCTTACTTGTTCAGCCTCGGACTCTTGATTTCGGCTCAGGTCACGATCTCAGGATCATGGGATCGAGCCCCTCCCCCCCGTGGGTTTCCATGTTGGGCGTGGTGCCTGCTTAAGATTCTCTCTCTCTCTCTCTCACTCTCTCTCCCCCTCTGCCCCTCCCAGCCCCAGCCCACACTATCTCTCTCTTGCTAACAGACAAAATGGTACATGCCTATTCGCCTCCTTTTACCACAACTCCTTGCCATTTTTATTTTACAGAATCATTTCCGAGCAGAAATGGTCTGAGTACTGTGCCTGTCGTGAGAAATGACTACACAGTCTTCCGTTGTGGGATCACCGTGGGTTGCTGAACCACACACCAAGTGCTGAGCTTCTGTGCTGTTTCCAATATGAACCTACTGTTTCTGCTCTGAACCTACTTGCCTAATATTCTACTATCGTTTCTCTGTGCTTCTGTTGTTGTTGTGGGTTTATTTCCCTAAGACATCATCTTACAGGCAGAATCACAAATGCAAGATGAATGGGCCAGTGACACTGGCTCAGGGTTGCCAGCATCTTCCATTCTTCTCAGTTCAAGGCTTCAGGCCTTAGAGGCCAAGGCCACGATTTTCATAGCAAGAGAAGAGGCTGCCCCGGTATCTACATGTTCAGCCCTGCAAGGCTAATTAAGAAACACCAGGAAAAAACAAAACCAAAAACACCCCCCAAAACAACAACAACAACAAAGACTCTAGGACATCCACTCGAAGGAACATATTACAATGACTAAAAAAGGTGGTTGCACAGACTGTAATAACAAGAGAAAATGCATAATGAAATGGTCTCATCACCATTTATACATATTATTTATATTTGTTATTTTAGACCTTCAAGTCAAATAACAAATCCATGCACCAAAACAGACCGGAGCCAGTGGTTGGGGGCGGGGGGGTGGTGGACACCGGGGACTTTCACTTCCACCTACGAAGCATGACCTGCCACAGGACTGGCTCTCTCTAGTTGGAAGCAACTGTGAATCACAACTCCACTGCTTTCGGACAGGTAACCCCAGGTTTGATCCCAGAAAAGGGGGAACAGATGTGGTGAGTATATGACTAATCCAGCTGGCCTGAAAGCAGTTTGCAGGCAGCAGCAGCATGGGGACAGGAAATGGGACCAGAGCCCAGAGGTTGGATGATTTGAAGAGGCAGAAGCCGATGTTTAGGGAGGCCGAAGGGAACTAGAATTTACAGGGAAAGTACCAGAAAGGAGGGAGTTATGTAAACAAAGCGTGCTAGAGACTTTCAGTAAGGTTCCTTGTTTTTTTGTTTTGTTTTTTTTTTTTTAAGATTTTATTTATTTGACAAAGAGAGAGACAGCGAGAGAGGGAACACAAGATGGGGAAGAGGGAGAAGCAGGCTTCCCACCGGGAGCCCAATGCGGGGCTTGACCCCAGGATCCTGGGATCATGACCTGAGCAGAAGGCAGACGGCTTAACGACTGAGCCGCATGCGCCCTATCAGTAGGGTTCCTTGAAGTCGGCTGAATACTCATCTGCCCAAGTACAGGTCAAAGTCCACAAGATTCAGTAAAGAATCACTAGAAAGCAGCAAGGGGGTGGGGGAGGAAATAATTTGTATTCCCTCAAACAGAAAAGAAAGACCACAATGCATAAGGAATTGGGTAGGGTCCCCTCACTGTGGGGAAAAATTAACAACAGATTAAGGGCTGCGCTATATCTGTCCTAATACTTTTTTTTTNTTTATTTGAGAGAGAGGGAACGAGGGGGGGGGGAGGGAGGGGGAGAAGCAGACTCCCCGCTGAGCCGGGAGCCCCAGGCGGGGCTGATTCCCAGGACCCTGAGATCATGACCTGAGCCAAAGGCAGAGGCTTTAACCCACTGAGCCACCCAGGCGCCCCTCTGCCATAATACATTTTAAGAGTAGGCTTCCAAAGTCTCGAGGTGGTCCTACATAACTAACCTGTAAACCAGAATGAAGTTCAATGTTTTTTCAAAACAATATAAAAATTCGCAATGTCAGTTATGCAATAAGAAGTGATCAGGCAGGGCGCCTGGGTGGCTCAGTGGATTAAAGCCTCTGCTTTCGGCTCAGGTCATGATCTCAGGGTCCTGGGATCAAGGCCCGCATTGGGCTCTCTGCTCAGCAGTGAGCCTGCTTTCTCCTTTCCCTGTCTCTCTGCCTGCCTCTCTGCCTACTTGTAATCTCTCTCTCTGTGTCAAATAAATAAATAAAATCTTTAAAAAAAAAAAATAAATAAATAAAATAAAATCTTTAAAAAAAAAAAAAGAAGTTATCAGGCATTCCAAATAGTAGGAAAATATGACCTATCAACCAGGAGAAAAACCAATCAATAGAAACAGAGCCACAAAGGACAGAGATGATAGAATTATCCAATAAGGAGCTTATAGTGGGCGGTTATAAATACCATAAATGTGCTCAAAGAGATGAACGGAAACATGAATACATCAGGAGAGAAATGGAAGATGTGAAAAACCCCAAACTGAAACTAACCAGCTCAAGTGGAACTTATAGATATAAAAATAATCTAAGGAAACAACACACTCTATGGGATAAAAGATCAGATGCCACAGAAGAAAAAAAATCAGTGGAGAAAGAACAAGAGAACTACCCAACATGAAAAACAGAAAGGGTAAAAGGCTGAAGATAATGAACAGAAAGCATGGACACTCTCAGACAATTTTATATACATATAATGGGAGTCCCCAGAAAAGAGGGTGAGGGCAGAAAAAAATACCTGAAAAAATGGTCACAATTTTCCCAAACTGGATTAAAAGTCTAAGTCCAGATTCAAAAAGCTCAACTGTCTCTAAACAGGATAAACATAAAGAAAATACCACCAAGCCACCATCATGACAAAACTGTTGAAAACCACTGAAAGGAAACTCTTAAAAGGAGCCAGAGGGGGAGAAATTATGCACGAATGAACAACAGTAACAACGACAACAGACCCAGAGGCAATGGAACAAAGTATCAACAGAAAGTATCAACCAACCTAAAATCCTAAATCCAATGACAGTATCTTTCACAAATGAAGATGAAATTAAAGATTTTTGAGATTAAAAAATCGAAAAAAATCTGACCTGCACTGTAAGAAATGTTAAAGGGATTTAACATTTAGCAAAATGGTCTTAGCAAAAATGACATCAAATAAGAATCTGAATCTAGAAAAGAAATCAAGAGTGCCGGAAACTACACATGTGGGTAAATATATATATAGTAAAAACATTCCCTCACTTTTAAACTCTTTAAAAGATAAATGACTTCTCATTAGAAAATAGTAACAACGAACTGCAGTAATAACACATACAGTAAATTGTAGGACAAGAATATCACAAAGAGGAGGATCTGGGTGGCTCAGTCGATTGGGTGACTGCCTTCAGCTCAGGTCATGATCCAAGGATCCTGGGATCAAGCCCCACATCCAGCTCTCTGCCCAGCGGGAAGCCTGCTTCTCCCTCTCCCCCTGCCTGCAGCTCCCCCTGTTTATGCTCTCTAATAAATAAATAAAATCTTATTTAAAAAAATATATCACAGGGCGCCTGGGTGGCTCAGTGGGTTAAAGCCGCTGCCTTCGGCTCAGGTCATGATCCCGGGTCCTGGGATCGAGGCCCACATCGGGCTCTCTGCTCAGCAGGGAGCCTGCTTCCTCCTCTCTCCTCTCTCTCTGCCTGCCTCTCTGCCTACTTGTAATCTCTCTCTGTGTCAAATGAATAAATAAAATCTTTAAAAAAAAATAATAAAAATAAATAAATAAAAATAAATAAAAAATATATCACAAAGACCAGGACAGGAAAAGAGAAGATGCTGCTGAGAGCTTCTCATACAATATGGAAGGTGGGCCAATACCACCTGACTTAACAAGAAATATATAATTTAAGACACAATTAAACTATAAAAAATAAAACAAAGAGTTAGCTTGATAAATCAATGGAAATAAAAATGGAATCCTAAAAAAATTCTCAATCCAAAATGAGGCAGAAAAATGAAAGAAAGAGGAACAAAGAAGAAATAAGATGATTAGGAAACAAAGAGTAAGATGGTAGAGTTAAACCCAATAATATTAAAATTACATTAAATATAAATGGTCTCCACATTCCAAATAAAAGTTAGAGATTGTCATAATTAGTAAAAAGGTAAGACTCTACAATATGTTCTAAGGAAACTATTTAAATATGAAGACAACGTAAAAGGCTGAATAAATGTACACCATACAAACAGTAGAGAAGAAAGCCAGTGATGTTTGCAGTAGCACTACAGAAAAAACAGACCTCAGGACAAGAAATATTACCAGGGGTAACAAGAGACCCTATACCATGACAATAGGATCAAAATACCAAGAATAACATAATAATCCTAAACATGTATATATCCAAATACATGAAACAAAACCTGAAACAAGAAGTAGAAAAACCCACAATTATACCTGGGGATTTCAACTCTCTTTTCTGAGTAACTTATAGTTAGAAATGAAGGAAAAGGACTGAACATAAATGAACAGACAGTGGATAAGATCAAGCAGCCTAATACACATATAATTGGTTCCCAGAAAAAGCAGGCAGAAATATAGTGAAATCACATAAACAGTCTGACCGTAACTGAATTAAAAATTAGAAATCAGTAACAAATAGGTCCTTGGAAAAATTGCAACAATTTGAATAATAAACATCACACTTAAAAAATTACATGGATCAAAAAATATCATAAGGGAAATTAGAAAATGGTTTGAACTTAACGTTAAAACATAACCTTTCAGAATTCGTGTGATCTATCTAAAGCAGGGCATATTTATAGAATTAAATAATTATATTAGAAAAGAATAAAGGTTTAAAGTCAGTACTATAAGCTTCCACCATAGGAAAGACCTAAAGAGGAAGAGTAAATTGATTCTAAAGGAAGAAGAAAGGATATCATACAGCTAAAAGCAGAAATGAATAGAAGAGACAATAGATAGAGAAAAATAATGAAACTAAAGGCTGATTCTTTGTAGAAATGAAGAAAAATGATAAACCTTTAGCCAAAAAGATTAAAAAAAAGAAAAAGGACACAAATTATCAGTATCAGGAATGACAGAAGGGGACATCACCTCATATGCTACAGATATCAGAGGGATTAAAAATGATACAACCCCTTAAGTGAGGCAAACAAATACCTTAAAACATACAAAGTATCAAAGTCTACTCCAGAAGAAACAGATAACCTGAAATAGTCCTGTATCTACTAAAGAAATTGAGTTCATAGTTAAATAACCAGTCACAAAGAAAAATCCCATATGGGTTCACTGGAGAATGTGACCAAATATTTAAGAAGTAATACAAATTCTACACAAATTATTCCAGAAAATAATTGAGGGAAAAATATCTCTCATTTTATGAGACTGACATTACTCTGATCAAAAACTAGAGGAAAAAAGAAAAACAAAAACCAGAGAAAAACACTGCAGGAGAAGAAACTACAAACCAGTATTCCTCATAAACATACAGACAAACATCCTTAACCAAATATTAACAAACTAAACACAGCAATATATTTAAAAAATAAATGCATCATCACTAGGTAGAATTTACCCCAGAAACTTGTAAGTTGAGGTTAAAAAAAGAAATCCAGGGATGCCTGAGTGGCTCAGTTGGTTAAGCAACTGCCTTCGGCTCAGGTCATGATCCTGGAGTCCCGGAATCGAGTGCCGCATCGAAATCCCTGCTCAGTGGGGAGTCTCCTTCTCCCTCTGACCCTCCCCATTCTCATACTCTCTT
The DNA here is from genome assembly GCA_002007465.1 of Ailurus styani. Classification (NCBI taxonomy): domain Eukaryota; kingdom Metazoa; phylum Chordata; class Mammalia; order Carnivora; family Ailuridae; genus Ailurus; species Ailurus styani. The sequence continues at coordinate 813,347 of LNAC01000567.1, read as the reverse complement.
TCTCACTCTCTCAAATGAATAAATAAAATCTTAAAAAAAAAAAATCCAGTCAGTGCAATTCCCTATACTACGAGAAAATAAGAAGGAAAATGATCTCTATGGATAGAAGTACACATTAAAATGTGAGAAAATTCAGAGGTGCCTGGGTGGCTCAGTTGGGTAGTGTCCGACTAGGGTCATGATCTCAGGGTCATGCGACTGACTCTGTGTTCAGTGGGGAGTCTGCTTGAGATTCTCTCCCCTTGCCTCCCACCCCACGTGCACTCTCTAAAAAGTAATGTCTTTTTAAAAATGTCACAAAATTCAATAGCCACTCATGACACAAACTCTTAGCCAACTAGGAAGGAAAGCAAACTTCCTGGACCTGATAAAAGAAATCTAAAAAAACAAAAAAAAAACTTAAGTCTGCTGACTTGATAGAAACAAAAAAGATTTTAAGGAAATACTATGAATGACAGTATTCCAACAAATCGTATAACCTGGATGAAATAAGCAAGCCCTTTTTTTGTTTTGGTTTTTTTTAGGTTTTATTTATTTACTTGACAGAGGGAGACACAGCAAGAGAGGGAACAAGCATGGGGTGGAGAGGGAAAAGTAGGCTTCCCGAAGAGCAGGGAGTCCGATTCGGGGCTTGATCCCAGGACCCTGCAATCATGACCTGAGCTGAAGGCAGACACTTAATGACTGAGCCACCCTAAGTGCCCCAAACAAATTCTTAGAAAAACATAAACTACCAAAAACCAATTCGAGAAATAGAAAATCTGAACAAACCCATAGAAGATTGAATTAGTATTCAAAATATTTGCCACAAAAAGAAAGAAAAGCAAAGTCCAGATTCCAACGGCTTCATTAGTGAATTCTAATTATATGTTAAGGAACTCTTCACAAATTCTTCCCAAAAACAGAAGAGGAGGGAACATTTCACAATTTATTTCATAAGGCGAACTTTATTCTGATCCCCAAATCAGACAAAGAAATTACAAGAAAAGAAGTTACAGGCCACTATCTCTTGGGACTCCACACGCAACATCTTCAATAAAATAGAGCAGACCAAATCCAGCTATAACAAATGGGATTTACTCCAGGAGTACAAAGTTGGTTCAACGTACAACTATAGCATATTAATCGAGCAAAAAACAAAACCACATGATCATCTCAACAGATGCAGAAAAGGCATCTGACAAAATCTAATACCTTTTCATGATAAAAACCATCACCAAACCAGGAATTGAAGGGACCTTTTTCAACCTGACAAAGGACATCTATGAAAAACCCACTGCTCACATCACATTTAATGGTTAAACACTGAAAGCTTTCCCCCTAAGGTCAGGAACTAGACAAGAATATCCAGTCTCATCTCTTTTATTCAATGTGGATTAGCAATTCTACCCAGGGCAAGCAGGAAAACATAATAATTTCAAAAATCATCCAGATTGGAATGGAAAAAGTAAAATGATTTCTATTTATAGATGACATAGTTGTGTGCAGAAACAATCTTATGTAATCCACGCACACACGCAAAACTATTAGAACTGATAAGTAAGTTTAGCAAGGTTGCGGGAAACAAGATCAACGTATATGAAAAAGAAATCAATTATATTTCTTTATGTTAACAAGTGAAATTTATTAAAAATTAAATTAAGAAAATAATTCCATTTTATAATAGCATCCAAAAGAATACAATAGTTAGGAATAAAATTGCAAGTGAAATACAAGATCTGTACACTGAAAACTAAAAACATGGTTGAAAGAGCACAAAGAAGACTTCAATAAATGGAAAGACGTTCCCTGTTCATAGACTGGAGGATTTAATACTGTCAAAATGGCAATACTCCCCAAATTAATCTAGATTCAATATTATCCCTATCAAAATCCTTGCTGGCTTTTTAACAGAAATTGACAAGCTGAACCTAAAATTCATGTGGATATGCAAGAGACGCAAAATAGCCAAGACGATCTTCAAACAGAACGAAGTTGGAGGGCTCACACTTCCTGATTTCAGAACTACACAAAGCCACATACTGATCAAGATAGCATAGTACTAAGCACAAGGACATACAGATTAATGGAACAGAATTCAGATTTCAGAAATAAACCCTCACACTTATGGACAACTAATTTCTGACAAGGGTGCAAGGACAATTTAATGGGCAAAAGGATAAACTTTTCAAAAAATGGTGGCAGGACAACTGGATAGCCACATGCAAAAGAATAAAGCAGGCCCCCCCCGCCCGCCCTGATAACTCATACAAAAATTAACTCGAATACAGTCATAAATGTAAAAGCTAAAACTTTGGTTTTCTTAGATAAGACACCAATAGCACACATGATGAAAAAAAAAATAAATGGACTTCACCAAAATTTAAAACTTCTGTGCTTCAAAGACCAGCATCAAGAAAGTAAAAAGACAACCCACGCTATGGGAGAAAATACTTGCAAACCATATATCTATAGAGGTCTTGTACCTAGAATATGTAAAGAACACTTACAATTCAACAAAAACACCAAAAAAATATTTAAAAATGGGCAAAGGATCTGAACAGATATTTCTCCAACGGAGATATTCAAATGGCCAATAAGCAAAAGACAAGATGTTCCGTATCATTAGTCATCAGGAATATGCAAATGAAAATCGTAATGAAATACCACTTCGCACACACTGGGATGGCTATAATAGAAAATCAAATCATAGCAAGTATCTTGAATGGGTGTGGAGAAATCACACCCCTCAGACACTGTTCATGGGAATGGAAAAATGGTACAAGCGCCTTCCAGAAACAATCTGGCAATTTCCATTTAAACATGAATTATCACATAACCCAGAATTTCCACTCTCAGGTGCACAACCGACAGAGTTAAAAACATATGTCCACACAAAAACGCGTACTTGATCGTTCACAGCAGGTGTGTTCATAATAGCCCCAAATTGGAGAGAATTTAAATGGCCATCAACTGGTGGCAGGATAAACAACTTGTGGCAGGACCAAACAATGGTGTCCTACTCTGAAATAAAAAGCACTAGATACTGATGTCACAGAACATGGATTCATCTCAAAAGTATGCTAAGTGAGAGAAGCCAGACACAAAAAACTAAATGCCATGTAATTTCATTTATATAAAACTCCAGTAAATGCAAAACTAGAGCCAAAGGAAGCAGAGAGTGGCTGCCGGGCTGGGCTCGGGGAGCGGAATGGCCGCCAAGCAGCAAGGAGGAACTTCTGGGATGGATGGTCATGTTACACACCTTGACTGCAATGGTGATCAGATGCCCGTCACTTGCCAAAATGATCAAACTGCTCCCTTCAAATTGGCGAATTCCATGTATGTAAAACTGTATCTTCATAAATCCCATTTTAAAATGAATGAAAAGAAGCCCACCCCGAGAGTAACAACAGTGCTTCGCTCTGAATAGTGAGATCGTGGCTTCAGTTCCTAACTTCCCCGCAAGTTCTCAATTTCTTTTAATGAGTAAATGTTCTATTTAAAACGGAGAAACACATGTTCTAGAACGGAAACCAGCAGCTGTTCTTCTTGACTTTCTCCACGAGCGTACAGGGGTTTGAAGGCCTGGGGTTTGAATCGGGCTCTGCCATGGTTGTGGGCTATGAGCTGGAACTAGCTGCTTCAACTTTCTGGGCCTCAATTTCCCCTCCTTAACCAAAATGCTGGGGCGGGGCGAGCTGCAGGCTGATTCCCTTATCCTCTGCCTTTCTGCAGGACCTGGAATGGAGAGGACTCAACCTGTAGAGAGCGGTGGAGAGCAATGTCTAGTATTATTTGACTCAACTGACTTTTCTCTCCAGATCCCACTGGTACTGCTTCTGATGGGCAAGGTACTTGGTAAATGCCCCGAGAAAAGGCTTGATGTATAGCTTGAGCTGAAAATAAAGTTTACTCAGTGTGGCTACCCCCTAAGTCCCACAGGTGCACATGCCTGGCCACATCCCCAAAGGGCTGGATGCAAAGCTGAAGTCAAGGCCATCTCGTGGGGAGGGACCACCGCAGGAAGGAGAAAGGAAAGCAGCTGTTGGGAAAGGAGGCACTGGTTGCTGTTCAGTATCTGAGACTATACCACGACCCTCAACATGGGACAGATGTCATCTCCAGACCCCTCACCCAGCCTGTGAGAGCGTCGACTGGCCCACTTCACAGATGAGAAGCTTGAGGCCTGGAGAGTTGAAGTGGCTCCAAGGGAAGGTCTGGCACCGTCCAAGAGCTCAAATGATGTTAGATACTTTTTACAAGCTCTCCAGCTTTGGACCAGTGATTCTGTTCTATGAGCCTTAGTTTCTTCATCTGTATAATGGGGATGACAATGTCAGCTTGTTCAGGAGATCTAATGACACAGCCACGTCTGACCCATAGTAACTACTCACTAAATGTTAGCCATCTCTGGTATGATTACTGCCAAAACATACCCTGAACTGTCACCAGGGGCAAGACAAATTTTCCTACAGCACAGAGAAGAAGTTTATTAGGGGAAATTACCCTGTGCCATTCAGCAGCCTCTTAATGAGATTGGTGTTATTCGAGGCTGATCCCCCTTATCAGCGACACCGTGAACTGCACAGATCATGACGCTTAATTTTTCTCTATGGAGTCAATCCTTTAATCCCGAATCAGCCTGGCTGGGATTCAGGCTGGCTTTGCACTGGATTGCCAGCGAGGCATTCTTCGCCAGCAGTGGACCAGAACAAAGCGGCCCAAAGCTCTCCCTAGAAAACAAGTCAGGAGGCTTGGGAACCACGGGGCATCCACGGGCACAGCCTCGATTTGCATTTTAATGGCCTCCACCCAACTGCTGGAGGGATGGGGAAGCACAGGCACCGGGACAGGGACACACTCTTCCCTAACTGGCCTCAGCTTCCAGAAGCTCGCAGGGGTGCAGGTAGAGGGCCCTGGTTTCAGAGGAGGAGTCGTCAGTGGACACTGGACTGTGGGCATCTCTGTCTCTGGTTCCCACAGGGTCAAGTGTGAATGCCTTCGGCGGGCATTCGAGGCCTTCCATGGGGAGGGATGGCTGATGGCCAAGGCAAGCAAGAGGGGTGAGGCTGGCGAAGACTCACGGGAGGACGGCCGGACATCACAGTGTTTGAGATGGAGAAGGCTCAGAAAGGGGGACATGTTTCCTGCCCCGCGGCGACACTCGGCCTGGAGGCACACCAGAGCTTGGAGCTCCCACATCCTGGCTGCCAGTCCGGCTCTGCTCTGATTTTAATGAGTTCGTTAGAAGTAAGTAATAGCTGCCCCCACCGAAGAGCTCGCGACTGGGCGCCGAGGGGACAGCGCCCACTGACCGCTTGCCAAAGAAGGGGACAAAGGCCACAGTGAATGAAGAGCGCTGATGCTCGCAGAACAGAACAGCCCCCGGCCTAAGTGAGGGTCCAGTCCTGCACCTCCTCTGTGCGGGTCAGCCAGCCCTGCAAGGGGCAGAGCCCTAACAATCACGACCCCCGTTCCTATACCGCCTGGAGTGTCAGGCACGTTCCTTCCACCAAGTCCAAGGTCCCCGGTGAGGAGGCCTCGGAGGGAGGGGCAGCGAGGATGGCGCCAGGTTCCTGTCGCTCCTGGCAGTGTGTCAGCCCGGCCCTGGGCAGTGGCGCTGGGCCTGCTCCCCGCCCCTGGGATCTGGGCACCAAGGGACCACATGTCACCTGCGTGATCCGAAGTGGTAAAGGAGGAAGCATGTGGCTCTCCCCGCCGCCCCGTCGGAGAGAGGGAGGCTCTGCGGAGCCACGGGGAGGACGGAGCGTCGGTCACGGTGGTCCAGGCCAGCCAGCCCAGTGAGTCTGGGAAACCACCGAGAATCTGGGCTTTATCCGCTACCGCACACGGAGGCATCCACCTGACTGAAACAGAAACTGGACTGGAAGTGGGTGCTGCTGTGAAAAAACCGTCGGGCGCCCGGGCGGCTCAGTTGGTTAAGCAACCGCCTTCGGCTCAGGTCATGATCCTAGAATCCTGGGATCAAGTCCCACATCAGGTTCCCTGCTCGGCAGGGAGTCTGCGTCTCCCTCTGACCCTCCCCCGTCTCATGGTCTCTCTCTCTCATTCTCTCTCCTCCAAATAAATAAATAAAACCTTTTAAAAAAAAAAAAGAAAAGAAAAACCCCTTAAAACAGGAGGCGTGGCTCTGAAGGCAGGACGGCTGAGAGGAGGGCACTGATACCCCAACTTGGAAGGTGGCCCAATGGCTGATGAAAAGGTCGCCTAGACAGCAAGCCACCAGCCAGGAGCTCGTCCCCGGGGGCTCTCCGCGTCCTCCCTAGACTCACGGCGGGGCCGAGCACTTGCCAGAAATGCCGGCACCAGGCCCTGCCTCAGGCCTCCAGACCCCAGCATCAGGGTGGCGCCGGGGGCACGCTCCAGCCTGAGGACGGCTGCTGTCACGTCTGGGGCGGTGTCACAGTGAACGTACCTCTGCTCCGAGACGGGGCTTGGGCCCAGGCTGCCCTGGCATGATGCCTCTCCCCGGCCAGCTCCTGCCTCGGTTCACCGAGATCCCAAACCACACTCCCTTGCCCCCTCGGCGTCCTTCCTGGTCAGCTGCTATGGTCACACTGGGGGCCAGAGCCACTACCTTCAAGAGGCCTTCTTCAGCTCGTCCCCCTCTCTAACTGGGTTCCCACCACCCTCTCCAGCACCCAGCTCCCCTACGGGGCCGCAGGGCTCCCCAAGGGCAGGTCCCAGGTCCTGTGCCCTTTTCCTGAGAAGGCCTGGCCCCCGGGCAGGCTCTGGGGGATGGGAAGGGGGGCAGGAGCAGCACCCGGGCAGGCGGGCCGCGGGTTCCCTTACCTGCGTGGGACTGCATGTGCTCCAGCAGATTGTTGTAGAACTGGAACTGGATCCCACAGGCGCCGCAGGTGTATGGTTCTGGGGCGGGATGGGGAGAAACGAGGCAGCTGCGTTAGGGGCAGAACGACTCTGGATGCCCGGGAACCGGCTGGGGCTCTGCGCTCGGGGCTCTGGGCCCAGCCTGTCTGCCCCTGTCACTAACTGAGAGCCTTAGGGTTAGGAGAAGCAAGGGAGAGAGGAAGACCTGCAGATAAAGACGCCGTCTAATTCAATCAGGCAGACATTTATTGAGTGCTTACTGTGTGCCAGGCACTGTTCTGGGCACTGGGGAGGGGGAGGGGGCAACACTAACGGACCCAGCGCTGTCCTGGGGCAGAGACCACGTCCCGCATGCTCCACGGCCCATCCTCGGCCTGTGGGAGCGCAGACATCCCCGCCCAGGAAACAGATACGGGAGTGGATGCATGAAACGGAAACCAGGCGAAGAGCACAGAGGAGAGTAAAGGGAGCAGGCAACGAGCAGGAGAGAAGGGTAGGGAGTGGAAAAGGCCACAGGAAGGCAAGGGGACACAGGACAGGGGAGGACAGGGAGACAGAGTGGGCGGGACGGGACCACATGCACAGGGGGACCTTCCACCTCTGTGTCCCCAGCACTCAAGCCAGTGCCCGGCACGGTGAAAAGTGGAAGGAAGAGGAAAGAAGGGGGCCAAAGAGGAGGAACGAAGAGATGCAAAGGGAGGTGGAGATGGGCTCGGAGGAAGTGTCCTGAGGCCGCCCCCTCGAGCAGCAATGGGAAGGCCTGGGTTCCTGCTAGGGCCCGGGGGGCGGAGGCAGGTTGCCTGTGGTCAGGCTCTGCCCCGTCCCCTGTCCGGACTCCCCCACCCCCACCCCCCCACCTGGGGTCGGGCCCTCCTCCTGCCTCGGCTGGCTGCCAGCTCTGCCCAGGGGTGGCCCAAGGGCAGGTGCTCTGGGGAGGTCCTGAGCAGGTGGCCGGCTGAGTTCACTCCCTGCCCTGCCTTGCCCTCTCCAGCCCCCCGTGGGACCGTCACTTACTCTGTAGGAGAGGGAAAGGATTGGAAATCAGGGGACTTGCAGTTTCTGCAAAAGAGAAACAGTTTAGCTAAGTCTCTTCCCGTTCTGGTGCTCTGAGATGACTGTCATTGCTTCCATTCTCAAGAAGCAAGCGGTAAGCCATCGGGGCTCTCGGAGGAGGAGGAGGATCTGAGAGCCAGGCTCACATTCTGGGCTGGTGCTGGGGCACCGGGCAGGGCAAGGTCAGCCAGGGCCATGCCTCCAGGACACCCTCAACTCAGAGAGTGAGCCCACAGAGCTCGAGTGGGAAATGTCCCTGTGTGGCTGCCGCTTCAGGAGCGGGAGCTGGGAGTTGCTTCTAGATCCTGGCACCGGACAGCACAGCAGCCGTGGGGAGGTCTGTGCTGGCATGGGTTCTGCTTTCTGGTCTCGTCAGGTGAGCCTCAGAGGCAGAAGGCAGCAGAGGAGGGCCAGAGGGACAGCGCCTGGGGTCCTGGCCCCATCCCTTTCAGGCTGGGGACCCGAGGCCATGACCGACCTCTCCTGGGCCTCAATTTTCCTCATCCAGAAAATGGGGCTAATAAGAACACTGACACTCCGCCCCCACCCCGGGGCTGTGGTAAGGATGAAAACAGGGGAGACACAGACAGCTCTGAACACAGGCCAGGCACGTAGTAAGCGCTCAATAAATGGTGGCTGCCAGCAGCAGCATTTCACACGCTGTCCTCCCCAGGCGGGCCAGCAGGGGGGGGGGGGGGGGGGGTGTCCAGCCTGGCTGCTAAGGGGAGATGGCAGTCCCAGTCCTGGCTCTACTGCCTCCTGTGTGGCCTCGGGCAAGTCACCCCGTCGTTCTTGGCGCCGCCTCTTGGAGACTGGGTGACATGTCTCAGAAGAGCGAGCAGCTGGAAAAGCCAACAAGCTCTCTACGTTTACGGGGCTACCCTGACATCCTCAGCCCCCCACCACAGGGTGCCTCACTTGCTTCTCCTCAGGGCCCTGCTTTACCTAAAACCACCACTGCCGCCACCATCCCCAGAACAGCCTGCACGCAAGGGCGTCTTGCCCCCGGGTCCCCGCTGACCGCCCGCTGTCACAGGGACACGCGCGAGCCCCGCTGTACAGCGCCGGGGAAATGAAGAGGGTGCTGGCCTCAGTCACCAGCTCAGAGGGGGTGCCGCCAGGGTGCATGCTTCAGCTCGAGATCAGAGCCGGAGCTCAGCACACGGGGCAGAAGCGTCCGCATCCGAGTCTGTGCGCCTGGCTGTTTCACGACGGCCTTGACGGACCCCTGTCTGTCCCCAAGCGGTGGCCAGCATGGTGCCGGGCACGCGCCAGCCCCTCACCTGCTGAGCTGAACTGCAGCTGCACGAGAAAGCGGGGAAGGACCCTACCTTAACGTAACCCCAGCATCAGAACCGTCCTCCCATCTTGCCCTGGTTGTCACTGTGCAGACCGGCTTGCTGTACCTTTTTCGGACAGGGCCCTGCTAGGCTAGCGGAGGATCCATCTGGGGAGAGTGGCCTGCGGCTGCTCCAAAGTACACTAGGACACCCGCCAGGGGGCGCTAAAACACCACCGAGAACCTCAGCCAAGCCTCCTTGGGCAGGCAGGGGCTGGCAGAGGACCTTTGGATTGCGTCTGGATCAAAGTGGGGCCAGAGGGCGCCTGGGTGGCTCAGTCGGTTAAAGCCTCTGCCTTCGGCCCAGGTCATGATCTCAGGGTCCTGGGATCGAGGCCCGCATCGGGCTCTCTGCTTGGCAGGGAGCCTGCTTCCTTCTCTCTCTCTGCCTGCCTCTCTGCCTACTTGTGATCTCTCTCTCTGTGTCAAATAAATAAAATTTTCAAAGTAGGGCCAGAACTCAAGGGTCTCCGGCTCTTAGGCTATAGTTCTCTCTCCTGCACCCCCTTTGCCTGTCCTGGAAAGAAACATGGCTGCAACGTTTACTCTAAAAACCTAGCAATAGCTCTCTTACTTCTCCAGGGCCATCTGAGTCAATGCTGCAGGCTATGGGGAGGCCGAGTTCTTCTGCCTGCAGGGAATCGAGACAAACAGCAGCACCCCCCGAGGAGCCCCCTGAGGCCCAGGGGCAGATCTCTGGAAGAAAACACCCTTCCCATTTCTGCCTGGCCCCGGCCCCCTCCTAACTCCCTGCTCGCCGTGTCCTCCCAGGAACAGCATCACGTACCACGAAGAGCCCAGCCCAGAGTGCCTGCTGCCGCCCGGGGTAGGAGGTGGGGGAGGCCAGGGCACACTCACCGCTGGAGTTTTGGGAACTGCTATTTGTCTCTTCAAAGTGGTTTTGTGCTTTGCCTTCTACTCTCCGACTGAAAGCGCTTTCTGCTGGGTGGGGACAGGAGAGAGTGAGAAAACACCGGTGACTGATTAGCACTATGAGGGCCAAAGGGAAGGGCATGCCACAGGGGACTTCAAGGCCAGGGTAGCCCGGAACTGCCTGGTCCAGGGGCTGGAAGCGCCTAGGGCTTTATGCTGGGGAACCTGTACAGCAAGGGGCGACAGGACCCCAAAGCAGACCCCCAGCTCCTCGGGCTCACCTGACTTGCCTGATACCGTGTCAGGGTCCCCAAAAGATCTCCTCCCCCAAGTGCCCAGCGTGGGTAGAGGGCCAGGCACGGGGGGCACGCGTGTGTGACCTGAATGCCCAGATGAAATCCAGCTGAGTGGGCAGACGGCAAACGGGCCTGGGTCTCCCATCTTTGGCTAAGGAGCCACATCTGTGACACTACGTCATTGGGACCTGCCACCCGCTACTTCCTCGGCCAGAATCTGCTGCCAAGGGCTCCATCAAGGAGCAGGGAGGGTGACAGACTGTTTCCTGGTGTGGCTCTGGCAGAGCAGGAGGGCCAGACAGCGGATTCCAGCTCCACGATCCTGGACAGATGGTGTGACAGGCAGAGCGGGGGCGGCCCCACACCCTGAGAGCCCAAAGCCCCAATGAGGTCTGCCCAGAGTTCACCTGCGCCAAGGGACTGGATCCTTAAGGGGTTCGGGGACATCTCCACCTGGAGGGGGCACCTTCCTGGCGCTGTGAGAGGAGATGGGGTCCGAGCAAGAGGAAACAGACCAGTTTAGTTCCCACTCCGCCCCCACCTGTGGAAGAAACTAAGACAGAGGATCGGAGCTTGAATGCAGCTCTGTTTTTCCCAGTTGCTCTTGGCACAACGGGGCTGCGGGCTGCGCTGGGAGATAAACGCTTCTGAGAGCAAGTCTGATTGGGACGAGCAGCTGACCCAGTCCCTTCGAAGGGGAAACAATTTGCACAAGGAGATCAAAGACTCTGAGAAGCTCGACCAGAGAGACCCATGTAGCTTTGTGTGACCCTGCCTTCCCAAATATATTTAGCCACCGAAGCCCATTTTAAAAATTCCTTAGTAGCCCTCAAAAATAGTGATTCCCCGGAACCCACTTTGGGAAATGCCACCACCACCCAACCCACCCTATGTCGGAAGGGCAAGTGCTCAGACCATGGGGGCCAGGGTTCCAAACAGGGATGGGGCAACGGGAAAAGAAGCCACAGGTGGCTCCCTCAGGCCCCGCTCCATGCCAGGGCTCCCGAGCCCGATGCTGGCCCCCAACACCAAGGCTGTCGGTAACATCACAGGAAGACCCACTCTTCAAAACGTGTCTGTAAAATGCCCAGCCTGACAGCTACGCATCGGCCCACCTCAAGGTACCATCTGTAAATAACCAAAGAACACCCCTCAATTCTTTGGGGTTGGGGAGTGGGGGGCGGGCTCTCATTTACTGAGCACCTACTATGCGCCTGGCATGGTCCGTACATCTGACGCCTGTGGTCTCCCACAGTCCTCCCAATGGTGCTGTGAGACCACACTGTCGTTCCCATCCTACAGGCGAAGACAGGAAAGTGACACTGCCCAGTTCTGGAGCTGGGTGTACTCCTAACCCAGCGGGTGGCAGAATGAGAGTCCGTTCCTGGGGCAGACGCAGTCTCCTGAAGAGGGTCTGGGGTAGGGAAGGGAGCCCTTTCTCCATCGTAATCCCTGTGCATTCTTGCAATGCTTCCCCACCCGTGCAGGCCTCTCACGCAGCCTAACCCCACCACAGAGCTTACAGACGCCTACCATTAGTCCCCTCCTGCTCAGCGGACAATGCAGACTGGGAACAGCTTTCCCCGCATCGGGACCTTGGCCAAAAAGCTGGGGCGGCATCACCGGGGGGCGGGGGTGGGCATGTGCAGACATGCTCGTACCCAACGGAGTATGGCATGCTAGCGGGACGGGGACAAGGACAACTTCCAGCTCTGACAGGCAGGGCCCTGCTCACCCCTGCTGTCCTCTGCCTTGGGACCCCCATCCACAAGCCTTCCAGGTCACAGGGAGGCAGCCAGAGGCACGTCCCATAGCTCGCTGGATGCTTAGTATGGTGTGCTGAGGTCCGAGAGCCACCAGAGACCACAGGGCCCTTGTAGGCACTTTTCTGCACAAAACTGTCAATGCACAACCTCCCAGCCGTAAGGTCAAGAGTAAAAGCAAGAACTGAAAGCCAGGATCGCATTATTTAGTTGAGCCAACATCTACCATCAATGAGCCCACGATGACCAGTCTGTGCCAACCAATTTATGATTACTGTTGCAAAAAACCACAATGGCTTTTGGCTTTTCTCAGCGCAGTACCTGAAAAATCGTTACCTTCAAGGTTGACTGACTACTTACTCCTCTTCTGGAAGACCCAAGCACAATAAACTTATCCTCAAACATTTTGAAGAACCAGATCTTTGCCCCAAATTAGCCTCCTGAACCACAGAGGAAAGGCAAGCCCAACTAAGCTCCTGGCTGTGTGGTTGGTCCAATCTACTGGTTCACCGAACTCAGTTCCCAGTTTGACCACTGACGTATTTCTCTGATGGCTTTGGGCGTCTTGAGGGCGAGGAAAGGCCCAGAGCCCCAGAAGGGCGGCAATATCACTCTTTCCTCTCACCCCGCACACCCCAGCAGGCAGCCCAAGGCTCAGTGCACCCAGACAGGAGTGAGGATTCCCGACAGCTGCGACTCAGCAGCCGGTGTGTCTTGTCCAGTTTTCCCGGGCGCGGTGGCTGCCTTCCAGTGCCTGGTCCCCACCCGCAGCCACGGCCCCTTTCTGCGCGGACTCAGAACACCCTGGAGCTGGCGTCCGCTGCTTTCCTGCTGGGCTAGGGCCCACAGAGGGGTTTCGCGGGTAGTACCACGCAGGGGGAGGCTAAGAGGACAGAGCTGTGCTTCACAGGGAGCAACTCTTCTAGAAATGAGTTTTTAGACTGAGTTTTTCAGGAAAGACGGGGGTGCAAACTCATGCCAAGAAGGTCCACGCAGGTGATGCAAATGGATGAACGGGGCTGGATGCAAGACAGACAACAGCGTGATCACAATGAGAAATGACACCTGCCACGTGGCCACTGTGCCGGGGAGGCAGGAGGGAGTGGTGAGGACCACGGAACCCTGGGCAGCGTGTGCTCTCTTCGAGGGGGCCGCTGTGGCTCAGCCCCGAGCCAGCGGCTGGCCTCCAGGAAAGTGGGCCCAGCACTGCCAGAGCTGACTTTCCAACGTCAGCGAGAACTCAAACATCTTACACAAAATCTCCTAAGGCTCAAAGGTTGGCAGTTAATTTAAAAAGAAGTTTTAACTCCTTAGGCTATGACTTGGGGAAAAAATACTCTCCCGCTTAAAAAAAAAAAAAAATTGCAAACCGTCACGTACAAACCCTGTGATTTAGGGTCAGAAAACCGAGGCTCAGGCAGGCTAGGTGGCTCGTCACAATGAGAGCCAGCTAGAGGCACAGCTGGGACCCAGACCTGTCCCCGAGAGCCACGGGACCTCCACTCGCTCTTGCAAGGGAACAGTGACCCCAGGCACAGCTGTGGCAGGTGGGAGCGGGGTGGGAAGTGGAGGACGAGCAAGCATAACAGAGGCCATCGGTACCTGCGGTCGCCTTGCTTGCCGGAGATCCCGAGTTTGGAGTGCGGAACGTCTGGGTTTGGGTGGCTGGAGGGGTGCGGTGTAAGAGGGTGGCGCATCGGACCACGGAGGCCGGAGCTTTTTTCCCCGACTGGTTCGTCTGGGTCTTCGCTGCCACGAAGCGTGGAGACGGGGAGACCTCCGGATGCGAACACTCAGAGCCCGTGTCTGGATCGTCCGGTGGCTCCCACCCGGGGGCAGTACCTGAGAGGGTCACGCTCTCAGTCCCCGTGGGCCCTCGGAGCCGGCCGAGTAAGGGGTCTCTTGGGCCACAGAACCCCAGGCTCAAGGGTCAAAACCTCTTCTTGGTCCATAGAGAGCCAAGGCTCTCGCTCCCTCTCAGAGCCTAAGAAAGTCCAGGATTCTAGAACCTTCCCCAGCTTCTCCCTGTAGGAAGCCTGATCATCAACTAACACTCAGAGTTTCCCAGAGGCCACTGACCAGCTCACTGAGAGGGTCCCCCATAACCCTCGACCAGCCCAGGCTCTCAAGTGTCTAATAAGGCAGCCTATGACCTGTGCTCGGGGTATCTGAATTAGTCAACCGAGGCCCAAGAGCATTTTCTGAAACGCTGGCTCTGAAGCCTCTTTTCCTTCCAAGGCAGGCTGGCTCCGAAGGAAGGACAGAAAGCAGACAGACAGGGACATGCCAGGGTGGACTGGCGGCAGTGGGGAAAAGCAGAGGGGCTCCATGTAGCCCCAGGGTTTAGGGGAAGGGGCGCTGATGGACTTGCCGCTCTCGAGGACAGCACGGGAGTCTACGCTGCTGCTTTCATCAAAGTCAGAGCAGCAGTTCCCGGTGGCGTCTGGGGAAATCTGGGTCACCATTTCCCAGACCCCCTGCCTCCCTCCCCCGAGTCCTCTGCAGAAGCCGGAGTCTCTGAGAACTGGGGGGCTGACACCCAGGGGGTCTCCGCCTCCGGTGCTCCTGGGCGGGCAGCAGTCTGCCTCCTTCACGCCGCCGGGGCCCTAGGCCGAGCCCTGGACCTGGCCACACTCGCACATTCAACACAGAACAGGAGGGGGCAGGGGTCTCCTGGCTCAACTACAACTCTCCCCCCGAAGGCGAGAAGGGGACCAGGCAGCATGGGAGGGGGCCTCTTCAGTGCCGCTGCTCCCCCGCCTCTGGGGGTGGAAGAGGAACCTCATTATACCCCCGGTCCCAGGACAGTGTCCCCATCCTGGGCATCAGACACTCCACCCAGTTTTCAGAGCCAAACAATAAAAAGGCACTTCCTGACCCTCCACCTTGGGCCACTCCCGGCACCGATGAAGCAGCCCAGGCCTAGAGAAGCAGGAAGCAGGGCTTTGCACAAGGACACACGGGGACCCGCTCTTCAGTGCTTTGCTCGCCAGCCTGAGACACTGAGACGAGCTCAGAGGACTCGGCTGCCCCCCGTCCTCTCGGAGGGTATCCCCTCCTCTGTCCACAGTGGGGCCCAGACGCCAGGAGCTGGGGGACGCTCGGGCACAGCCCCCTTAAGCAAGCAAGCCCTCACCCAGTCCCCAAGGCCAGTGTCCACAGAGGATACACGTGTCCCTCACTGTCTCAACGCCCGTTCTCTGGATTCTGGCTTTCTTAATCAGAAACCAAAGGTCTGGGTGGGGAAGGACCCTTCCCTGTGTTCCCTATTTCTCTCTCTCTCCGTTTTGGAGCCAAGGGCCTTGGAGGTCCCTGGAGGCCAATCTAAAGGGCGGCTTGTCTCACAATTTCCAAATGTTTTTAGCCACAGAACCAGCTACGCATCACACTCCGTGGTGTGTGTCTTGAGCTCTAGCTCTGAGCTCCCCACCACCTCCCCGAAGCTCAGTTTGCGGACCGAGTGTGGAGTAAGATGAACCCGCCCCCAGATGCCAGGTCCCTCCCCTTCGGTCTCCTTGGTCTTGGCCTCTAATTTTCTTTTCCTCCCTTGACCTTAGCCACACACACCCCCCGACCCGTGCCCATTTTGTCCACCAAGAAAAGTGGTGTCCCCGGCCCCACAGGGGCCTCTGTAAGAACCCAAGAACACACAAGATCCCAGAAGACCCTTGAATGGTACACGGCTCTTCACATTTAAGCAGCTACTACTGGTACTTTGGACGAATTAAGAAACCAAGGCCCAGAACGTTCAGTCAGTTTAGGGCCACATGGAAAGTCCGTGTCAGGATGAAGACAGGAGCTCAAGCTTGTCAAGCTACCTGCACAAGGCCATGTGGTCCCCTGTGCCATCCACCCACACATCCCAGGAACCCGGGCGCAAGGGACAGAGAATCTCTGAGCAATACACGGAGCACATGGCTTTCATTCTTAAGCCCCAGACTCTACCCTGAAGGATGGTTTCTAGAAGACCCTCCAGATCAGTTCTTTCCAGGGTCTACAATTCCTGATGTCAAAATCCTGGCCTGTGCAACAGCCCCTCCTCCGCTGTGGCAGGGAGTTCAGGGACGGTCACGAAGCCCACGATCCAAGAAACCTTCAGGCACCTGGCCTGGGGCCGGCTCACCTCTTGCCTTTCCCATTCTCTAAGCCCCTCTCTCTTCCAAGCCTTGCGGCCTCTGCACATGTTCTCTCTTCTGCTGGACTGATCCTCCCTCCAGTTTCTGCCTGGGTAACTCGTGCTGGTCCAACACACCTCCACATAAGCATCACTTCTGGTACCCACGCCGACACCTCAGCTGACCATGCATCTTTCAGTCTTTCAGTCCCCTCTCCTCATCCCTTCCAAGAACTGGCAACGGTGGGATCTTTCAACTGGGGTCTCTTTCCCCATCAGCCTGAACGCTCTGTGGGGGCAGACACCACCAGTGAGGCCCAACCATGCACTCGAGACCTAGCACATTCCCTGACACACAGGAAGTGCTCAAGAGGTGTTGTGGGATCAGAGAATCAACGTGTGAAGGGCCAGAAAAGCAGAGCACGTCAGAGACAGGATGCCGGAGAGGAGACGTGAGAAGCTCGCCCCTGCGGCACGCTCCCATCAGCCCCCGAGGCGTATCTAGGGCAGACAGGCACTCAGAGCTCAGAGAGGTACGGAAACCACTCCGGGGTCACAGGGCAGGTAGGGACAGAGCAGGATGAACTTCTCTGACGGCTAACTCCTTTCACTCAACAATCTGCTCCATCTGTGGACCTTCTCACATGGGATGTTATCAGGCAGCAATTCCTACTCAAGTTCTCACTGGGAAAAGAAGAGTGAGCTTCAGACAGACTGCCTGCCCTTACAAAGAACACCCGTGAGATGTTTGCATCTAAGAGATATTCAAAAATAGGAGGGCACTGAGGTCTCGCCTTTCTGAAAAGCTGAAAATTCAACAGGAACAAAAAAAAAAAAAAAAAAAATTCCGAGAATGTAAGGATTCCAGAAAGGTAACCATGGAGTTACCAAGAGCACAGGAAGACCAGGGAGATGGTCTCCCTGAAACCTTCACAAGGCAGAGGAAGGTGGAGATGCATTCGAGGCAAATGGGAATAGCGTGCTCAAAGGCTGGAGGTGGGAACTCAGGGGGAGCTGTGGCACAAGTTGAGTCTCATTTGGGAATGCCTCCTCATGGATTTTCTTCTTAGGAAGAGAACCAGAGAACTTACTCCTCTGGCCATCACAGAGTTCCCGGTGGAGGACTTAAGCCTTCCTCCAGATTCAACTGTAAAGCTGAATACAAAATCCACGGAACAAGGCAGCACAGGGCTGTGATTCAGAAGGGAAGATCTGATGTGATCACTCCAGTCTCTGCCTGGAGAACCTTCTGGACCACAGCACAGGGATGGAGCCCAAAGATGGCACTGTAGCCTGGCTGAATGGGGGAGAAAATGGTCAGAGTTCAGGGCTTCTGAGGTGGCTGGGTTTAGCAGGACAGAATAACGAAGAGGAGGGAATTTTGAAGGGCAAAAAATAAGAACTCCAGAAATGTTCAGAGGGAACCCCTTAAAAGTCTTAGGCTGGATGCCAAAATGATCTGTACAGAAGGAGCCTCTGAAAAGTCTGGCAGGTAACCACTACTGGGGGCTGTGAGCCGAGCAAGGATTTGGAGGATGAGATGAGGAGATGTCTGAGTTCCCATCTGCCAGAGAAGACAGACCTTGATGAACACCTTGAGTGTTTAGTTTGGGACCAGAAAGGCCAGGCCACAGGAAAAGTACTCTAACCCTAGAATAAGAATAACTGGAAACCCACCCTCACAGTTTAAAAACAAACCTTTGAAGTATGAAGCTGATCTGCAAGTAAAGTAACCACTTGCCATAACAAAAGTCAACACTTTTCAAAGGAAGATAACAAAATCCAGATGCTCAAAACATTGCAATGTGCAGCACAGAATAAAAAATTACTTGTGAGGCGAAGCAGGAAAATGTGACTAATAATCAAGAGAAAAATACCAACCAACAGAAACGACGGATGATAGACTCCACTGACAAGGACCCTAAAACAGCTTTCACAGATACACTCAAAGATTTAAAAGATAATATGAACAAAATGAAAAGAGAAATGCTATAAAAAGGAACCAAATGGAAATTAAAGAAATGAAAAATACAGCTGAAATGAAAAATTCACTTGATGGATTTTTCTAATAAAACAGATTGCATACTAGAGAAGAAAAGAACAGCAAACTTGGAAAACAAGGTACTAGAAACTATCCAAAGTAAAGCTTGAAGGGAAAACAGGGCTGACAAACTAAATGGAGCTTCATCACCAAATGGTTTAACACATATGTAAGTAACATCTCAACAAACAGAAAAAAGATTGGGTAATAAGAGTATCTGCAGAAATATTGACTGAAATTTTACAAATCTGATGAAAAATATAAACCCCACTGAACCACGAAACTCAATGAACCCCAAACAGGATAAACACAAAGAAAACTATACATCATAATCAAACCACTAAAAAACAGTAACACAGAGATATATTTAAAATCACCCAGACAAAAAAGACACATTAAATATAGAAGAACAGGAAGAATGATCTGACTTCTCACCCAAAACATAAACCAGAAGATAAAAGAATGTCATTTTTAAAGTGCTCAAAGAAAAATTTCTCAACCTAGAATTTCATATCCAGAGAAAATATCTATCGGAAAGAACAGGTGAAATAAAAACATCTTCAGTTAAGCCAATAGATTGGCTACAATCTATTGTAGCCAACAGACCTACAATATAAGTGTTAAAGGAAGTTCTTCAAAGAATAAGGGAAAATGAGGACAGATGGAATTCAGATTCATACAAAGGAAAGAAAAGTACAGGAAGTGGTAAATATGTTAGAAAATAAAAAAGCATTTTCTCATTTCTTCGTTAACAAATAATTGAGTGTTTAAAGCAAAAAGTGTAATTGTTGGGTTTATAACTTACATACACGTAGACATATCAGAATAGCACAAAGAACAGGAGAGTAGTAAAGGGAAGTGCACTGTTAATAAGGTTCTTAGATTATGTGTGATGTTTTGAATTCATCATAGATTATAATAAAGATATATATTATAAGCCACAGAGTAACTACTAAACAAAAAGAGGAGGTATACCTAGAAAGCTAACAAAGGAAAATTTTTTTTAAGTTCTCAATTAATATTAAAGGAAGGCAAAAAAAAGAAGAAAAATGAATGACAAAATGAGATGGGACAAAGAGAAAAAACAAGACAAAATAAACAAAATACAAAAAATATGAAATACAAAAATTCAACCATATCAATAAGAAATATTAAATGTAAATGGATTAAACACATTATTTAAAAGGCAGGGATTACCAGACTAGAGAAAAGAATAAGAACCAACTATATGCACACACTTCAAATAGAAAGACACAAAGATTATAAGAAAAAGATCAAAAGAAATAAACCATGTAAATACTAAATCTAAGAAAGCTGTAGTAGCTATATTAATAACAGATACAGTAGATTTCAAGATAAGAGCTATTACCTGTTAAAGAAAGTAAGAAATAAAGAGATAAATAAAGGTATGGAACAATTTTTAAAGGGTCATCAAGACATAATGATCCTAAGTACGTGCACCTAAAAGCAAAGTTTCAAAGCATATGAATCAAAAACTGACAGAACTAAAGGGAGAAACCGCATATGCACAATTACAGTTGTAGATTTTAATGCCTATCTCTCAGTACTTGATAGAACAAACACATTAAAAATAAAATTTTTTTTTAAGATTTTATTTGTCAGACAGAGAGAGAGCGCGCGTGCATAAGCAGAGGAGTGGCAGGCAGAGGTAGAGGAAGAAGCAGCATCCCCGCTGAGCAAGGAGCCCGATGCAGGACTCAATCCTAAGACCCTGGGATCATGACCTGAGCCGAAGGCAGCTGCTTAACCAACTGAGCCACTCAAGCGCCCTGCCATTTTTCTCTACATCTGAAAAGGCGTAGAGAGCCGAACAAAATTATTAACCAACTTCACCTAATTGACACTACACTCGGGAAATACTCTTCCCAACTCATTCTAAGAGGGCAGTTTTAGCCTGATACCCAACTTACATTATTAAAGAGAAAAGCACACTACTGGTTAGAAAGCAATATGGCATAACCACTTGGCAAACAGTTTAGTTGTTTCTTAAAAGTTAAATGTCCACCTATCATATGATCCAGCTAATCCACTCTTCTAGGTGTTTATTCAATATTAATGAAAGTCTGCCCATACAAGAACTTGTACAGTAATGTTCAGAGCAGCTTGATTTGTACTAGCTCCAAACTAGAACCACCCAAATGTCTGTCCACAAGTGAATACAGCTAACTGTGGCAGGTGTATCTAGGCAATGGAATACTACTACTCATCAATTAAAGGGAATGCACTGATACAGGCAACCATGGATGAATCTTAAATCATGGCGAGTAAAAGAAGCCAGACCCCCACGAACACAAAAAGGGTACATACTAGAAGATACTATATATATGCAATATTCTAGAAAATGTAAACTAATACATAGTAACAGAAAGCAGATCAGTGTTTGCCTGGAGATGGGGAAGCGGTAAGAGACCATAAAAAGCTTTAGGGTGCTGGATGTGTTTGTTGTTTTAGTTGCAGTGATAACTTCATGAGGTATACACAGGTCAAAATGTATCACACTGTTCACTTTAAATACAAGCACTTTAGGGACACCTGGGTGGCTCAGTCAGTTGGGTGGCTGCCTTCGGCTCAGGTCATGATCCCAGCGTCCTGGGATCGAGTCCCGCATCAGGCTCCTTGCTCAGCAGGGAGCCTGCTTCTCTCTCTGCCTCTGCCTGCCACTCTGCCAGCTTGTGCTCTCTCCCTCTCTGACAAATAAATAAATAAAATCATAAATAAATAAATAAATAAACAAAGGCACTTTATTGTATGACAGTATGTCTCAACAGTGTTTTAAAAAAAACCTCACCAGCAGTATTTATTTTCTTGATTATGACCATCAATCAACAAACCACTGATATTTATGGGGCATGGCTAATACTAGGATAGCAGCTCCCTAGCTTTGAGAAGTCAGTTTTGGGAGTGATACTAAAAACCAGGTAAAAATCCTGGGGAATTTTAGAAAGAAGTGATCAGAAACTATGTTCTTAAAAGCAAGTAACTCTACAAACTACCCTAGGTCTTAAAGTAATTTATATGCCTTTCCAAGAAAAAAGATGCCTTTCCACTCTCCAGGCAAAGAGGAAACATCCTGACATTGTAAATATCTTCAGTTCATTTCACAGCTGTGACTCTCTGATCGTTTTAATGTGTTTTAGTAAAGTACAGGCATGGTGATTTATTTAAGAACTATCATAACAAGGGTGCCAGAGTGGCTCATCAGTTAAGCGTCTGCTTTTGACTCAGGTCATGACCCGAGTCCTGGGATAGAGCCCCACATCAAGCTCCTTGCTTGGTGGGGAGCCTGCTTCTCCCTCTCCCTCTGCCTGCTGCTTCCCCCGCTTGTGCTCTTTCTCTCTGTGTCAAATAAACCTTAAAAAAAAAAAATGACAACAAATCAATCCATGTAAGATACCATATTGTCAGAAAAAAAGAATCATAGAATCATCTCAATATATGGAGGAAAAAACATAAAACAGTGATTTATGATAGAAAATTTCAGTAAACTAGAAATAAAAGGTAACCTCCTCAACTGATAAAGGACATTTATTAAAACCTACTTCAGCTACTTGATGAAAATGATCACTCCTCATGGTGAAAAAATGAACCCTAGGATGAGGAAAAGGCAGAAATACTCACTCAATTCTTCTATTAAACATTGTAATGGAGGATCTTAACCAGTATAGTGAGATGAAAAAAATAACAAGAAAAATACAGATTGGAAAGAAAGAAGTAGAGTATCTTTATTAGTAGATGGCATCAGTATATATAAGGAAAATCCTAAGAAACTGACCAAAAAACTAATAGGACTAGTTCACTATTAGTTAACTTAGCAAAGTTTCAGGACACAAAATCAATACACAAAAATTGTTTTTTTATGTAATAGCAACAAGTAACTGGAAAACTAAAAATCATAGTAGCAAAAAACAAAGTACTCAGAGAAGATCTCATGAAATATGTACAAGACCTCTACTCTGAAAAATATAAACTATTGTTGAGAGAAAAAGACCTAAATGCTTGGAGAGATATACCATATTCATGGATTGGAATATCCAATATTATTATGATGTCCTATTCTCTCTAAATTGGTCTATAGATTCAGGGTAATCCTAAACAGAATCCCAGCTGGATTCTTTTGTAGAAACTGGAAATTAGAAATTCCCCTAACACTTATACAGAAGAGCAAAGTTCCTAAAATTAACAAATACTCCTTTAAAAGGACAAAGCAAGAGTACCCAAATTTAAGATTTACTATAAACGTCCAGTAAATAAGATCATACTGGCAATAAACATAAACAAATAGATTGACAGAACAAAAATAAACTCATATATATTTAGGCATGCAACTGATTTTCAACAAAGGTTGCAATCCAATGCAATGCAATGGGGAAAGGACAAGTCTTTTAACAAATGATGGAACAACCAGATCTTCATATGGGATAAAATGAATCAACTCCTACCTCTCACTATTCACAAAAGTTAACTTGAAAAGATCACAGACCTAAATCCAAAGGCTAAAATTATAAAGGTTCTAAAAGATAATTGAGGAGAGTATCTTCACAATCTTGAGGTAGCTAAGATATTCTGGGTAGGACCCAGAAAGTACTAACCATAGAAAAAAATGATAAATTAGACTTTGTTAAAAAAAAATTAATCAAAAGATACTGTATGAGAATCAAAGGGCATGCTGAAGACAGGGAGAAAATATTTACAGTATATATGTCTGATATAAGACCTGGATCGAGAGTATATAAAGAGAGCTCTTACAACTTAATAATACAAACACCCCAACCACAAAATGGGCAAAAGACTTTAGACAATTTCCAGAGTAAAATATACAATGGCCCATATGCAGATGAAACAGTGCTCAACTATCATCAGTCATCAAGAAAACCACAATTACCACCACAATGACCACGACGCACTCATGGGAACAGCTAGAGAGCCCATCGCCTCCAAATGTTGGCAAGAATGCGGATCAAGGGCGCCTGGGTGGCTCAGTGGGTTAAAGCCTCTGCCTTCAGCTCAGGTCATGATCTCAGGGTCCAGGGATCGAGGCCCGCATCGGGCTCCCTGCTTGGCGGGGAGCCTGCTTCCTCCTCTCTCTGTCTGCCTCTGCCTGCTTGTGATCTCTCTCTCTGTCAAATAAATAAAAATCTTAAAAAAAAAAAAAAAAGAATGCGGATCAAGTGGAACTCCCACAGGTGGCTGGAGGGCATGTAATATGCCACCGCCATTTTGGAAAATGGCTCATAAGTTCTTACAAAGTTAAATACTCTCCCCTATGACCCAGCAATTTTACTCCCTGGTGTTTATCCAAGAGAAATAAACACACATGCCCTCAAAAAGTCTCCTACAAACACTCTCCTAGCAGCTTCATTCCTAAGAGCCTAAAATGGAAAACAACCAAAATGAACAAGCACATGGCTAAACCAACTGTGGTATTTTCACATAATGGAATGCTGCTCAGCAGTCAAAAAGAATGAACAACTGATATATGCAACGACGTGTATGAGTCTTAAAGACATTTGGCTAAGTGAAAGCAGCCAGACACAAAAGAGTATTATTATATGACACCATTTGTAAGGACTTCTGCAGTCAGTGTAGGTTCTTCTAAATACTCTCATCAGACCCAGGGCCCTCAAGCCCGAGCTCCAGGTGCCACCTGAAGTCATCATGTCCAGGCCCTAATTCCACACAGAACCCAGTGGCATACACAGCTCCAGATCCGAAGACCACTGGAGGGGCCGTTTCAGCCTCGGCAAACCAATCCTCTGTTGGATCTAGCCTAAAGCCCCCATCCTTCCTAGCCCAGATCCCTGGGGATCTAAGGATGGAGCCCCCTCTGACACCCAGGAGGGAAGCTGGGAAATCAGACCAGGGAGGAGGGAGAGACTGTGGGCCAGAGACAGGATGGGGCCTGCCCACAGTCACGCAATCCCACGACCCAGCTGATTAAAACCCAGGGCTTCTGAGTCTTGGCTTAGTGCCCCTTCTAGTTTTCTACCCCCTCCACCACCGAGGGTAAAGAGGCAGCTGTCTTGTCTCGTTCGCCATGGCTTAGCGGCACCACGTGGCACTGGCTCTCAGGAACCACATGATTCAGAGGGGCTCACAGGTGAGGGCAGGACCACCGAAGTCCGTGGATAAGCAATGCCCACAGTCAGTCTACTGAGGGCGACTCGGGCTTTCGGCTTTCCAACTATTCCAGCTACTGCAGTAAGGTGGCCCAGGTCAGATCCTGACCCCTGGAGATGCCCCCCCGAGCCAAGCTCACCTTCGCAGTCACCCTCCCCTGGCAAAGCCTCCGCCTAGGGGCTGGCCCACCCCTCCCCCAACAACCCCCCTCCC
>LNAC01000567.1:745036-788643 GCA_002007465.1 Ailurus styani | reverse complement strand
CCCCTCCCCCGCCCCCAACCACAGAAGGTACTCACTGATGGGGGCGTGTAAGGCCACGTGCTCCTGGTAGGGGGTGTAGTACTTGTACTGCTTTCCGCAGAATTCACAGGTGTAATTGCCAGTTTCTGTCCAAGGAGAGGAAAGTGTGGGAATGGGCGCCTGACTCCCACTGAGAAGCAGCAGCATGCTCCCTCCCCTCCAACTCCCCCTCATCCTGGAACCAACTACAATCAGGAGCCCACTGGAGTCAGACCGCCTGGGTTCAAGCCCCAGCTCCTCCATGTCCAGCTGTGTGACCTTTGGCAAATCTCTTAACCTCTCTGTGCCTCAGTTTTCCTATCTGTAAACGGGGGTAATAACAGGACCACCTTCCAGGATTGCTGCGAGGATTAAATTTATATGTCAAGTGCTTAGAACAGTACCTGGCACACACTGTTTCTCCAACACTCTGCCCCCAGGCCCTGGTGCTCAGGAAATGTGTGGTGACCTGAGTTGACCCCCCAGAGCGAAGCTCACATTCACCCCCTTTGCAAGTCCTACCCTCTGCAATGGCCACACTTGGGTCCCCTCGTCTCCAGGACCTTCCCCGCCCCCAAGCACCCCCACCCCCCAGCAGGAGGGGTCACATCTTCCTCTCGGGTCCCACCAGACTTTATCTTTACCTCTCTTTTGGCACTGCCTAACTTCTTTCTTCTTAAAAATTTCTGATGTAATATTGTTCACTGGGGGAAAATTATAAAATACTGATAAATACAAATACAAAATTTAAAGAGTAAGAGAAATTTCAATCATCCGTCACCCCCAAACAAAGAGTAGCAGCTACCCCTTGGGGTGGAGCTTGCAACACTGCCATCCGCCCCAGGCCCCACCCCTCACTCCCAACTCATCCGGGACGGGCTTCTCTCCCTGACATCATCTGTCTGGCTCCAGTGGGCCTTGAATTAGCCAGCCCTGATCCATATCCTCTTTGTAACCTGGTGTATTCAATCGACAACACTTTGTGGACATCTTGCTCAATCAATAAACATTGATCCCTACTGCATTTATTGGCTGTATGCTTCCCACTGGACTCTAAAATCTGCTGAGCCAGTCTCCTACACCAGGGGACGTTTGGATTATTTTAAAATTTTTCCCCTTACCAAAAGAAGAAAAAAAATGCTGTGATCCACATCCCTGTAGAAATATCTGCCCATTTGCTATTTTTCATATTGCTGCAGAATAAAGATTATTGTGCACAATCGCTGCTCATTATTTCCTCGGGATAAATTAAGGGTATGCATTTTTAAGGCTTTTGATAACCACAGCACCAACCGCGTATCAAAAGGTTGGGCCAATTTTCATCCCAATCAGAAAGATGGGCCTTATAGGGGCAACCATACAGCACTGCTGCTTTCATTTTCCATTTGTTTGAGTTCTAAGGAAATTGACTATTTTTCATGTTTAATTAACTGGTATTTTTCCTTTCATGACTTTCCCATTTGTGTTCACAGCCAACATTTCCGTAGGTGTATTTATTTTAATTGCCGAGAACCCCAGAGATTACGGACATCAACGATTTTGTTCTACATGTTACAAGTATTTTTTTTCTCATTTTTAAAAAATTCTGTGTGTGGTTTTTCTCTCAATATGGGCTTGAAACTTTTTCATAAATAACTTTTATAACTGATTCACGAACACTGGAAAAGATCTACTATTTGCTGTTCACAGGCTTCAAAGTTGTGAGATCAGCTGTATGGTATTATTCAAACTCTGTACGATCCTATTTGTCTACTTGCCCTACTGAAGACTGAATGTTGTGATCAATCCACTGTGTAGTACTTCCAATTTATTCTGTATATTTAAATACAATGTTGTCTGATACATATAAATAAGGCTCATGAGATCAAAATCATCATTGTTATCTGGCCTTCAGAATATGACATTATTTTGTAACACGGTGCTTCTCAAAGGTGTGGTCATTGGACCAGCATTAGCGTCATCTGACAATCTGTTAGAATTGCAAACTCTCAAGACTTATCCAAGACACACTGAAAGAAAAGTACTAGGACTGGGATCCAGGAATCTGTGTTTTCACAGGACCCCTAGAAAAATCTGATGTACAGGAGAGTTTAAGAACCCCTGCTCAGGAATTTAATTATACTGTTGTACTAGTTTGCCTGACATTAGTTATAATTCTTGATTATTTGTAAGAGCCTCCTTTCTCCTTGTTTGCATGCACCTAAAAACATTTCCTTAAATTTTCTTGGGAAAATTCATTAAAAAGATACTCTGGCAAATGCCAACAAAAGGAATCATGGTTCCTGCCTTCAAGGAGCTTACAGTCTGGAAGAGGAGATGGAAAAATCAAATAATCACACAAACCTAAAACTGCAACCACAATGGGTGTTCTTAAAGGAGACATTTATAGTGCTATGAAAATCCCAACAGGGAATTCATTTTAGTTAAGGAGGCAAGAGGGAGCTCCCTGAGAAAGATAAGAGATGGGGAATTAATGAGGTATGTCTCTAATAAACCATTATTTGAAATTAACTTGAGAACCTCTGTCTTCTAATAAAAGAGATTAGGCCATTTGCTTTTATTGCTATAAGTGACTTGGTTTTACTTGTTATGTGTTTTGATTCTTTTTTTTTCCATGTTCCACCCTTCTAGTTTGTTTCCTTTGTTTTCAGTTGCTTGATGCATGAAATCTTTTCTCTGCCTTTCCATTATTCTCTCATATTCCATTATTTTCCGATATTCTCCTTTCTGTTTTACACAGCATGTTAAGATATATCTGTCTGTTACAGTTAAGCAGAAAATGACATTTTCAAGTCTATTACCATAGAGAAAAGTAGCTTAACTCTGTGCTTCTCTGACTTTGGCAGGTTTAAGAATCATCGAGGGGACGCCTGGGTGGCTCAGGGGTTAAAGCCTCTGCCTTCAGCTCTGGTCATGATCTCAGGGTCCTGGGATCGAGGCCCGCATCAGGCTCCCTGCCTGGCAAGGAGCCTGCTTCCTCCTCTCTCTGCCTGCCTCTCAGCCTACTTGTGATCTCTCTCTCTCTCTGTCAAATAAATAAATAAAAACTTAAAAAAAAAAAAAAGAATCGTCTAGAAAGGGTGTTACAACACAGATTGCTGGGCTCCATCCCACAGACTCTGAGTCGCTGGGTCTGGGATGGAGCCTAAGAATTAACGTGTCTGATAAGCTTCCAGGAGATGGTGCTGCCGCTGGTCCGGGGCCCACACTATGGGAAGGGACTGATTTAACCTACTCTACCCTATCCTTCTCCTTATTCCTTCCTTCTCTCGTTCTTATAAATCATTTTTAATACTGTAGAATGATCTTTGTCTCCTGCATTCAATTTTGTACTCAGATTCCTAACATTTTAAACTCATGTCTAGTTTATCTGGGTTTTTAGCACTGACCACACAAGTCCTCCTATGCTATGAATTCATTCCTCACAACTAGAGTGTATTTGATGAATTTTTTAAAGATGGGTACATGGGGAAAATAGTGTGTTTTCAAGCCCTCACTTTTCCCTTTACTCATAAATTACAATCTGTCTAGATATAAAATTCTTAGGATGTAATCTATGTTTCCCTTCAAAACGTATTCCATTATCTTTTGGCATTTTGTGCTGCTATACAGAAGTCTGAGACAAGTCCCCCTTGGATTCATCTGTTAATAACTGGCTTTTCTTATGCCTAGATGCCTGGATGTTTTTTCCTTTACATTTATAGTTTTTAAAAGTCACAAAGATCTACTGAGTTATGGGGCTTTTTTATATGGAGACAGGATGATAGCCCAATCATCTGTCATCCCCTGACACACAGGAGCCCTTAAATCAGCATCCGCGGGTCTGCCTTTAGCAAATTTTTCTTCTATTGTATCTTTGGAGTATTACTTCTGTCCCACTGGTACAATTATCTGGAACTGGCTTCCCAGGCTCCACAGTTATCTTGTTTTCCCCTTGTTCTCTTGCTCTCTTCAAGTTTCTCCTCCCCGTATTTAATTCCATTTCTGCAGATCAACTCTGCTCTTTACTACACACCATGTAGGTTTTAAATCTATTTTCTGTTTCTCTGCAGTCCTCCACCTCACTCCTTTCTCTGCCTCTTCATTTTATCCTGTTGCTGTGTCACCGGACAAGTTCAGGCTCCTCTCTCACAGGGGTCATGCTATGGACTGAACGTTGGCCCCCCCCAACCCCCAAAGTCAATTGTTGATGCCCCACTTCCCCATGTGATGGTGTCTGGACATGGGGCCTGTGGTGGATAACTGGGCTCAGACGAGGTCATGAGTGTGGGGCCCTTATGACTGGGTTACTGCCCGTGTAACAAGAGGCACCAGGGAGCTCGCCTGCATCGGTCTCCCATGTGAGGGGCACAGACAAACGGTGGCCAACTCCAAGTCAGGAAGACCAGGCTGTCACTTCGATCTTGAAACTTCCAGCCTCTAGAACTGTGAAAAAATAAAGCTGTTTAAGCCATTCAGTCTGGGACTCTGTTATGACAGTCCAAGCCAACTAAGAAAAGTCGAATTTTCTTTTATTCAGTTGCTGCTGTCAAACAATTTTCTTCTAGATTTTGTAGCAGGTTATCTTCAGAGGTATGCTTTTCCTCTGAGTCTCCTAAATTCTGTCTTGGTAGGTGGAATTTTTATAGTTTCAGGCTTTGGGGTTTTTTCTTTTAATTTAAAATTTTTTCAAGTTACTCTTCCTCAGCCTCATATAAAAACTAAGTAAACTACAGATGATCCAGACTTACTGTTTGCAGTAGACATGAGTGAACTGTTCTTGAGCCTCCCATTATCATGGTAGTAAATGATCACGGCAGACCACTATCCCGGTTTCATTCTCGGATCTGCAGCTGGAGAGCGGGTGGACACACAGGACCCCTGTGACCAACTGTCTCCTTCTAGAAGGATTCTTCTGCTGTCATGGCTCCAGCAACACCTAAGTACCTAACTCCCCAAGTTGCTCAGATGACGTGGATGTGGAAGGTGTACTTCCCAGCATGCACTGTTTCTGGGGTTTTCCTCTTCCTGGACCCACAAAGCTCTACCTGTGGCCAGAGTTCCTTCATGGGGCTCTGTGCCTCTCATGGCTCCACTTCCTCTACACCTTGTCATCTTTAGGGTTCTGTGACCTTGGCCTGCTTGAAACCCAAGACGCAGCATTCATGTCTCATGAGGCAGCTCCTGAGTGGTAATAGGCGAGGTCCACACTCTTCCAGCAATCTCAGTTTCATAATGTCAAGCCGGGGACGTGCAGGGAGCCAAACCCAGTGCCGTCTTCGCAAAGCAATTCCCAACAGCGTCTGGTGTGTGACCCTTCCTCCGGGGTCCTAGCACTGGTTGTCGGTCCGACTCAGTTACTGACATACAGAACAAGTTTCCTCTAGTTCTGTATCTTCCTGGGCAATAGGTACTACTTACTAAATGCCTTCCATGCATGTGTTAAGGACTACACTCACTCCCTTGAAAATATAACCTCATCCAATCTCCACAACAATCCCGAGAGGTGAGTTTTCTTGTCATCAGTCCATTCTTAAGGAAACTGTGGATTAGGAAGACGATAAAGTGTGTAGGACATCACACGGGTATTAAGTGTAGGTCTGGAGCTCACAGATGGGGTGCTCTGAAGCTCCCAGTCTTGACCATTTCTTGACATCACTCATTTGTTACATCCTAAATACAAGTCAGGGGGCTGGTCTAGTCCCTTCCTGCACGTATCCTCCACAGGCCCTACAACTTACAGAGGAGTCAAAGGACACTCAGAAGGGGGGTAAGCAGCTGGTCAATGCCCACATTCAAACCCGGGCCCGATTCCAGTTCTATTTTCATAATTACGATGCTACAGATGGATGGAAGGGCAGTGCTCCGGGGCGCGGGGGGGGGGGTGCTGGCGGGAAGTGCTGAGATGGCAGGTCACAGATCTCGCTGTCCCCATCCTGTATCTGCCTCCGATCTCAATTCACAGGTGAGCTTCGCCCTTTAACTTCTAGCAGTTTTAGTGTTGAGGGCTTCACTGTTTTCTTCCAGAGAGAGAAAACGGGGCACGCGCATACTAAAGCCATGACAAGCCCCGTGCGCTAACCGCTGCATGGATACTGTTCCAGCCCCAGTCTCCTGAGTACTTAGGAGTTCAAAGAAAGCAATGAATCACCCCCACCCTGAAGGAGGAAGGAGGGAGAAAAAGGACTGGGGAACCCAGTCAACACCTTCCGAAGGTCAAGGCCAAGCTCCGCCCTATGAGGAGCACCTCCAGCTTCGCTGTTTTTCCTGCCCTGAGATCTCCTCATGCATTCATCCAATGTGTGTGTGTACATTTTTGCAAGCTGCCTGAAGTCCTTACTGTAATGAGGGAGAGTCAACAAAGAACAAAGGCCTTTTCTTGCTGGGTGGTAAGCGAGAGGACAGGGAATGCGAGTTTCTCAAGGGCCGGACCAGACACCTCTCACTGGCTGACTCCACCCAACCCATTCCTCCAGAAACAGCCAGAAACAGTCTTCCTAAAATGTAAATCTGACCAAGTCCCTTCCCCACTTCAGATAACTCTCTAGCTCATTTCCCTCAGAAGGAAGTCTAGACACTTTCCTCTGGCATTCAACGCTCTCGAAGACCCCAACTCAGAAACTGATTGGCCTTTCAATCCCCCAGAACAAGGGCTGCTCACCTACCTTCATCCTGTGAGGCAAAAGAGCTCATTCCCCACCACGGTCCCCAACGCAGAAGGCTCCCCGGCCCCCCCACGGCTCCCTGTGCAGCACGTTACGCTGTAACTGTCTGCACACTGACCGACTGTCCCCTTCCTGGGCCAAGTACCTGAGGGCAGGGCCGCGACTGCTCCACCCACCGCTCGTGTCCTCCCCACACTCCACGCAAGTGTGCTGAGAACAGGTGGGTGGCAGGTGGGACTCCTGCCCTCAGGGGTTTCATGGGACAAGGACAGAATGTCCATGTGGTTCCCTTGGACAGCTTCGTTTGCCGATGAACCCCTTCACTGGCGGATGCTGACAACAAGAGTTATCTTCCGAGCACCTCTTATGTACCAGGCACTGTGCTAATAGGTGATTTACATTCACGATCTCATTTAATCCCCCAACAAACCTTCGGGGAAATGTAGTCCTCACTGACAGGTGAGGAGCCGAGGCTCAGGACGGCTAACAGACCACCAGGGCACCAAGCGTGTGCTACATTCACTGCCCTGACCTTGACCCCGTGTTCTGCTGCTCCTCAAAAGCTGAAGTCCTAAGACTGGCCCATTTGACAGGTGGGCAAAGGGAGGTACAAGGAAGCCAGTGGTCACAGGTCAGCAGCACTGTTGCGGGATGAGTGAGGTCACCCCCTTCCAATGGCAAGACTCATCCCGCCACCCTCAGCCGGCCCCCAGCTGTCTCCCCGCCCAGCCCACCCCCAGAGAGAGGCCCGCATACTTGGCCCAATTTTCTGGAACGGTTCCGGGGGTTCCTCCTTCACCTCGTCAGTGGCCACGACGCCTTGGTCGAAGGGGTCTGTGGGAGAACACACAGCCCTTAGCACCCTGGTAACCAGGTCCCCTGAGCCCAGCTGGGGACAGGGAGGTGGGCAGTCACCAAGGACTTACCTGCCCGATTCTCGGGGGCCCCTTCCACACTAAACACTGTGCCCGGGTGGGAGGCAGCAGCCGCAGAAGGAAAGAAGCAAACAGGAGCCCTGTTAGTCCCTGCCCACAGCTGCCTCTGCCCAATGCTCCCAGCCTCTCTGGGACCCAGGAGAGCCACCGTGGCCAGCGTGGAGGCCCCAGAAAAGCAGGGGCCATAGAAGGTACAGCGCAACCACGACGCGGCCCGTGCCTCCCTGCCTCACCCTCCCCGTGGGCTGGGTACCAATCGAGAGGAGGGCAGGCTCTCTGCCCAGCCTGTCTCTGGATCGCTGGCAGCCACTCGAGAGGCCAGGACAGGAGAAAAAAAGGAAGAGACCAGTTAGGAGAAAAAGAGGGGATACGAAGGACAAGCCAGTGCCAATGGGCGGCAGGGCCTACCTGTCACAGCCCGCGACGGGCCGGGCTGCAGGGCTGGAGAGGGAGCCCCCTCCATCCCTGCCAGGTCCGAGACCCTATTTCTGGGATTGAGATTCTAAAAATAAATTACCTAAATTTATTGTTCTAATTTCTAACTCTATAACCTAAGACACTAAAATACCATCATTCATTTTAAAAAACTGGTTTAATTTCATCAGAGCATGTGAATACTCAGTATGAAATTGTAAAATGCATCGATACGGAATTGCTGAAATTCGACGGATTCTGACCTACAAAAATGGCAATTTCACCTGGGCTACCCTAATCAGAAGAATATACGGCATAGGACGGGGACCTTCTCTCCCCCAGAATCCTCAAGGGTCGGCCACTCCCCCGGGGTCTTGACTGCTGCCTGACCTTCCTCTGGGTGGGAACAGCGAGGGGACAACTGGGGGTGGGGAGGAGCCAGGCGAGCAGCCCTGGCCGGGGTGGGGGGATGAGTGGGGAGGGGGGATGGGGGAGCGAGGGGTCCGACTCACCATCCACCGCGTGCAGGTCCCGGTGCTCCTGGAAACAGCTGTAGTACTTGTACTTCTTCCCGCAGATGTCACACGTGTACCTGAAATTGTCTGTGGGAGATGGAAAGACACATGCAGTTACCAGGACTTCGGTCACTTGGGCTGGGGATTTCGGGGGGGCCAGTCATCTGCCTTAGGAAGCAAAGTGGGAGCAGCTCATGCCGGCCCCAACTGGTGTCCCGTGGACAGTCAGTCCCAGGAGTATCAGTGGTTCTCTCCACAAGGAGACAGGAGAGCCTGAAACAATCTTCAAACCAGCCCCCAGTCCCACTCCGTGCGAGCCGAGCCCCACCTCCCTTCTCGAGGCTACAAAAGAATGACTGTCACTGCAGCCACTACTTCCTGGGCGCTGCACGCACAAGGGGCCACGCCAGGCACTTTCTTTGCCTTTCCTCGGTTAGTCCTTGTGACCGAGGCAGGAAGTAGTAACCCTCCGAACACACGTGTAGACGGAGGATCAGAGGGACCCGTCCCAAGCCCCACAGCCAGGAGGGCCCGTGGTAGGCAGCTTCCCAATGACCCTGGCCTTCTGGCGTTCACACCCCATGTGATCCCTTTGCTCTGAGCCTGAGCCAGGCCCAGTGACTTGCTTCTAATGAAGGGAATGTGATAAAATGAAGGGATGTCATTTCTGAGATTCGGTTACAAGAGGCCGTGACTTCCGTCTCGCTCTTAAGAGCTGCCCCAGAGAGCGAGCCATGTGGCAGCCTCTGGTGAGGAGCCAGTGGGGAAGTGAGGCCCTCAGCTCCTTCCCCGGCTCAGCCTTGAGAGGAGGCTCCAGCCCCGGCCCCGGCCACACCTCCCCTGCCTCGCCTCAGGAGATCCACTGCCGAAGGGCCCAGGAAAACCACACCCAAGGTCTGACCACATAACCCGAGATACCAACGTTCACTGAAGTCATTCAGTTTGGGGGAAATGTGTTACACGGCAACAGGTAACGGACACTGGGCCAGAGTTTGGATGACCCCAGCTCTATCCAAAATCTGAGGCCAGACTCACTCACGACATTGCTCTCTGCGCGCACCACATGGACCTCGTGTGTGCATTCCTTGGGCAGATCCAGGGATGGCCCATTCTCCCCCATCCTCCTGACGAGGCCTCATCCAGGGAGACTGAGTGGCCTGCTCAAGGCCGCAGAGCGGGGCGAGGGATGACCAAGATTCAAGCATTCACTTAACGCCATGCCACAGCTACGTCAGGGCACGTGGCCCTTCTCGGTCCGCGTAGGCCCCCTTCCACTCGTGACTGAGGCCCCAGCCTCTGGCCCTCCTTCCGCTCCCCAGAACTCAAACGCGGGATTTGATGGGACTCCCTCCCTCCCAAGGCCGCAATGCCAGGCAATTCTACAGGAAGGTTTCTGGTCCCTGCTGAGCTGAACTTAGGGGCACAGATGACAACAGCCTTGCCCTTGCCTCGCCCCCCGCCCCCTCCACACTGCCCCTGCAGGCTCTTGAAGTCCCCTATCAGATGCCAGGGCCACAGAGACTAACCAGTGCCCGAGCGAGATGCACACAGTGTCAACACACAGTCCTGAAGGTCTGAGGACCGGGCCCGGCCACCCCCATGCCCGCCCCTGAACCAGCCAGGCAGTGGTGGGGGAGGCGGCGGGGGCAGGAGTGGGAGGAGAGACCTGGTCCTGCTCTGCCTCGCCCAGACCGTCAGCAAGTGCCGACCCCACCTCGGGATTCAG
This sequence comes from Ailurus styani, assembly GCA_002007465.1. Classification (NCBI taxonomy): domain Eukaryota; kingdom Metazoa; phylum Chordata; class Mammalia; order Carnivora; family Ailuridae; genus Ailurus; species Ailurus styani. Next base: position 778,391 of record LNAC01000567.1, on the reverse strand, counting down.
CTTCCCCTCTTTTTCCTCTAAGTTGAGGGGAAAGGAAGGTGGTGATGAGCTGATTGCCAAGGCCTCTTCCAGGCTGGCCGTTCTAGGATTCAGCGTGGCTCCAGCTTCAATCCAGCTTAGACAACAGCCACCACCAGACGCCCCATCATGTCCCACCTGGACCAGAATTCTCTCTCGATGCTGGGTACCGGGGCACACAGCTGAAGAAGTCAAGGCCATTCCAGGGTCTGGCTCCGGCTGGGGCCCGCCCCTAAAATGCCTCCCCACTACTGGCCAGTGCTGGTCGCCCTCCACAGCTGCTGGCAGCACTTGTGTCACCTCTGCTCGCACAGCCCCCCCCCCCACCTCCAAGAAAACAAGAACCCCGACTCTCCGCCACCGAGAAGCGCTGCCTCCCTGCTCTGTGCGATCCCAGCCTACTCCTCCTCCTGGGGACCAGACTCCCGGGCCCACCTGAGGCAGGACTAGATTAGGACAAGAGAGTTATCCCCAAAGGAAGAAAGGCAAAATGACTTTCCGTCAGTGAAACCACGTTTTCTGAGCTTCCAAGAGAGCTCGGCGTCTCTAGGGACGGCACTGCGAAGTGGTCTGGGGAGACGGGCTCTGCGGTCAGGCTGCCGGACTCCAGCCCAGGCTGGCCACCAACCAGCGTGAGGAATGCTGGACATGCTCCCTGACCACTGCACCTCGGTCTTCTCATCTGCGAAATGGGAATGAGAGTCCCTTCATCTCCCAGAGTTGGAATAAAGAACGAGTGAGCACAGTGCCTCACAGACAACAAATACTTGGTAACTGGCACCGAGTACTGTTGTGGAAAGGGAATCGATAGAACAACAGCAAGAGAACTGGACGTGGAGTTAACCTTTTATTTCCTTAGCTAAGAGATAGATGAGTGGGTACGTGCCTCTGTTTTGGACTGTACAATTTTTCCAAAAGCTAAATGAAAGACTCTGGACTAGAAGGCGAGAGGCCTGGTTTCTAGGCCCACCTGAACCACTAACAAGCTGCATGAGTTCTCTCTGGGACTCAGTGTCCTCATTTACGAAATGGGTACGCTGGACTTAGTACTCTGGACACAGCACTTCTGGCTCCCGGACTCCATGGTCAGGCTCCTATCACAAGGCCGGCGAGTGAGGACGCCAGGCCTTCTGAGCAGGCGCTGCGGGCTTGGGTCAGGGTAAGGGGTGCGGGGCTGAGAATAAAATAAAACACAGTGGCCGTGGGGAGAAACTTCCTAGGGAGGAAGACGAAAGTGATGGAAAGACTAAAAATACCCCCAGTGACAGAGTCCTCTACATTCTCTGGGAACCAAGGAAGCCAGATGGAACACAATGGATCATTGAGGGGCTGCTGGAGAGGCCAGGGGCCCAGAATATCCAAGGAGGGAAAGATAAACAGAGAAGATCTTTAAATGTGTGGCTGACCACAGGCAAACCACGGGAGCTGGAAGAGAAGGAAGCTTCTGAAGAAGAAGGGAGCCAGGGGCCAGGCTGGGCCAGGGCTCAGGGAGGAGGGACAGGCCTACACGGCCTCCTAGCCAGGGTCTTCAGGCAGGTGTCGGGCCCACCTGAGCCTCAGAATGTCTAGAACACAGAAGCTTAGCCTTGGCCCTGCCTGCCTCTCACGTGCTGTGGGACTCCAAGGAGACAGTGGATGGGAAAGGGCCTCAGAGGAAATGCTTTTTGGACCTAGTGCAATTCAGGCCCTGCATTGGCCCACACATCCTCAATCTGCTTTGTTTTGGATTGGGGAGAGGGGAAAGGATCATGTTGATTATTTTTAAAAAACCTTTTGTGGCAGGAGGAAGAGGGGTTGACAAACTACGGCCTGCCCACCCTCTGTCTCTGTTTTGGTGAAAAGTTTGTTCTGTATCGTCTCTGGCTATGCTCAGGCTACGTGGCAGAAATGAGTGGTGGGGACAGAGATGTCTGGTCTGCAAAGTCTAAAATACTGACTATCTGGTCCCTCCAGAAAGAGTTTGCTGACCCCAAGGCAGAAAACTGTTCCACTCCTTCAATTTTCATAAACCAGAAACACCTGCATCATCAGCGCTCAGAAATCCCTTCCTAAGGCCAGCACGAATCACCTTCCCAATTCTGTACTTCCCGTACACAGATCTTAGTGGAGGACTCTTGCGCTGGGCTCCTTTTGCTACCGTTCTGTGTGTGCGTGATCCACGTTGCTGCGTATAGCCACACATCCCTCCTTCTCACTGCTTCACGTGGACACACCACGAGTGATCTGTCCATTCACCTAGCACTGGGCACTGGGGTGGTTTCCAGTCTGGGGCTGTGAGAAACAGTGCTAAGAATATCCTAGTTCCCAGGCACTTGGGTGGCTCAATCGGTTAAGTGTCTGCCTTCGGCTCAGGTCACGATCCTGGGGTCCTGGGATCGAGTCCCGCATCGGGCTCCCAGCATCCTGCTCAGCGAGCCTGCTTCTCGCTGCCCCTCCCCCCTGTTTGTGCTTGCACACACGCTCTCTCTAATAAATAAATCTTAAAAAGAAAAAAAGACTATCCACTTCCCATCTTTTGGTGGACGTGTGCACACAGCTCTGTTGGGGATACACCTGCGAGTGCAAAGGCTGGGTTCTGGAGCTCAGGTTCGTTGGGCGGGGAGAAGTTCCACCCCAGCCTACACCCATCTGGCTTCTTCTGAGGCCCGTGGGGTTAGATCTGGGGGAGAGCACGGAGAACTCTGTCCCCAGGCGGCAAGGCCCTGTGCGGCCCAGACTCGGTAGCGCACTTGGAGATGAGCACCCACAGGTGCCCGTGAGACAAGCCTCGGAAGCAGCATTTCCCAAACACCAGCACTGAGCTTGCCAGGGAGGGGCCCTGGGAAGAATACTGCAAAGAAACACGTTCACATGTCGTCTTAGCAGAACTCACGGCTTCCCCAGGTTACTGGGCCGGAGAACCCATTAGCGACAGGCCACCTGGCAGCTTCCCCAGGACGCGTGCCACGCACACACTTTGGGAAAGGCTGCTCTCAGGTTCCATCCTGTAACGTCAAGACCCTCTGGCCCCAAAGCCTGAACCACAGCCAAGTGTCTCCCACGGGACCCTTGGGACAGTCCTGAGGGGGACAGGAGCAAGGGGAAAATACTCACTGCCTTGGGAGGCTCCCTCCCCTGAGGTGGCTTCGGTGTCTGCGCAAGAGAGAAAATGAGAAGGAAGTGAGAAGACTGACCCACGGTGGGCCCAGCACGAGGTGCCCAGGATGCTCTGTGCGCGTTCACAGCCCTTCCCGGTGCCCCCTGCCGTCAGTCAGGCCCAGGCCCACTGCCCATCCTCCCTGGCACCATCTGTCCTGTCCCCTCAGCCTCCTCATCTTCAGAATGGAGACAGCGCTCCGACCCCACTCCCGGGGCGGCTGGGAGGAGCACACTCGAGAGGACATGGGAGCACCTTCCCTGCAGGGGCCGCCCCCACCAGGCGGCGCCAATGCATCCTGAGAGGAAGCAGGCCCGTGAGGAGCAGGCAGGGGCCTGAGTGGCAGAAGGCTAGTGGCATGTCCCCCCCCCCCCCCACTGGCCCTGTGTGCTCTCCCACGTAAGGAGGCCTCCTCTCTCCACCTGGGTCTCCATCCTAGGCCATACAGCGGGAGAGGACTGGAGTTCCGGGGGGGGGGGGGGTCATCACCCATTGGCCAGGCAGAGAATTGGGGAGGTGCAGCCCCCAGCTCCACCCCCGGGACGCCGCTCACCTCGGTGTGCCCGGACGTGGGTCTGGAAACAGTTGTAATACTTGTACTTCTTGCCACAGATTCCACACTCATAGGACCCTGGAAAACAGGAAAGGGAGGGACAGGTCAGTCAGTACCTAACGTGTGCAACTATGAGATCCCAGGGCCCACAGTGATGCCCCCAAGTATCGCGAACTCCACGACAAGGGGACAGGGGTCGTCCCGTGGGCTGTCTTAGCTCCAGCCAGCAAAGACGCAGCAAGGACCAGCAAACACAGCCCCCAGTCGGAAGTCAGGAGTCCGGGGCTTAGTTCAAGTTTCTGCCCCAACTCTCTACGGAACCTTGGGCAAGTCGCTTCCATCTCTGAACCTCAGTTTCCAAATCTGTGAGACGGAGAAGACACCTTTCTTATACTTATTCCTTGAAAAGAAAAAGATAATGAACACAAAAGCGCTCTTCCAAAATAAGGATCAGATTACACTCATGCAATCAACATGCGTGAATGAAATAGACACGCACTCGAGTAAACTTTTACCTCTCTTCCTCGGCGGGATGGGACAGAGGTTAAGAGGACAGTCTTTAAACCAGATGGATCTGAACCCTGTACCTGTTCTGCCACTTACCAGCATCAAGCCCTAGGTAATTCCCTTAGACACGTTAATCCTCAGTCTGCTCATCTGTCCAATGGGTCTATAAACACCTACCTTAGAGGGGTGGCCCTATATTCCTCTCAGGAAGTGCCCAGCCCTATTAGGGATGTGCCCTACAGGGAGAGCACCCCCCACACCCGGACCCCTGCAGTCCGCTGAGCAGCTTTCTTGTTCTCTGAGACATACAGAGACAGACACGGTATAACCGCCTGACTCTAGTCCTCTGCCGGGCCCTTCTCCCAGGAGCTGGCAGAGTTCCCAGCAGGCATTTCAGACAGGTCAAGGTGGAGCCCCACCATGCAGAGCACACACGGAAGGCCCACAGCAGGAAGCCAGGCAGAGTCCATCAGACCCAGCCCGGCAGGGGACCCGGGCGCGGAGGCCCGGCTCATCCCTCACAAATGCCCGCTGCCACCTGAGCCCGGGCCGCATCCTTCCTAACAGAATGGCCAGGAAGCTCGCACCCATAGAGGCCCTGACCCCACGCCAGGGTCGGTGGCCTAGAATGGCTGGGGCCTGGGGCCTAGGAATCCACCGTTTACAGAAGGGCGCCTCAAGGGCTTCTGAAGAGGGCAGCAACCAGGTTCGGGAACCAGTGATTTTAGAGGACGACAGACCTGAGAGGGGATCTCAGCTCTGCCATTTACCGGCTGGGTTTCCATTTCCTTTTTTTTAAGATTTTTTATTTATTTATTTGACAGAGAAAGATTACAAGGAGGCAGAGAAGCAGGCAGAGAGAGAGGAGGAAGCAGACTCCCCGCTGAGCAGGGAGCCCGATGCGGGCCTCGATCCCAGGACCCTGAGATCAGGACCTGAGCCGAAGGCAGAGGCTTTAACCCACTGAGCCACCCAGGCTCCCTGGGCCTCCATTTCCTAATGGGAAAGGTGGATAATGCACAAGCCCAGGCAGTCAGTGAGTGCCCGAATCACCAGCTATTAGCGCCTCTGGCCTCTCCTGGAGGCGGAGGCCTGTTTACCGGCTGCAAACTCCAGGGATCAGATTAAGTCTGAGGAGCACTGAGCCTGGAGTCGGACTGTCCACTCAGCTCTGCCCTGCCCCCCCGCCCCCACGGACAGCAGGCACACCCCTTTTCCCGGTCAGAGCTGCAGTAGCGCCCCCTGTAACCCAGGACAGTGACCTCTACATCTCACGACTGAGGTCAGCACTAACAAGACACATCCCATGACCCGGCTGTCATACAGGTGGCCTCGTTGCCTTCCCACCGTGGGTCATAAAGGGGACGCTGTCATCCCAACACCAGCTCAGAACCTAGCGGCCTGTTACCCACCGGATTTATACGTGTTACCCTTGCCTCACGGAGACAAAATACAAATATGGGGAAGGCAGAGATCAGACTGTATTTCGTTGTCTTTAGCCCAGTGATTGGCGCACTACGGGGGCTCAATAAATTCACGGAGTCCTGCTGTTCTACTCATCTGTCACCGAGTCATGATGAACCTGACTGCCTCCCTGTGCCTCTACCCACTCTTCAGCAGTTTCTGCCAATTCCCCTTCAACCAACTGAGAATTTATGGAACACCTTCAACGTGCCTGGCACCGAAGCCCCAACCGTGAGCAAGTCCGTGAGCGATCGCCGCCCCACGGGACAGGAGGCAGACAGACCACTAAGCAAGGAGACAGGCAGGGTGACAGGGTTATGACAGTGAAGTACCGAACCTGGCAGGACCCTGACATGGCCACAGCGAAGGGCCAAAATCAGAGGTGAACAGGCAGGAAGAGAGGCAAAAGGAAAGGGGCAGTAGGAGGGGAAGGCCCCCCAGGGAAAGTGGACTCTCTGCAGGAGACTTGAGGCCACAGGGAGTGACGAGGCAAAACCTGGTTCAGATCTGACCCACTTCCAGATGAAGTCTCTGTGCTCCCATCCTGCCCTCTCTCTGCCACGGACCCGGGCCTCAGTTTCTCCCCTATCGTCAACGACCTCAGGACTCTCGAATTGAGTAGTACGTGCAGGCTGCAACGGGTCCCCCCACTTGCCCACCTACTTCATCATGTTGATAAGCAGGCCAGGTCCCTCCCGGCTTTATGGGATTTTCCCTCAACCCACAGAGTGAGCTGAGGATCCTTGAGGCCTTGCTCCCGGATCTCAACCTACAGACAGTAACGGGGGAGCATGGCCATCAGTCTTGCACCCTCTCCTGGCTCCCCAGGGCAGAGTGGGGGCCCCTTGCCCCGTGCAGAGTCTTAGGATCCCCTGCCAAGGTCCTGCCTGTCTCCTCACTGCCATTCACCCTAAGACCCCAGGCTTCAGGTGCTCTGTCTGCAGAGGGGCTGGATGCTCAGGGGGCTGCAGCCTGGGGAGAGCACACCAGAGTGGCAGCCCCACGGTGCAGTGGGGTCAGCGCACCTGGTTCAAATCCTGGCTCACCACCTAAGCAGCCAGCGACCCGGGAGGAGTCTGGAAACACTCATGCCTCAGGCTTCCTCTCTAAACACAGGAAAATGGCACCCACCTCAAGGGGGCGCTTGTGAGCAGTAACACTTTGGCTACCGAGCACAGTACCTAGTACAAAGCAGGCACTCAGCACAGCACAGCACAGCGGCTGTTACTATCAGCACGTTCCAGAGTTCTTCCGGACCCAACTTCCAGAATGCAGTCCAGGAAAGAGAGACCCATGTTCAAGCTGGTGGGAGGCACGGCCGTCTTGGGAAGGCGTGGTGGGGGAAAACTTGGGAAGATGTCCTACAGGAACCCTGTGTAACCCCAGCTCTTCCAACACCCTTGGCCACAGAAGTCCTTTATAGCCTTGGCTTGTGTCAAAGTTGCTGCCCACGGCGGGTGCTGCCGGAATGGTCGCGGTGCTCCAGACTTCCCGATTTTCACACGCTGTCATCCCTCCGATGGCCAGGTCCTCGAAGCCCCTGGCAGGGTCACACCTGCTGCCCTATGGCAGTGACAGGGCGGACGAGCGTGGCCCCTCACATCCCTGTCCGGCCGTGCCCACATCCTCATGCCGGCCCCGATCGGGTCCTCCTGCCCCTCGGCCCTCACGTACCAGATGCACATCTCAACGCTTGGTCAAAAGTCCAGGTCCCTGAACAGCGGCTTCGCACCGAGCCACCGTGGGGGCTGCCTTCGGACGCTTTTCCATCTGCGTTACGTAAGAAATCAGAAAAAACCCTTAAAGCTGGGGGTGCCTGGGAGGTGGGGGAAGGAGCCAGGTGAGGGGTGCTCCACATCTCAGAAAGGCCAGTCACCTGAGCTGCCGGGACCCGGGGGCCTTGGCTCCTCCAGCGGCACCCAGGAGGGCGACCAAGATCATACGGTCTACTTTTTCACTGTAGAACTTGTCCTGGCCAGGGGGCGCCCACACCTCCCCGGGAGGCTGCACTATGGCACAATCAGCAGCCACAAGCCCAAATCCCCCCGAAATTTGATGTTTTCTCTGTATTCTAACTCGTGACATAAATATAACATAAAATTATCCACCGTATGGCTATAACATTACTCCCCAAAAGCCTTCCTGCAAAATGACCCTATAGGGAAGCTGTGGCCTGGTGTCCGCCCCCCACCCCTGCGTACCCCAGTGTGGTGCGGGGGGGGGGGGGGGGGAGCGAGCCTCCCAGACAGTGCCGGTCCCCACAACTGACTCCCTGCAAGGCGCACTTCCTCACTCTGCTGGGCTCCCAACTACCCCTGCGTCCTTTGTCACCACCATGGTCTACTAAGCGACAGGTGCTTGATGCACTTCATTCGAGCCTCTCATTTGTCTCTGCGCAGGGCTGGCCTCCGAGCCCAATGCACAAGAAGCTATCCAGGTGTGCAACCACGTGGCCAACTCAGCTCACCCTCACGCGCCCAGCAGACAGAGGTGATTACCACCCCATTTCTCAGATGAGGTAAGTTAAGGGCGGCTCAGCTCAGCGGTGATCCGAGCCTGTGTGATCGCCACACCTCTGCGAAAGGGCCAAGAAGAGACGGTGCTTGTTAACATGTACCATCCAGTGGGTGCACCCTGGTCTCGCTCCCGTCCATCCTCCCAGAAGTCCTGGTATGCTTGGGACAACTCTGTACCCAGTTCACTGATGAGCATGAATGTTCTAGGAGCCATGCGGTCCAGGGTGGGGGCTACTCAGCTCGTGGCTGGCCAGCCTTCAGAGCCACCCTGCTACCCCCACACCAAGTCATCTCTGGATGCCAAGGGAGCTCAGGCTTCCCGCTCAGTCCTGGGGCTTCCCCTAGTGTGGCAGGGCAGCCGACCCCCTCCCACCCCCGCTTGCCCCACCACGTCCAGTCCTACCGCGGGACTCCCAGAGTCCCCTATCCCCCCTCACAGTGGCCGGGGGCAGCTGACAGAGCATGCCAGTACACGGCAGCCCTGCCTCTTCCTCTCCCCAACCCTGTCACTAGTGACACAAGAATCCACAGGACTGAGTAACAGAACCTGTCCGGCATTTTCCAGAAGCATTTGGCAGACAACCCGGCTTAGCTCCACCCCGAAAGTGTGCGACAGACCAGGTGAGGCCAGCTGGGACCAGGGGGCTCTAGCTCCTGAGGCCGTGGAGGGAAGAAGTCAAGAAGGCTAATGCAGAGAAGGCTGCCCCTGAGGACCAGAATGAGGCCAGCAAGCCTCAGCTTTGACACCTGCACGCAGCTAGCTCCAGACAAGCTCAGACACCTCTCTAGATACACAAATTGCAACAAGGCAGAAATCTGGAGCAGGTGAATGGGAGGAAAAACACAAGAAGGTGGGGACGCCAAGGAGCACTGAGCCCTGTTGGTTCCGGGACCCCGCAGGAGCGAGGCCCAGGGCCTGCTGGCGGACAAGGGAGCGAAGAGGTAACTCATGGACAGTGGGTTTCCTGAGGCTCTCAGGGCTTGGACTCAGCCCAAATGTCCTTGGGACCAGGGTCTTCCAAGTAGAGTACTAAATCGCCTGGGGATATGTGAGCACAGGCAGTTTTAAGAGAATCAATACCCCAATCATCAACTTTCAAATATATTCTTCCCTAAAATCAATGTGCTGGAGATGCAGCAGGGGGCGGGGAAGCCCCACTCCGCTGGCTCTCTTTCCCACTTGTCTCCCCGCCGCCACCCTAACAGGCTACAAGCAAGATGGTTCCTTCACTCCTCCATCCCACCACGGCGCCCCCGTGGGGGCTGCCCATCTCACAGCTCCAAGCAAAGAGGTCTAGGAGGGAACCTAGAACGTGGGCAAAAGCTAATGCCGGGAAACGCCTTCTGTGAATCGGGTGATTTCCAATTCTTTCCTCTCGATGAAACCGAAGAAGGATCTAATGGAGTTGTCAGCGCAGAAACCATTAAAAAAAAGTGTCTGATGACACACCCCATGCGATTTTCAGCACACAACTTGGAGAGAATTCCAAAAATTGAGTGACGCTCAAAACTCCATCCATCCCTGGTTCCTTACCTATGTGATTAAGCTTTCTAAGAACTTACATGTACAGAAACAAAAAAACAAGAGTTAAATTAATGCTGAATCTTGTCTCATTCAACAATGAAAAATATTAATTCACAGAAACAGGAGCCAATTGAAAAAGAAATAAAGCCCCACCCGTTTCATTAAGAGGTGAGTTTCCAGTAATTTTTTTATTTTCACATTTACTATTTATCCAAATTTGTTTTCAACAAACTGTATACTAATAGTAACTCAATCTGGGGGAAAAATGTTTTAAAAAGTAGAGTTTTATGATCCTGACAAATTTTTTAGAAATTTCTATTTCAATTTATGTACATCTTGTTGTGGGAGAGGAGTGTAAAACAGTGATCAATAAAAGACTCTCAGGCATAAAAAATATATTACATTAGGATAAAATCCTGCGAAGGAAGTGGACTGGAAATATGAGTTCAAGGAGAGAAAAGGAAAGATGTAAAATTTCTGACTGTTAAAGATAAGCCGGTTCGCGTGTTTTTAAAATGGATGATGGCAGATATTAAACAGCAGTGGCTTTGGATTCTCTCCGATATGTTTAAAACACTGGTTTCACAGTTAATAGTTCCAAAAATGACACTTTTTTTTACACAATACTCCAAAAATTAGATCCTTTGCAATTATTTAAACTTTGGACAAAAAATATGAGATGTCAATTCAAAAATATGAAAGAATATACAACTTCCCAAAATTCTTTTAGGACAGGATGAGCATAAAAAGTTGAAAGCCGCTGGCCTTTCAGGTTCCTGCCAGTCCAGATGTAACTCCAGATGTGTCACCGCCCTGAGCTCCCGCTAACGCTGCTGGGAGCTGTTCTGCATGTTCTGTTTCCCCGAGTAAAAAACGCTTCCGTACCTGTTACCTCCCTCTGCCCCCAACATGCCTCCTGGAAAGACAGGCAGACGTTCCCACACCCACCGATCGATGAGGACAGCACGGCTCAGAGAGGTTCAGGGTCCTGTCCAAGGCTCCACCACGGGGCACATCCTGGGTCTCTCGGATTTACAGCCCAGGGGCCCTTTCCCATGGGGACCCTCCACCCAGGACCCCTTCCCACCTTGAACCACCGGGAGCAGAGCTAAGACGTGCCTGGGAGGGTGGCCAGAACCCCTCCTTCCCAAGCGGCTGCAGCAAAGGGCTGAGTGCTGGTTCTGGCAGGCTCGGGGGCGAGGCCTGCCAACCACCCGCTGAAACAGGAAACTATCAGCTGGCCCGATACGGAGCAGGACCTGGCACCTCCATTGCCTGCGTTTGTCACAGACCCAAATCCACGTGGCCAGGTCTGAATGGCTGCCTGGCCTCCTACTGCTCCTTCCAGAGTTGGGTGGAGCGGCCGCCTCCTCCCCCTGCACCGCCTCCCTGGGGCAGTCCTGCGGGCGTGGAAACACCTCTACCCTCTGGTGCTCTGAGCTCACTACTTAGAAACATCCGTGCAATCCTCCATCTGCTCCTTGACTCTGCCCTCTGCAACCCGTCCAGTGATTTCCAGGACAGAACGCACGCCCTCACGGGCCTGTATCCAGTTCCTGACAGTTCCCATAGTCACACAGGCTCCTATTACTGAGCTGAACTCACTGGGGACGCCCCTGCACCGGCTGGGGCCATGCAGAACGCGTCCCTCCTTCCCCTCCCACTCAAACGCTTCAAGTGGTGAATACTTCTATCCCCTGCTCTCCCCCACACCCCCACCACTGGCCCCCGCCCCCAGTCTCTTCCTCCCCAGGACAGAGAGCCCTTAGCTCTTCTGTGGGGCTCCTCCCCACACTAAGAATGAACTCTCTGGAAATAAGCTGCTTGGCCCACACCCCACATCTGAGGAGGAGCCCTGCCAGATGGCTTGCTCCCTCCAGGGGCTCCTGTACCACTCGTCTCCAGGAACCTGACGCTCTCCCTAGGCTCCCCTCATGTATGAACCCCCCAGGCTTAAGGACCAATGGTCTCACCATACAGAGAAGAGCACCCACTGCGGGGTAGTACCTTCTGACCACTACGATGGGATCCGAGCATCCTTCTCTCTCGGAACCAGGAAATGCTCCATGGACTGAACGTCCTGACTGCTGTAAAGCCAACTTGCCTTGTCTTTACCATCTAGGACAAGAATGGCAAGCAGGTTTCCACTTGCCACTTTTCAACCCCGGCTGACTGGCAGTGCCGTCTTGGTGGACTGTGTTGAGAAGGATGCAGAGGTACACTGTTGCCATCCGCAGTGACCGGTGTGAAGCTGCTGCTGAGAGTGCTCGGAGGTGGTTGCAATGGGAGTTTAGCACTCCGAGGGGCGTTCTTGAAACCTCAGTGTGCATCCAACACTCCTCAAGGCTGCTGTGCCGCGTTCCGCGTGCGGCCTGCCAGGTGGACACAGGCATCGGTGACCTCACTTCCTTTCACTTCTGGTTTTACCCAACAGAGTCATCAAGTTCAAGATCATCTCGGCTCTTCTTGCTGAAAACCCCGGTTTCCCCCACACTGGCTCCAACGGCAGTGACGTTCTAAGAGCGAGAGATGGCTTTCTTAGCACAGGAACTTCTGGCAGCCGGGAAACGGCAGTCCCCATGGCAAGCCTGGCAGCCAGCCTCTGGGCACCGCTGCCCCTCCCGCTTCTCCCAGCCTGAGAAGCTGCCAGACGCCGTCTGCGGGTCCAGGCCCTGGCTTCTCCACGGCAAGTGCGTTGGGCGACGTCTGTGCTACTGGAAACAGTTTATCTGAAGGCCGCTACACGGCCAGTGAGGACCTGGGGGTGGGGACAGGGTTCCCGCATGGCGCGGCGCTGAGTGACCACTGGGGAACTGTTCTGTTCAGTAAGAGGCCCGCTCTGAGCCCTGAGTGCGGCTGGGTGAGCAGGGTGCTCCGGAGGTCCTCGGCTGCGCAGAACCTCACGGTTCCCTGCCAAGCGGCTCGGGAACGTGTTCGTTAACTCCACGCTGCCCGGCCTCTGTGGCACGGGTGCGTTTGAAGGGATGGCTCCAACCAGCATTTGGCCCCTGGCCAGATCCCTGGAAGTGCTTTCCCTCCTTGTTTTCCTTCCAGGTGGGAGAGGGTCGCTGTGAGATGGACCAACCCTTCACGAAGTGGAAGAAAACATCACTGACTTGCTCTGTGGGCCACTCAGAGTCACTCTTTTCCTTTCGGTTGGCCTGTTTGCCCCTCTATAAAATGAGGGGATAAGGGGTGTCAAATCCATAGCACGCAGAGTCCCACTGCCCATTTCCACATCCGTGGCAGACATTAATAATCAATCATGCTTAATCATGCCACCCCTTTAAACCTTGAACACAGAACCCCTAATCAACAGCAGCAACGACTTGGACTTGGCCCACACGATGAAACTTACTTGCCATCTTGACATCAGCTGAATCCGAAAGGCTCAATTCTTACACTGATTCTTTTTTAAATGCTTTTCTTTCCTGGTACTGAGGCCAAGCCAGATTTCTCTGAGCCTGACCCTTGGCAGAAACTATCCCCCCAAGAAGGAAGGTCTGCCCTAATGGATGCAAGATGAGCCTCGATAACCAGCAGGGAAGGTCCAGGCCCCGCCTTCATCTGGGATCCAAAACGGCGGCTCACTCCCCCTTGCCACTGTGCCTTTACTCCTTTCTCGTTAGCGGCTGCCAAAGCAGGTTACTCAGCAATGTCACCACATACTCAAAGTCCCTGATTTCTAGGGAGGCCACACTAGGACGGACTCCATGGATAGATGGGACAGGGTGCCCAGTTCAGATGAGACAACAGAGGCTCAATTAGAACCCATGTCTTCTGACGCCTCACCCAGAGCCAACTTCTTCGCTGGCCCATTTTTTCTCTACATCACCCTGGTTTATTTATTTCTTAGGCTTCAGAAAAATGCAGAAACTACTACTACTCTTCCCCCTTGAAGAGGTACTTGAAAGAGGTCCTCTTCGCCCTTGAAGAGCAGTGCTGATACTACTGATAAAAGCTAATCGTTTACCAAGTACAATGCTGAGTGCTTTCCATACTTCGCCTTACCGAATCTTCACGTAACCCCATGAATTGGCAACTGTGAGAACTGAGGCACAGAGAGGTCAAATAGCCTGCCTGAGGTCGAACAGCTCTTACATCAGAGAGCCTGGATGCACTCACAGACTGAGGCCCCGAACTCATTTTCCTTGCACAACACTGTTCTCTTCCACTGCCTCTTTGGATTTGCACACCCGTGAGGTGGGCAGGACGGGGAGCCTCGCCAAACAAAAGAGGACACTAAGGCACGGCAGAGCCAAGGACCCTGCTGCTGAGGGTCTGCTGAGCTGGAAACGAGCGTCCGTGGCTGGCATGAGGCCCTGCAGCCCCTCACTGTGCCGGCAGCTGGCCCAGGGAGGACTCCTTCCCGACATTGCCCTAGCATGGCTGCTTTGGGCCTTCCCCACTGAATCCTAACTGCTGGTTCCATCCCAAGATTCAGATTCAACTACCCTTCCCCAGGCATCTTGGGGGGAAGAGGCATAAAAGCTACTGGGTCCAATGAGTCTTAAAACACACACGCCCAAGTGAGCAAGGGCACGTCCCCTCCTGGGTTAGCTGACACATCCCTGGTGGCTAACACCGTCCCTGGCCCCAGGGAGCGAACACTGATGGAGGAAGGCCAGACACAGGCTCCTGAAAAGGCCCTTCTCCCGTTGGGCCTAGCACTGGGCTGTTTCTCCTGCTCTTCACCAAGTACTGCTGGGTCATCCCAGTTCGGTCACGTGGGAGATGGCATTTCCTGGCCACCTGCGGGTGGGTGGGGCCGTGTGACTCATGTGGCCAATGACAGGGAGGGGACTTGACTCTTCTCCCCTCTGGACTGCAGCAGGTAATAGTTAGTCCGAGGCCCTCCGGAGCTTTCTTTCCTTCTGTCCCTTGGCCAAGAGCATTTCACACAACGGCTGCTTTCAGCCTGGAGATGACCCACAACACACATGTAGTGCGAGCAAGGAAGAAACCTTTATGCTTTGGAGCTACCAAGATCTCGTTACTTTCAGGATCTTTGTGACTGGGGCATAACCTAGCCCCATCCTGAGTTACGGCACCGATGGCAATACTGCTCCCTAGAAGCTGGTACCTTGCTGGACATTGTGAGTGGGAGCAATGAACCCAGAGACAGAGAACCGACAAGTGCCAATGCACCCACCTCCACGGGCTCCTAGTCTCCTGGCAGAGGCAGGCATGGACAAGGCCCCTCTAATCTGAAACAGATCATGGGAAGTACCCAAGTGAGGGGCAAGGCAGAAACAGAACACGCTGACCAGAAGAGATTCAAGAAGGCTTCTGGGAGGAAGGGGCACTGGAGCTGGCCTTGAAAGATGGGCTGGATCTGGGCATGCGGACGTGGGCAAAGGCATGCCACAGAGAGGGAAGAGCGCGCGCCAAGGGCAAGAGATGCCGTGGAAAGGCAGAGTGTGCGGGAAGGAAAGGTCCAAAAAGATCAGAAGTAAGAAACAGACATCAGGTTATGGACGATCTTGATACCACGGCCTTGACCCTAGACACAGTGGGGAATCCCAAATGGTCAATGACTTGTTTTGGCCAAGGCCCCTGGCAGCCAGAGTGGAGGGCAGGTGAGGGCCAAGAGACACAAGGGCACGGCGGTCTGCAGGACGCCACGATGACCCAGGTGGGGCAGACGGAGGAACAGCCAGGAAAGGGAGCACGAGGATGAGTCCCGGCAGCTGGCGAGAAGAGGCAACCAGACTTGAATGTAAACTTGGGGACATAAGACACAGGGGAACCTTCACAAGAAGCCCTCACGTGCCACACGTGGGACATGAGCCCGGGAGTCTGGAGGGAGTGAGCCAGAGCTGGACCAGGGAGGACAGGGGAAGGGGAGAGAGGTGGCAGCGTGTCTAAGAAGAGGGGAAGACCGTGCAGATGGGGACAGACCAGGCAAGGCCTCAATGCCAGGGTGAGGCACATGGACTTTATTTTACACACCAGGGGTGGCCAACCTGTGGCCACAGAAGGACCCTGTCCCACAGATAAGTTTCGTCTGACAGATTTCAAAAGTCGAATTAGTCACCAGCACCTAAAGCCAAAAGAATTCACATCAGATGTCGCACTTCGGGATGCGGCGTGTCCAGAGATCTGGCCACACGGAGCCTGTCTCCTACCTAGTCACTGCGGCTGCAGGGGACTGAGCCCCTCCGGCTACGCACTGGGCCTCGTGGGCATCTGAGTTCGTGACCTTGGCAGGGTGCAGGCAGGCCCTGAGGAGACTCCCCTGGGGGGACCGAGGACTGCTAACAAGCTCGTCTCCACAGAGCTCCTCGGGGCCTGACCCAGCCCAGAAGGGGCAGGGGAAGGTGCTGGTCTGTCACCAGTGTGATCCAGCCTGGGCATCTGCTCCAAGCAGGACAGCACCGGGAGCCGCCATTAGGAGCCCGCGGTAAAGCCAAGGAGGAAGAAATGCAGGCAGGCATTTAGGACAACAAGCAGTGTGTCTGTGCCAGACCCACCTGGGGGGCACGGGAGCCCCACAGCAGGAGGGATTCACCACCCTACAGAAAGTTCCAGGTGTCTGACCTGAACAAAGTCTGAAAACACGGGCAGGGCTTTGGCACGTCAGGAGGAAGGGAAAGAGGTCCAGACCAGGACTGCAGAAGCAAAGGCAAGTCTAAGGAGGTGAGGTCCTTCCCTGAGGAGAGCGGGGAGCTACCAAAGGCTCTGTCCGCCGGGGAGAGGCAGGCCTCTGCTCTTCGGGATGCCCACCACCCTGGCCCCAGCCCCGACCCTCTCAGGCAGGCACTCACCAAGGGTCTGCTGGTTGCGGACACCGCCGATCACCACGCAGATCTCGGCGGGCACGTCACCTGTCCCGTCCTTGCCGACTGCCTTCTTCTCCTCCTTGGCCTCCCCCTGCCAGATCACCTCCTGGATGTAGTCATCAGGCAGCTCTGTCTTCACCTTCACTTCCGTCATCGTTCCCTGCTCGGCACTCAGCGAGGCCTCGGCCGGCGCGGGCTCCGGCCCCTCCACCTTGCTGCTCTTCTGGCTGCGCTTCAAGCGCTCCCTGGGAGAGAAGAGAGTCCGCTCAGCGTGGACCCCGTGCTAGCCCCCAGACCCATCTGGGAGCCCACCGGCCCAGGGGCTTGCAGAACTTTTAGCTACAGACCCACGTCTCCATGAATCTCACCTTGAAACATGCGGCCCCCGTGGCAGCCCCTTGGAGGTCTTCCTGGGAACCCAGTGTGCTCGGAGGAACACAGTTTGAAAACCACTGGGGTCGTATGGCTCCAATTCCACCCATTTTACAGATACAGAAGCTGGGCTCTAAGGAGGTCTAAACTCTCGTAACTGGAGTTACAAAAAACCTACTAGGGCAGCTCGGGGTGGCTGGAATCAGTTCTTCTCAATCAGTGCGCACACACATCAGCTGAGAATGTTGGTAAAATGCGGACTCTGGTTCCGCAGGCCTGGGGTTTTAGCCTGACGGTCTGCTTCTCTAACAAGCACCCAGCCAGGGCCGGTGCCGCTCACCTTCAGTCTGCGCTCTGAGCAGCAAGGGCTGAAGTGCCTCTTGCTGTGCCCTCCCCTCCTTGGCAGAAGAGCTAAGGATTTTATCCAAGCTCGCCGCTGTTCCCAGCGGACAGATGGGTGACTACAAGCCAAAAGCCTCACTCAGACCACCACTCCGGCCTCCAGGTAGGTCTTCAAATACTGGAAGACATCCTTAAGGTCATGAGCTCAGTGTCGAGGGGGGCGGGGCACTCGTTAGGACTGAGCCTCCTTCACGAGGGGCCCACCGCGGCCCAGAGCAGAGCAGGCACTTGCTCAGCGCCACACGCAAGACGGGGGCAGGCCACGGCATGGAGCCAGGTCCCCACCATCTCTCAGACGGTTCCGTGGGCTGTTATCCTAAGGGCCCCCTCAGCCTTCTGGCAGGGGGCTCATCATCGCCACTGCCGTCTCTGAGGTACAGAAGCCAAGGTGCGCAAGAACGGGGAGATCACATCACGGTCCAGGCTGGGATGCCGCCCCGTCACGTCCAGCCCTCTCCGTGGACTGCACTGTAAGGCCCCGGCTCGAGGCACGTTCAGACAAGACCCACGAGCACACCAACTAGAGGTGCCACGCTAGGAGGCAGGGACCCAGGCTGTGACCTTGGGTCTGCAGTGGGCTTGCTGTGGGACTTTGGACAAGACCTTGCTCTTCTCTGGGCTTCGGCAGCTCCATCCATCACCAAGTGCATGAGTCTGATGATCACATTCAAGGTCCCCCCGAGCTCTGAACTTGCTCTCGGGTTGGGGAATGGAGGAAAAGAGAGGAGGAGGGAGCGAGGAGAAGGTACTGGGGAGGTGTCAGCGCCTGAACTGTGCTCCCCCCACCTCCCCAGCCTGTACGGTGAATTCTTAACCTCCACCACGACTCTAGCTGGAGACAGGGTCTTTAAGAGATAATTAAAGTTAAAGAAGGTCATAAAGGTAGAACCCTAATCTGACGGGGCTGTGGCCTTAGAAGATGGGAAGACAGAGTTGTGTGTCTCCCCGCCACAGGAGGGCATGGAGAGAAGGGGACTGCCTGCCAAGAGGGTTCTCACCAGAAACCAACATTGCGGGTGCCCTGATGTCACACTCCCACCCTCCAGGACCGTGTGACAATCCATTTGTACAAGCCACTCCATCTGTGGTCTTTCGTGATGGTAGCCCGAGCTAATACACAGGACTCAGATGGATAGCTGCAGTGAAGCAGAGCCGGGGGGGAAACCAGCCAGGAGCCAGGGCCGTCCCATCAGCCAGCTCCTTGCTGGGGTGACCTAAGCCGCCCACCTAACCTTGAAGCCCCAGTCTTTCCGTCTGCAAAACGGAGCTACCGGGACCGTCAGGGAGGTTTCAGCCAATGAACAGAACATGCACAGCGGCTGGCCTGTGACAGCTAACAAGACATGGCCACCATCGCTATTATTAATAATGACAAAGTGTCACGGCATCTTGAGCACTCGGTGGGCCCAGCGACGCTTCCTCCTGCTGTGTCAGCCACACTAGGGCCACCTGACGCTGTCTGAGCATTTGCCCTTCTACACAGCAGGAAACCTGAATCAGGATGGTTCGATCGCCTTTGGGATCATTTCTTTTACGGATTTAACAAATGCTGGAGTCGCTTCCTATGTGCTGGGACTGTGCTAACATACTGATTTCTTTTCATCTCGGGAACAACCGGGAGGGATCATCTGTTTTACAGATAAGGAAACAGAGGCATTGAAGAGGAGAAACAACCTGATCCAAGTCACACGGGTAGGAAGACGTGGGACCAAAATGGGACGCAAGGCATCGTGATTCTTAGCCACAGGGGAGAAACCTACAGAGGGAAGCCTGCCCACCTGCCCCTGGGCAGCCCCCATGTCTCCCACTCCAGACCTTCTGTGTCCAGAACAGACTCAGAACCAAGATGCTAGTTGGGGACCAGGGAAAGGCAGGCCACCTGACTTTTCTGGCTGCTGCTTCCTCCGAGGGGGTATCTTGAACTACAGCTCCCTTGCTGAGAACTAGTGCCCCCTGGGAAGGGAGCAAGCCTACCCATCCCCCCACTTTATAGTCGTCACAAGGCCAAAAAGCTTCTTAGGCTCAGTGAGGGCCCAGGAGCCACAGGACCAGTGGGTCTGAGAAGTTAGCAGGGGACAGCTATGGCTTCAGGGAAGGAGGACAACCTGCCAGCCAGCCAGCCACAGAAGGAGACGTCCTTGGCGGGGGGGAGGGGGGGTTGTCCCAGCACCGGGGCACCAGAGCAGAGGTGGCAGTCAGCCTGGCAGGAATGGGACATGATAGACTCAGACAGAAGGTTCTGAAGGGATGGTCCCACGGCCAATCTCAGAACTGCCACTCTCAAGCTGTGGGTTTCTGTGCAAATGACTCCAAACCCCCTTCCACACCTCAGTCTTCATACCCATACAGTGGGGACAAACACACCTGCCCCACTGCGCTGTGATGCAGAGACAAGCCAATGCCTGCAAAGGACCCTGAACGGGGGCCCCCACGGAAACGTTTACTATCTCTCACGGGGTGCAGAGAAGTACGCAGAGGACACAGGGGACAGGCATGACACGGCACAGATGTCACTGCAGGGGCCGTGGAGATTGTAAATCAACAGGGGCTCAGGTCCCGTCACTATCACATCCCAGCTGGTGAGCCTGATGAGCCCATTTCCACGTCAGTGAAGTGGGGAGCCCCCTATCCAGTCAAAAGGTCTTGTGAAGGTCAACCGCAAAAATGTAAATCCAGAACCTTGTCTGGAGGGACTCACAGATCAGAGATGCTCACGCCAATGGTGACTCCTGAGAGTTACTAAGACTGCTGCCCCCTGCCCGAGACCAAGCGGGCGCTAACAACCAGTCCTGCTAGTCCCAAGGCTCACTGGGCACGGGGTTAGAACTCGGGGACCCCGTCAGGGCCTGAATGCCAGCCCACAAGTCTCAGGGGCTTGGCCCTGGCTTGTCCTGACCCTGACTGCACAAAGGGGTAAGCCCCAAGGACAGGGCAGATGTGCTTCCAGAACAGCAAAGAGGCCCCCTGGAGAAGAAGGGTCCAACCTGCCTGTGCTCCCCACAACTGAGGTCACAAGGAGGGAAGGGAACAGAACAGACTCTTCCCCCTTTCTTCACTGCCGACCTTTGACCTTCAGACCCGGAGCCTGAGGTCCCAGAGCATGGGCCCATCCCACCTGAACAGACTCAGTGTCCTCTCCTGCTCTCAAGGACCCCACCAGCATGATATGATGATGTCCTGGTGGAACAGAGGAATTGCTGGAATCAGACAGGCTGAGCATCCATACATGTTGTGACCTTGGGCTAGACTCCCTCTCTGAGCCTCAGTTTCCTTGTCTGTGAAAGAAGGACCATGATCCTTGCCAGCACGGGGGTGGGAAACGAGCCAGGGAGCTGGACAGGGTGGATTTCCAGGGATGGCAGCTGCCATTATGACGTTGTCACTGATTCATGAGGACGCCCCCGCCTCTGGGAAGCCTTCCCTGCTTGCTCGAGGGGGAGTTAGACCCCCTTTCTGAACACCCACCTGGCCCCCACACGAGACTTTTAGACTGGTAGCCACGTGTCCCATCCTGTCGCCCACAGGCACTCCTTTAAATGGGACACACACACACACACCCCAGCCTTGGCGGCACCAAGGACACCGGCAACTTCTCTTCTCCCGGCTTCACGCTTTAGATTTACAAGCCCAAATGTTGCTTTTCTCGGGTGCTTTGCATTTAATTAGGTGTCCTAATAACAATGGAATCACTGAAGTACTTATATCACTTTGAA
Source organism: Ailurus styani (assembly GCA_002007465.1). Lineage (NCBI taxonomy): Eukaryota > Metazoa > Chordata > Mammalia > Carnivora > Ailuridae > Ailurus > Ailurus styani. The sequence goes on along the minus strand of LNAC01000567.1, from coordinate 757,403 downwards.
TTAGTGGTGTAGCATCTTCTAACTTCTTTAAAAAAATTTTTTTTCATATATCATTTTTTAAAATAGAGCTCATTATTTTAATTATATCCATTTAAATGTACAGTGGAGCCCTTGGATATTCTCAGCACGAATCATTAGGTATATTAGGAAAAAAGCACTCGGAATCTATCTACATGCTGACACTCCATAATCTATTCTATTTGTGTCGCTGTAAAATAGATTTATATATAGATAACTACAAAATAGTTGCTCAAGATATGCTATGAATTTTATATTTAACCTGAGTCACACACTTCAACATAAAATCTAAAGTCAGGCACTAAAAAGGACATTTCTCTGTAAGTACATACCGTCTGTGGCCACTGGTTCCTGCTCATGCCAGAATCCCAAGGGAGAAGCCAGACCAAGTGGGTCCCTGCCCAAGGACTTCCCCAAGAGCGCTGACCCTTCATTAAGGCAATGGTTCTCAGAGTGTGTTCCCTGAGGGCCCAGGGGTTCCACAGCAGCGGCCCCAAAGCACCCCTGAGGCCTGAATAAAGAGGGTGGCGTGGAATGGGGCTCTTATCTCCCTGTTGTAGGGTAAATGGTGCCCCCCTACCCAAGATATCCCCACGTCCTAATCCCCAGAACCTATTCGGAAAAGGCTCCTTGCAGATGTATTTAATTTCAGGATCGTAAGACAAGAATCACAGTGAATTACCTAGGTGGGCCCCAAATGCAATGACAAGCATCCTTATAAGAGACACACGGGGGCTATGACGGACAGAACAGGGGACAAGGCAGAGGAGAAGGCAACATGACCACAGCAGCCGAGACTAGAATGACGTGTCCACAAGGCAAGAAACGCTACGGCCACCAGAAGCTGGAAGAGGCAAAGAAGAGTCTCCCCCAGAGCCTCTGATACTGAGAGAGAACCAGTTTCTGGTTTAAGCTCCCCAGTCTGCAGCAATTTGTTACAGCAGCCACTGGAAACTACTAGGCGGTGTCAGACTAGCCCTGGAGAACCAGCTCCACGGCAGTGAAGTTTGCAAGCCGCTCCCCTCGGTTTTCTTTCTCTTCTTACTCATCCCCAATACTGCGTGTGGCCCCTCCGAGATGCCTGCACAGGCTGCCTGGGAAAGTTTCAGAAGCAAATCTCTTCCTCTGGGTTTTACCAGATGGTTCTTCAAGTGTTTCGACCCTCCCCAGCCCATCTGGCATTCACAAGAGCCCTGGAGCCAGATGCAGAAACCGAAGCCCAGCACAGGGCCCGAGTCTGTTTGGTTCACATCCACAGCCCAGCCTGAGCACCAGGCCTGGGGCACAGCAGGAACTCAGTCGACACTGGGAATGAAGGGCATGCCCAAGGTCACACAACTTCCAGGGACCGGGAACAATTTTTCTGACTCCTATCCTGGTGCCGTTCCCATGAAGCCGGAAAGCCTAAGACAGTACAACCACGCAACGTTACGTGGATTTGGGGCCCAGAGACAAATGCCACTTCTGGCCACGCTGTAGAAGAGCTCCAGGGGATGCCATGTGGACAGCTTTGCTTCTGGGCCTAACTCTCCATCGTTCCACCAAAAATGCTAATGCTTGAAGTCACGGTAGGTATGCGGGTTCTCGGCACACTGGACGTCACCTTGCCCTTGCCTGACTCAGTTTCCCCATCTCCATGAGTGCGCCGGACTCTAAGGCTGTGGCGGAGGCCAGACCTCCCCCAGCAGGGTGTGTGCCCCTCCTTGCACAGGCTTGGGACCAGTGCCCCCATCTGCACCCCAAGGCTCGGCCTGAGGACCACCCCACCTCCAGAGAAGGCTCCCGCGTATTCACCCCGGTACTTCAGCCCCCCTGAACAATGGGAAGGGCGGGTGGAAAAGCTCTAATCTCGGTGTGTAAATAATGACTCGGTTAACTCCCACTAAAATAAAAAACTTCATTAAAAGACTCCACTCATTAGGAATAAGGGTTAAGTAGCCTCAAGCTGAGCTTAAATACTCTCTCCACGAATGCACGGATGCACAGGGTGTTAATGGAACTAAGGCACACCTAAGCCATGACGTCCAGGCTGCGTGTACCCTGCTGCGGAGGCTGACCGCTGACCAAGTCCGCCCATGCTACCCACGGGCCCACCTACCGATGACCTAAGTGCTGCAAATGACTCTTCTCTACTCATGGGTGTCAGCAGGCCCCTCCTTGGCAAGGCTTCCAAGACCAATGAGGTTTCTGCCTCCCCCATTCCACCAGGGCTGCTCTTCCCAAGGCCTTCCATGACCCCCATGCTCCTAGAGCCAATGATCCCTTCTTGTCCTCAGCCACCTCGTCCTCTGTCAGCAGCCTTGGATGATCCTCCCTCTCCCCTCTGTCCAACTCTTTGCTCCCTTTGGCCCTGTGCTCAGCTGGTGGGCCTCCTACCTTCTGCCGCCCTCTCTACCTCCTGCTGATTCCTCTTCACCAATTCTTCACCCTCAGACACTGACATGCCCCAGGATCAGTTCTAGAACCTCTTCTATCTTTAACCACACTCACTCCCTAAGCGATCTCATCCAGACTCGGGTTTTTAAATATTGACAATGTGATAATGAATCCCAAATTCCGTCTCCAGCTTGGGCCTACCCCTGAACTCCAGACCTACACACATAGCTGCCGGCTGGACACCTCTCCCGGGATGCCCAAGAAGCACCCAGATTTAACAGGCCCCAACTGAGCTGTTGCCATACCATGGCAGCTAACGTCTGCAGAACGACATACACAGAGAACAAGCAGAGGCGCACACGTCAGCGTGGAGGTGATTACGGCAAGGATGCTGTCACAAGGGGAGGGGGACAGGAGCAGCTACGGTGTTCTGGGTGGCTGGGACGGGCCGGGCAGTGCTTCATCCCGCATCCAGGCACCTGGACCCCGTTCCCGGTGCCTGGTATACGCTCGGTAGAAAACTGAGGATCAGAGACACCGAGTGACTTTTTCAGGGTCACACAGCTTTCTACTGACAGAATGGGATGCACCCAGATCTGCCCGACTCCAACACCTGAGCTTCCAATCGTGTGGATGACTTGTTTTCCCTTCTCAAAAGGAGAGAAGATTGAAAAACAAAGACAAAGCACTTGTTAAATGAACAAAGTCATGGCTCATGGACCAGAAACCCCCAAGAGGTGGAGAGCTTACTCCCTCTGTCTCCTCCTATATCCTCAGCATCCTGATGGAACGGGGCACATGCTAGATGCTTAACACGGAACAGAGAAATGCGATAAAACTAAGGCATGAAGGGTTCCACGTCTGCTACAGAGAAGGTGCCTGGGCTTATGTTCACCGTTGACCTCTAACTCCCCTTGACGCGTTCCAAAATGGCTGCTGTGTGCAGACGTGTCCTGCGGACACAGAGCCTCCTGTTTTTAGTGACAAGGACAGGAAGCGTAACAGGGATAAAGGCTGCGGCTTCCACCAGCCTGGAAGGACGAGGAGAGAGAGAACCTACAGCGAAACCGCACTTTCCACAAACGCCGGTAACGAGGCCTGCGTCTGTATTTACTATTCCACCCGTGTTTCAAATCTTCACATCATCACCCATGCCTCCACAACCCTCAGAATGATCTGCACTTCCATTTGTCATGTATCACTGATATATTTTAATAAATAGTCAAGTAGAAAAGATGAGATTAATAGATTAGAACTATTAACCTATTAAACAACTCTTAACAGTCTAGAAATTCAAAATAACCTACAATGCATAAATATATCATTAGTTTGAGATAATTCCTAGGCACTTAATTTTCTTCAGGGTATGTTGTCAGTCAGCCACGACGCTGGGTAATACTGTAGCTCAGAAAGGCGGCATGAAGATTTAAATATTAAGAGTTAATTCCCTGGTTAATTTAAACCGAAAAGAGAAAAGGCAGGAGTCTTGAGCGATGCTGTCAAGTCCCAAACTCCGACATGTGGCAGGATGGGGCCCTCCCGGTAAAGCTGGGAACTTCCCTTACGGGAATCACGGCACCAGGAAGGTTGGCCTGGGTCGTTAAAAAGAATTCCCGGTAACAGCAATTTAAACCCCGCTCCACCTCTGCTGGAGAGGGGGCAGCAGTGGGGCAGTGTGGGCCCATCAGCAAGACGCACTGCCCTCTCAACACTCACCCTGCTGAGCGGTTCCCGTCACCCCACGGTGGCGAAGCTTCAGACGCAGGAATTCTCACCCAGACAGAGTTCCCTCACGTGGCAGGTGGAGAAGGGGAGGCCCCCGAGAGGTCCCTGCCCTCCATCCTGCAGAGATCTCTGGGGCAGCCACAGGCTCCCATGCAGATCCCAGAGTGCAGCCAAGTCCATCAGGGGAGACTGAGGCAGCCCCTAGGCTGGCCCTCACGCTGGCTGATGTGACAAGAGAGAAGGAAGATTCTCCTGCCACCAATGCGATTTCCTACCGAGGCTGTGACTTTGCTACTATCCCTCCAGGCTCCTCTCGGACTCCCAGCACCTCTGGCCACTGTCTCCTTGGAATGAAAGAGAAAAGAAGCTTCCCGAGAGGACCATTCCGCTCCCGCCATCCTGTCCACACTGACAACTGAGGCCCAGAGCTGCCCGGCTGCAGGCCTGCCAAGTGTCCCTTGACCTGGTCCAGGTCTTTCCGAGGTGCCTGGGGGTGATCAACTAGATGCTGGGCTCTGCCCAGCTTCCTAACCTACCTACACCCCCTCTCCTCGCACGTAAGCCAGGGAAGCTAACACGAACCGCTGAGGGCTGTTTAGGAGACTGGAGGGCAGAGACGTATGAAAGGCAGGCAGCCAGCCCGGCTCCACACACACAGTGGGGCTCCATCGGTGTTAAGTTCTTCTCTCCCGTCCTGACCAAGCACTGGCCAGACAAAACTGTGCAAAGTCTAGTCAAACTATGAAAAACATCAGCTTTTGGGCCATGGATGGGGTACTCACAAAAGAACGCAGAGGGGCAATTTTTGGGCCCTATGAAAACGCGGGGGGCAATGGCCACCCCCACACACACACCGTGCAGCAGTGACGAGGAGGGCGGCGAGGACATACGCTGCAGCCAAGTTCACTGCAGGATGGGCGGGTGGGAGCGATCAGGAAGGTAGGTCTGGGGCCTACAGACACTCTAAAGCACCACGATTTGCATGGAAAGCTAGAGGAAGCACAGGCTAAGGGGCTAAGGGGGAGAAGCCTTCTCTTCCATGAGTGGAGCCACACAGAGGGGGAAGCTATGGAAACTTCCCGAGTTGTTTACTCAGATGAAGGGCCTTTGGCATCAAGGGCCTCCAGAAGCAGCCAGGTTGGGTCACCATCGTTACCATCATCAAGACGGTGCTTCTTCAGGACAAGGCAAGACTTCCAAGCTCCTTGAACGGTTAAGAACAAGGGCCCAACAACATTCTGAATCTGCTCACGGAGCACAGCGGGGAAACTCCTGCTGGGAGCGTGCACTGAGCAGAGGTTCCCAGGGACCCGTCACCTCCCTCCGCTGGACCACCCCAAGCTTGAGAGCCATGGTGCCATTTGGCAAAAATGATTTACCGATTTTGATGTGCATTAGTTTGCATTTCTGTGGCTGTCTCCGCAGGGCAAACCTAAGGATGTGCCTGAAATTTTTTTTTTTTTTAAGATTTTATTTATTTATTTGACAGAGAGAGAGTTCACAAGCAGGCAGAGAGGCAGGCAGAGAGAGAGGAGGAAGCAGGCTCCCTGCAGAGCAGAGAGCCCGATGCGGGCCTCGATCCCAGGACCCTGGGATCATGACCTGAGCCGAAGGCAGAGGCTTTAACCCACTGAGCCACCTAGGCGCCCGATGTGCCTGAATTTTCAAGAATCCGCCCTATCTGCAGAGTCGAGGTCTAACAGTAACAGATCAAGCAGAAAGAAAACTCTGCCCACCAAAAAAAGCAAGAGCCCCCCAAGGGGATGAGTATATGAACCCCAGAGTCAGCCTGTGATTTATGATCTTTGTGGCCCAACTTTGCCCCAAAGTTCAATAAGCTGAGAAGACACATTTCTGGAAATCACATCAGAGCTCCAATAACAGCAATATAAACCTAGAGTCAAGATAAAGATGGGCCCTGGCTAGAATATACCCAGAATTTTTAAATAATTCATTCTGCTGATAGCGTACTGGTCACTGACTACCATCGGGCCTACCGCTGCTGCGAGCTTTTGTGCAAATGAAATTAATTTGTTTAGGGTTACTTTTATTTTACTGCTGAAAACTAAAATGCTAAACAACAAGATGCTCTTTAAAAAATAATTCTGCAGCTGCACACACGTGGTGATCAGATTAAGTGAGAGTCCACCCGTGAAAAATCTTAGCTTGAAGGACAAGACTCGGCTAGGCCCAAAGCTATTTTACTACACGTGTGACCTTGGACAAGACCATTTCTCAGTTCCCTCTGGGGAGGAGAGGTAGCTTCACAGCCTCAGAGGGCCATTGGTGGGACCAAGGGGGTCTATGCGTGATCCTGCACGACACGGTAACCAGATCATGGTCAGCCCTCCACCCCGACCCTCATCCCTGACTCCAGTCCTCTCTATAGTGTCCAGACTCGAAAAGAAATCAATCACCATCCCACTGCTAACTCCTCCTAGGAAGGGAATCCAGTTTGGTGGTGATAAAAACAAATGTTTACTGAACACCTACTACAGGCCAGGCCCTGTGCTAAGGGTGTGCATATTACTATTATTATACTTAATCCTCACTGACAAAACTATGAGGGAAGGTCTGATATCATTCCCATTTTACAGATGAGGACACTGAGGATAGGTAAGTAGCCCAAGGTCACACAACCAGGCAGTGGGTAGCCACAGGATCTGAATATAGGCAGTCTGGGCTCCTCAACACGGTGCTAATAAGCTCCCTGGCCTTTAGTGGGGCTAGAGAGAAGGCAAGGTAGAAATCTGACAGACCAGCCACGGAGAAGCATGCATTTTTGGATGGACACAATGCTTTGCTGAACCAGATTCCTCAGACCTGAAAAGATACTGCCTTTCAGAAACTCACTTCCAAGCCATCCTTCTACAGTCCTGCTTGTCCCCAACCCTTGGCAACACCTCTTTAATCTTGCCCACTTGCAGTTTATTCACCTCCTGGCAGCTGATACGATCCTTCTAAAACCAAATCCTACCATGCCCACCCTCTGCTCAAAATCCCCAGTGACTCCCCATATCTCATGCAGGGTAAAGGTCAAGGTCTCGACGATAGCCTCCAAAAGCCCTATCAGTCCCACCAGCCTCCTAGCTGTAGCTCCGACACAATGTACACACTCCTGCCCCAGGGCCTTTGCACCTGTTGTTCTCTCTGCGTAGATGTGGTTCTCCCAAATGACTGCTTGGCTCCGTTCCCTCATTTCCTTCAGACCCATGTTCAAATGTCACCTTCTGGTGATGCACTACTGCTTCTGTCTCTCCCAATCCCCCACCCTCGCTTCTCCTCTACCCACCTCGAAGCACTGTTTATCTTATGACATACCATATATTTTACGTATTGATTATGTCTCCTCCACTCTTGCTACAATATGAGCTCCTTGAGATTTCTGTTTTGTTCACTGTTCTATTTCCAGCACCCAGGTCAGATTTGTAGAATGAATGCATGAATGAGTTTTGGTCTTCATCCAGCGCCTTAGACCGCTCGGCCACGCTACCTAACACTGAGTTTTGGTCTTATCGCTTCCCGAACCCCATCCCAAATCTGTCTACTAGATCCTGATTACTAGTTAGGCAACTGGTCCACACAACAAGCAAGTCCCTTAACCTCTTCTATCCCTGGTTTCCTTATCTCCAAAATGAGATGGTTACTCCAGATTATCTCCAGAGCCCTATCAGCTCTGACAACCTTCAAATGACCCAAAAAAAAAAAAAAAAAAAGGCAGAATTTTTCATTACCACAAGCCTGTAGCTACATTTACTAGATTATAAAAACTGCACTTTCTTTAGAATATTCTCCGGTTAAGGCCCCACAGCCCCCACGCCCCTTAACATAAGTGGGGCTTGGCTGCCGCTGTGCTCTGTGATTTGTAACCTGCACACCAAGGCAGCATTAACCTCGAGTGCTGGGATCACTGGTCCCGTAAAACTGACCCAGGCTGGGTTACAGAGAAGTAAACCAAACCACATTCGGTTGTTTCTTAGGATCAGAACCACCACCTCTCCTGGTCCCCCTCAATTTAACACTAATTCCTCAGCAGTCCATGCTGTTGGTTTTGGGGCTCAGCCAGAGGCCCTATGGAGAAGTAACAAAATTAGGTGTTTCTGGGCCAAAAGACAGGCACTGGGAAGAAAGCAGAGCCTGGCGCAACAGCCAAGTGGGCCGGGGCACAGCCAGGAGTGGACGCACGCGTCAGAGGACCAGGGGTCCTTCAAGGTCATTCCCGGCCAGGCTGGCAGAGCCTCATGCTGACCTCAGGGAGCCTCACCCCTGAGTCTCTCCATCTGAAATGGGGACTAAATGCGTCTAACATGCTACCGAGTGCTGACATGTCTAAACCCCACCTGACCAAGGCCAGGATCAAATTCACAAGTGGCCTCAGCTTAGGCCCGCGTTAATGTTCTCTTGACGTGGGATGCGTAATTCACTTCTCAGACTGAACACTGGGTCACGATACAATAATACTGTTTCGGTTTCTCAAAGACGCTCTATTAGCTTTAATTACACAAGCAATATAAACTCACTTGCTGAGCTCCTTCCAAGTCCCTGCCTCCTTGACAAGCCCCTAGCTGATGGCAGAGCCTTGGGCCCCTGACAGAGTCCTCTAATATCTTAACTGACCACTTCATCCCGAGAAGGGGGAGGGCACGGTGGTTAAGCACACACAGAGAAGTCAGACCCGGGGAGGCATCCCAGCTCGCTCACACACTTCCCGCTGGGCAGCCCGAGGCCCGTACATACACATCTCTGTGCCTCAGCTTCCTTATCTGTAAAGTGGGACTAGTAAGAGTACCTCCCCTTCATGGGGTTGTTATAAAGATTACATAAGTTAGCAATAAACTAAATCACTTAGTTCAGACCCTGACATAAGTGCTGACTGAACGGCAGTCATTATTATTAGAAATTTCTGGATGCCTGGGTGGCTCAGTGGTTAAGCATCTGCCTGCAGCTCAGGTCATGATCCCAGGGTCCTGGGATCAAGTCCTCATATTGGGCTCCCTGCTCAGCAGGGAGCCTGTTTCTCGATCCGTCTGTTATTCCCCATGCTTATGCTCACACGCTCTCTCTCTCTCGCTCTCTCTCTCTCTCTCCCTCTGGCAAATAAATAGAAATGTCTTCTTTACGTCTCAAGTCACACACAACCCTAAGATTTAGGCTGGCCCTTCCTGGTGTGTATTCTGGCACTGTGACAAGAACATAGGGGCTCCATCACTGAGTATGTGCAAGCCTAGGCTAGTTGGACAGGGCAAAGAGATGGCACACGTACCATCTTCTCCCTCCTCTGACCAGGACAGGCATCACTAATCTATCCCTGCACTCTTCTCACTCTGACTGCAGCCCAGGCCTGGTAAGACTCAGTTCAGAACTTCCGGCAGCTACTACCACTATGGGGAAAACTGCCTGCTGTCTTCTGACCTGTTGTGGGAGAAACTTCACACAATAGAAAGTAAGGGTGGGCACCTGGTTGGCTCAGTGGGTTAAAGCCTCTGCCTTCAGCTCAGGTCATGATCTCAGGGTCCTGGGATCGAGGTCCACATCGGGCTCCCTGCTCGGCGGGAAGCCTGCTTCCTCCTCTCTCTCTGTCTGCCTCTCTGCCTACTTGTGATCGCTCTTTCTCTCTGTCAAATAAATAAATAAAATCTTTAAAAAAAAAAAAAAAGGGCAAGGTGCATGAAAGTCATGAGAAACAGGTGGAGGTCTGGCTCTGTCCACTTCTACAGACACTCAAGTATCTGCTGGATGACTAATCAGCCTTGAATCCATCACAGCAGGGGCTCAATGGACATGGAAGATGGTGGGCAAGGCTGGCCAGACCCTCACTCAAGCACAGCATTGGTGAGTAGAGAAAGTACCCTGCTTGGGCATGTTCAAGGCTTGACACAGCCCCTTATTCGTCACATGACCTTGAGCAGGGCCGTCCCTCCCTACGTGTCCAATGAGAGGGTGGAACTAGACAAACCCCAAGGGCCCATCCAGTCCTGACATTCCAATCCAGGAAGCACTTCCAGGCACCCCCAGTCTAGAGACCCACTGCCCCGACAGACCACAGCCTCACGTACCGCTCTCCACACAAAACCCCACGATCAGGGCCCCGGGAGAGAGACACAGGCCCTGGGCAACTGCTGGCCCCATGCGTCCCTGCCAGCATTCATAGCCCACCCATGCATGGCGGCCCACCCCTCTCCATTCCAACCCACACTCCCAGCCCCTGCATCCCCACTTCTTTCATTCATTCAGGGTACCCGTCCCATTAACTCTGAGCACCTGCTAGAGGTTTCTGCCCATGGATCTGACATCCTAAGGGGAAAGGCAGCAAAAATTACACAAACACGTGGAATGAAGAGAGAACATGAAGAACCTAGGAGGGACACAGGCCACAGGCGCTTCACGGAGGGGTGCAGGGAAGGTTTCTCTGAGGGCAGGATGGAGTCAAGACGTGAGACCAGAGAAAGAACATTCCAGGCAAAGGGAACAGCAGCTGCAGCAAAGGCTTTTGGGCGACAGACAATTGAGGCCAGGGGCTGGCAAACCCCAGACTGTGTATTTATGTCTTATTTCTGTGCTTTCACACACACTGGTGGTGCAGAGGTCATCACAGAGACCAATGGCCTTCAAAGCGCAAAATATTTACATCTGGCCCTTTACAGGCAAAGCTGCCTGACCCCTGGTTTAGAGTGTTAGATGCGTAGAGAGAAGGTCCAGGTAGCTAAGACTGGACAAGGGGGAGACTGACGCATGGGGGGGGGGTGCGGGAAGCCAGGCTATGCTGGGTGGTATAGGTCGTGGGTCTCAATGACCTCCAGCCTGGCATCTCCACCTCCATTCTGTCTGCCTCCAATCCACCTTGCAAAGGATTCCCTGGGGAAATCTTCCCAAAACACACAGCCAAACATGTTACTCTTTCTCCAAGAGCAATGGCTCCCTGTGGTTTCCCAAAGTACGTTCCAAGGAACACTTGCTCCACAGCTGAACTTCGATAAGAGGGTTCCACGGTTAAGCAAGTTTGAGAAACATGGCATTCTCATCTCGGGTGTCCTAAACACACACATGTCAGCCCATGAAAGACTAAGAAGTCCCCTCCACAAAGAAATCTGTTGACTCTGTTTAACCTACTGTCCTTCAAGCCTGCTTGGCCACAAACCTCCTTTTTTCCACCAAAATCTCTCAGCATTCCAAAGAGCTAGTGTTCATGGGCTACAGGGCAAACTCCTCTGCCCGGCATCTGTGCTGTGACCCCAACTCCAGCAGGTAATCCCAGAGCCCGTTCCAGATCTCGCTTGTGTGGCCTGGAGTGCCCTCTCTGGTCTGTTCCTTGCTTCCTCTTGCTTCCGATGCCCCCAGTAAAGGTCATCTGGGTGCTCCAGCTCTGTCCTCCCCGCGGGAACGGCGGCGGGAACAGTGCTCACATTTACCTGCCTGTGCCGCCTACCGCTGGCGGACCGCCGTGGCACAGCCCTATCCAGAGTCTCCTCCCGCCTTCTTTGGTAATGACAGCCCCACTTTCCTTTGGGGACTACCCCCATCCCCCACCCCCCGCATCTCCTGCCAGCTCCCAGGGTGAGGACACAGCCCCGGTGTGGCTAAGCAGAGTATTCCCTCCCCTTGCTGTGGGGTGACTGGTTCAGGGAGATGAGCACAGGACCCAAACCGGGCCAAGGAGTCCCAGACCTGGATGGGTCAGGCTGCTCCCGAGTTCACAACAGAGCAGCCGAGATGGGATTCGAGCCCGCGATTCTGCTTCACCTCTGACTTACTCGCAACCTGCCCAAAGGCCTATCCGGGATCTAGTCGTCCTTGGTGCATTCATGGGTGCTCAGAGAGGGTATTGGGAGGGCTGCACAGTGCTGCCCATAACCGCACATCCTCCGGGAATGTATGCATACTTCTCAGCCCAGGGAGCTGGCCTGGATTCCCCCATCCCCCTCCAGGGAAAGGGGAGGACCAGAGAAAGGTGGCTGTTGGTTGTGAAATGGGGAGAGGAAGGGGTACAACTGGGGGCAAGGCAAAGGGAGTGTACCTGCTCGCGGTGCTTTTCCTTCCAGCTGCACTGGCTCCGTCAGCCTGCAAAAGAAACCCAGAACACCTACATCAGCCAAGGGGGGGAAACCCAGATTCTACCCACTGCTACCCCACCAAGCTCCCCCTCAACACCAGCCTTCAGACAGAGGGGAGAGCTGGCACAAGCCCCCGCTCCATTCTTGCAGGCTGGGAAAATCTGCCCCTAGTGGCGAGAGGGAGTCAGGACACCCCC
>LNAC01000567.1:725953-744791 GCA_002007465.1 Ailurus styani | reverse complement strand
CCCGGAATTTGCTCGGCCCTTTAAATCCAGCAGAGCACCCACTGCCAACACAAACCCAGCAACCACAGGGCCCTGGGAACTCAGTGAAAAGTAAGTAACCGGCTAAATCTGAGATTGAATTGCACCATTTTTATTTTCATCTGGGATTTCCAATAAAACAGTAGCCGCAGATTTATTCCTACCAACCAGAGGAGGAAAATCCTATTATGCTAAAATATTCTGTCCCCCAACCCTACTAGCAGGGAGAGACAAGAGAGTGCCAGTTCTTAATCTCTTTAACTTGGGGTCGGGAGGGGGGTGGGGAGATGCGGCTGACCAAATGAAAATTTCAGAATTCATAAAATGCTGCTTCAGGTGGAGACACTGAGGCTCTGGGCCAGGAGGGAGCTGCCGGAAGTCTCAGGAGGACTGAAGGACAAACACCTGGGGTTCCTGACCCCCGCCCCAGGCCAGTGCTGGGGGGACCTGTGCTGCAGAGGCTAAAGTAGGCCGGGGACATGGAAAGAACACACAGTGTCGTAGACGCATTCCCTGGCTTTGTCGATGCATTCATAATAATAGTAACCACAGTTAGAATAACGCAGGTTCCAAACTCTGGCACACACGTTTCCAAATTCAGAATCCTTCCAAGTTTAGAAAGGTAATGTAGCACGTGTGTTCTGCATTTTGCAACAACCCTGGTAGGGTCTGCAGAGCCGCCCACCTACCCCACCCATCCCCAGCCTCAAGCACAGTGGTATTTCCACAGTGAAACTCGAGCAGTCAGCCCTGTGGAGGATAAATGAAGATAGAATTAGTCTCTTCTCCCTTCAGGTCAAGTCCTGCCACCTCACCAGTTACAAAAAAATCTTTTTTGTTTTCAAGTTTTGTGAATTTCAGGATTGCAGACCTAAAATAAAAAGGACAACAGCTACCTTCGGACAGGTGTTTTTGAAGAAGTTGCAAACTGGCAAAACCAGAGAGTGGGTTTCAATCCAAACAGTCAATATAAGAAAAATAAAAGGATTTCACCCAAAGGCGGCCCAATTTCAGCGAGCGACAGCAGCACTCAGTCCCACAGGAGCACAGTCAGCTAGAGCTGCCACAGTCCCCACCGCTCCCTCTTGCCTTATACCCGGCCCTCCAGCCTGGCTAACTTCCCCTGGGGGTCCAGTGCACGCACATTTAATGCTTCTCATTCAACCCTCCCAATGGGTCCCCCAACACACATACACAGTATACCCATTTCACAAGGGAGGCAACAAGAGTCAAAGAATTTTAAGCCCCTTGTCCAACATTCCACAGCTACAAGCCCAGATCTGGGTCACTCCGGGGCCACCTTCCTAAGCTCTAGAGTATTTTCTCTTCCATCAATTCAGAAGAGCCAATGGGGAAATGAGGTAAACCCACACAGCCCCCTCTGCCCACATGAGGGAAATGCGAAGATGAAGGACAAATAAGGAGGCAGAAATGTGAGGCCTGGGAGGGAAAAATTAATGGGATGCTGGTGTATTATTTCAGTGGCAGAAACAAGAAAGCGGAAAATGGTCTGCATATCATTTCACTGGGAGCAAAAGAACAGGATCAATTACAGCCTCCTTCCGACATCTTGCATTCCTCAAAACTTCTATGGAAAGTGAATGGGAGGAAGTTGTTTTAATCTTCATATCGTTAAGAGGCAGAAGTGGTTAAGGGGGTGGAAATTCTGCCCCAGAGAGCTTAAAAAAAAACTGTAAAATCCCAAATGATCTCTCATCTTTCAGATTCAATTCTGGCCACGTATTTCTAGCATTTCACACATATTTTCGTGTTCTTTTTTTTTTTTTGTCCTCTTCCTTCCCAGTTTCACCCAGAGTGGACCTCATGTGGACAGCGAACACGGGGCTGGGGAGAAGAAAAGATGCTCCATCTCTGGCATACCTAGTCATGTCCACCTACGTTTCCCTTTTATTATGTCTGTGATGCTCTGCGCTTCTTGCCACCAGTGGTAACACTCAGTTTTGTTTTCCACTGATTTTTAAAAAACAAAGACAAAATGCTAAAAATGCTCAAACAGTGGCCCAAACAAACCCTTGCACAGAAACTCAGATAGAGCCACGGGAGACATGGAGCCGCCGGCGGGAGGAGTCCCACCTGGGCAGGTGTGATGTGCCCGGGGTTCCTGGCAGATCCAGGGAGCTGATGCGGGTGGGCATATACAAGGACGAGGGGCACAAGTGAGAGATGTCCACAACAGCATGTGTCCCCATCACAGCTCCCGTCGGTCACGGTACATGGGCCTGGCTGAGCCCAGACCCACCGTAACGACAGGCGACAGCCTCGCGTGCCCTCCCCGCCCCCGTGGGAGCCCACAGTGCCAAGGGCACTGCCCCTCAGTTGTAGAGATGGGTGAGATGCCAAACCAGCTCTGTCCGTGTCCTAGCAACCCCCTACCGCCGGAATGAAGCCGACCCTCTGACATGGCCATTTACCCAGCAATTTCCTATGATTCAACCTACACCACCAACTCACCTCTACCCAGTGTAACCTGACCCAATTCCCAATTTGAACTCAAGTCGAACAGCACACGATGGAGCATCAGACAGACGGTCTTGCGTTTGGAGCCCTGGTTCTGCCGTTCCCTAGCTGTAGGATTCTTGGCAAGCCACCTGCACGCACTCACTCTCAAGGCCTCGGTCTTCCCACATGCAAAATGGCAATATGCCAATCCCAGGACCGATCTCTGGGGACCAGCAAGATAACGCGTGTAAAAGTACCGAGCGTGGACTATACTGATTGCACAGCAGATAAGCGAGAGGCGGGGCCGACCTTGCACTGCCCCAGGACTCTCCCCAGCCTGTCTCGAGGTCTGATCTGAATCCTGGGCTGCAGGTCGGCATCTCATGGGTATCCACCAGACCCCAGAGCTCTGAGGCTTCTTCCAAAGGGCTGGTAGAAACGACATCAAATACAGTGATATCACTAAAGTGCTAAGCACAGGCCAGCTATGTGTAGCAACCACTTAAGCAATGGAAACTCGACTGTGGCGGCCACTGGACCACGTGCTCCTACGGACACAGCTCTGCCTGGCTCTGTCCGTGTCTCACGCTGGGCAGCCTCCTTCCCTTCCCTGGTCCTGACGT
Source organism: Ailurus styani (assembly GCA_002007465.1). Classification (NCBI taxonomy): domain Eukaryota; kingdom Metazoa; phylum Chordata; class Mammalia; order Carnivora; family Ailuridae; genus Ailurus; species Ailurus styani. The sequence continues at coordinate 741,690 of LNAC01000567.1, read as the reverse complement.
TCTTGCTGGTAAAAAACGGGACAAGAAGCCCGAGAGTTAAATCAGAGCTTCTCCTGCTGCCCGTGAAACTGACCCAACCTTAACCAAACCCACTACGGCAAGTGAAATGGGGTGGGGCACTGTGGGCCCACAAGAGACCCTCCCCCTCCCGCCTACAACGCAGGGGGAGGGTACAGACATCCACCTCCCCAGCTCTCCGTTAAGAGCACCTGCCCCCCTTTGCCAGCCCCATCCATTCCTTCTACACCAGTTTCTCCATAGGACCCAGGCAGAGCTATTTTTGGTTTCATTCGGCCCTCCTCTTCCCTCCCAAATGAATGTTAAGTTGTTCTTTTCCATTCTCTTATTAAGGATTTTCTTGGAAAGAAAATATTATTCCAAACCCAGAAATTTTATTTCTGAATTTGTGCAAATGTAAGTTGTAGGACATTAGCTGCATTTCACATTTTGTGCAAATGGCAGAAACAGGCAATTTGTGTGCTACGGGATGGGGGCTGGCCAACGATTTCGATAAAATAAACCCTTTTTTAATTTAAATGCTAATGCACTGAATTAAAATTTAATAACTGAGGAAATTGAAAAGCCGAGCAGGAATATTGGAAATAAATCCAAGCAGAAACAGCTGAAATTAAAAATTCTGGAGAGTGGGAGGATAGCAGCTAAGCTGTCTTATATGATTACATTTTTTTTTTTCAGAATGAAGCAAAAAAAAAAAAAAATCCTATCTCTCGCTGGCTCTAGGGCAGTAAATCCACAGTGCTGTGATTTATTGCTCAATTTTCCTGAGGGAAAAAGGCTTTCTTTCATGCTGAAATATTTCATAAATTTCAAGCCAGCATAAATTCTTAATTTAAAAGTTATGGAGGTCACATTTAGTGCACTGGTACAGTTCCAAAATCTTAAAGGAATAGCAGCGACCAAAAAAAATAAAAAAAAATTTAAAAAAAGCAAAAAGGAGGGGTAGAATTTGCTCCTTTTTTTTTTTCTTTTTTTCATTTTGGTTTTAATTCACGAGTCGAAATTTCATTATTAAAGATCCCTCCTGGATGGATGGAACCCGAGCACATGGGGAACTGGTATGTGTTTAGAAATCTGCTGCAAAAGATGAAGAGATAAAGATTTAATTCAATTATAAAAAGGCTTTTTTTTTTTTTTTTAAAGCCACTTGAGGAATTTCTGGTAAAAATTTCCTCCCTTCATTGCACGGGAAGGGGGGAGGGTGGGGGAGGGTGGCCAATGTAATTGCTTCTCTTAGATCTCCAATCTTTTGTGCACACTGATATATTCATTTGTTATACAGCTGTTCAGCGGCGGAAAGAATGCTGGGGCGCCCATAATTCTAAGCAAATCAATCAAAAATTAATGATTTGTCATGCTTGCACAATGGAGGAAAACAGCTCCTTGGGTCCTGGCTGCCTGATCTCGAAGAATGAAATGCCTTTCTGCGATAAGAGAACCAAGCCAGAGGGTGAGCGAGGCTGAGGTGCCCCTACGAATGTGGGTGCTCGTGGTCCTGAGCTCTGAGAGGATGGAGGAGGGCCACCATCTTGGAGAGGGCATCTCCAAGATGGTGCCTCCACCAGTCAAGCCCAGGACAGACCTAGCAAAGCACATTTCCATGGTGGTATAATCAGGATCTTGCCTTCTCCCTCCCCCACTGCAATGCAAAAATTGCTTCCTCTTGGGACACATCAGTGACTCCCCCATCTCCCCAGCCAGATTTGACATGTCTCTGTTCACTGTTCCCCCAACACTCTTAACCCGCCACCACCAGCACTTTTTACCAACTCTATGGGATGGGGACCACAATACCTGGAGCACCTATGTCCCCCCAGACCATGCATTCCTCCTGGACAAAGACCACATCCCATACACGGCCATGACTCCGGCACCCAGCACCATGCAGCAAATGTTCAGCAAATAGGGTTGACTCCATTAATTATTATTTCTTGGGAAACACGGATAACAAAGTTGCTTAGATGAATTATGAACTACACTGGCAACCGGGGTGAAACAGAACTGATCTCAAATAATCAATCACTCCTTTATTCATTCAACAACTATTCCTTGAAAAACCTACTGTGCTCAGCTTTGGATGGACAACCTCAAATCCACTGGTGGATAATTCCAAACCCCCAACATTTACTACTTCTTGGCTTCTCTCCACCCTCACAAGGGAAGAGTGAATGAATGTGAACCCACGAGAGAAGTTCCCTGCATTGCTCAAATGCCTTTCAGGTCTTGTATTCTTTCTTAAGTCACATGAATGTTATATTCACAAGGAGCAAATGCACATTACTCCAAACTGTGCCTGTATAAGTCATACATACGTATGTTTGAATATAAAAATACTGTCTTATATTACCAACAGGTACAACTGATCCTGTAGGAAGATGCTCAGCCTCAACAGTGAAGGAGGCCAAGGGCACTCACCCGAAGACCTGCAGGAGGCACTGCACCTGTGGGATGCACCTGACAGAGCCCCAGACCCCACCCAAAGGGTCACTCTGTCTCCTACTATTTACTGAGGATGGGAGAAGTAGGTCCCACACAACTGGAGCCTCATTTGCACACCTCCTTCCTTTCCAACAGCCAATGGATCCCCAAAATTGAACTTGAACTTTCTGTCTGTCCCACTGAGGCACAAGACTCAAAGCAGGGAAAGTCATTCACTCATCCAAAAAGTATTTAATGAGCTGCTTCTATGCACGAGACACTGTTCCGGGCAGTTGGGCTATCTTCCTGCCCTCACAGCGATAACATTCAACTTGGGAGAGAGAGCACCATTAGGTAGAATAAATTAGTAAAATATATCCTATGCCAGAAAGTCATCAGTTCTGTCAGAGGAAGACAGAAGGGAAGGGTAATAATCAGAGTGGTGGGGCAAGGGAGGAGCTGCAGGCTGCAATTTTTTTGTCTTTTATTAAAAGATTTTATTTATTTATTTGACAGAGAGAGAGAGATCACAAGCAGGCAGAGAGGCAGGCAGAGGGAGAAGGGGAAGCAGGTTCCCTGCTGAACAGAGAGCAGGATGCAGGGCTCAATCCCAGGACCCTGAGATCATGACCTGAGCCGAAGGCAGAGGCTTAGCTCACTGAGCCACCCAGGCGCCCCAGAGGCTGCAATATTAATTAGGTGATCAGAGCAGGTGTCATTAGGCAAAAAATGGAAGGTAAGGGAGTTGGTGTCTGGGGAAAAAGGGAACAGCCAGTGCAAAGATCCAAGGGCAGGAGACTATGCCTGGTGTGCTCCAAGAACAGAGAGGATGTCGTGAGTGAGGAGGAGAAGAGGAGAGGTAAGGGAGGCCACTGAAGGCCTTTGGCTCGTACCCTGGAAAGTCGATGGAAGGTTTTGGCAAAGTGACATAATTTGACTTCCATTTTAAAAAGATCCTTTCTGGCTGCTATGTTGAGAATGCACCGGGGGCAAGGGTGGAAGTAGGGAGGAGGCGGCCAGTTAGGAGGTCACAGCCATGGCCCAGGTCAAAGATGAAGGTGGTTGTGACCAGGGGAGTGGCAGCAAAGGGGTGAAGAAGTGGCTTCCAACTATACTGGAAGGTAGGACCAACAGGACCTTCTGATAAACTAGATCTGAGCTGTGACAGCAAGTCAGAGTCAGGGAAGACTCCAGAAATCTTCGGCCTCCACACCAAGAAAAAAGGACTTGTATCTTTCTGGTACATGAGAAGCTAAGTCACTGGAACAGCATCTTCCATGGACCGTCACACCACATCAAATCCTCCCAATAACGCTGCCAAGGAGACGCTGTAGCTTACCTATCCCCATTCAACCAAGAATCAGCCAACCACCCAGAGGGGCCCACTGACTTGCCCAAGGTCACACAGCAGGTCAGTGGCTTGGCCAGGGTTCACACATCTTCTCACCCAAGTCAATGGCCATTTCCTCTACACGCTTGACCCTTGGTGCCTAGAAGAAACAAGTCAAACCTGGTCCCAAACAATTAAAGTGAACTTGGTCTACTGAACCACCCAGCCCCAACTGGAGCACAGGCCGTCCCTGCTTTTTGTTCACCGGATGTTCTGGAAAAAGACCTATTAAGGGCAATTCTGCCAAGGCCAAACAATAGCTTTGCACATTTCAAAGAGAATCTCACTCCCAGGAAACTAAATATATTATAAATTCCCTAATTAGACCTTGCTTCTCAGATCACCCTCGGTGATACGTCTCTAGCATGTGGTGCTTGGTTTTTAATTCTGTATTTGCTTTCCACCCAAACATGGTTACTCAAAGCCGCAGATGGCTCAGGGGACCACGCTGGGGGTAGCTGCTGGAGAAGACTCTGAGTTAAGAGAAGTGGGCATTTCAACGGGTATTCCCACCTTGCACAGTAGACGTGTGATTCTGAGAGAGGCCACGGGGAGACCGAAGCGGACTCGGACACGGTTTCTCGTCATTCTCCCAAACGCTACCTATTAAGTGCCTACTGTGTGACACTGGCGTTACCTATTAAGTGCCTACTGTGTGACGCTACTGGGAACACAACAGCGGCAAGAACAGTGGGGGAGATGGGCAGTGATTACCTAATTATTTCACGCTATCAACTTATAATTACCAGCTGAGATACGTGCTCGCAAGAGGAAGGCCTAGACTCCACAAGCATCTTTGACAACAGGATTGGATGAGACTGCAGGGTCAGGAAGAGCTTCCCGGGGGGAGGGAGGCTAGAACAGGGCACACGGAGCTCCTGCTCAGCAGAGGCAAAGGTATGGTCTAGATGCAAATGAAGCTAATACAAGTGGGGTGCAAGGGAGCAAAGAGAAGGGCCCCATCTTGCCCAGCAGGGAAGCCTGGGTCCCTGAAGCCTGCAGGGCTGCAGCCTTCTCTGAAGGTCTTTACCTCTGGAGGAAGGGACCAGCCCACTGACAGGCCCAGGCTCTGATCAGACCCCAGATCAGAGTCTGGAGTTCAAGGGAGGCCCAGACATACCATCAACTGGCCAAGCGTCCAACTTCAAGGGCAAACAAAGGGAAATGACCAGTTTCTTTGCTCCTCTCGGTTCTGATGCCCCTCTGCCCCTCCTCAAGCCCCTGCTTATCAGAGGTCAGTCAAGTGCCAAGACATAAATCAGGCTTCCTAGGGATGGAACCAGCACAGTTCTGTCAGTTTCATAGGCGTTTCCAGATGCAGGCAGGACCTTCCCTCTTCGGTAGACAGACTGGAGCAGGACCCTAATGCTGACACCACCACCACCACCATGGTCATGACCATCTCTGTCATACCACCAACAGCTGAGGATTACGGAGCACCTACAAACTAGGCACAAGACTTGGGGCTTCACCCCAAGGCTCCACGGGCTGCCCCAAAGGCTTGTGCACCTCTCGAAGCCACCGCTGGCTGCAGGCAAGGAGCCCAGCACAGAGACCACCGTCATCTTCCAGGGAAGAGATGGCAATGGTTGGGAGAGAAAGCTCTGGAACAAAGGGCAACTGGGAGCACCAAGGATCGCCTAAGAGAGCGCATGAGGAGCAGCTAGGGCAGAAGCGGCATGCAGCAGTCACTCAATAAATGGCAGGTTTCAAAACAGACGAATAATGGCAACTAGGGAGAAACTCTCGTCTTAGGCTGTGAGCAGACGACCTGGTCTCCTCTGGGCACCTGGGAGACACAGAAGTGAGAGATGAAGCCACCTCCCCGCCCCGGGACTGACTCGGGGCCCTGAGCGGGGGGGGGGGGGGGGGGGGGGGGGCGTCCTGACCTCAGGCAGGACTCGCGGCCCAGACCCCAAGCCTCCTTCTCGTCCCCGGGTGCCCGATGGCGGCACGGCTGGAGCCCAGAGACCACACGTGCATCTCAGGATCCAGGAGAATTCCTCGGTGTTTCCTGTACATAAATTCTATTCGCCCACCTGCACTGGATCACCACGGGTTCTAAGACTGCATCCGACACGGTGAGGATGCTCCTGGGGTCAGGCCCCACAAGGTTATTGGTTTGGGGTTCATTCTGTTTGTTTGTTTGCACTGAAATAATTCTAATAGGAGAGTTACACCTCTCACCCAACACGAAGGGCTTCTGGCAGGGGAGAGGCATGGTCAGAACTGTGTTTACGAAAGGGCTGCCGGAGGGGCCACACGAAGGGATGAGGACCAGTTAAGGGATGAGGACCAGTTAAGGGCTGATGCCAGCATCCCAGGAGGGTCCGCTGAGGCCTGGTCTCCCTCCCCACCGCCAGCAGTCAAAACCCTTACCCCGAGAATAAATCGTGAAGAAGGCCACCAGCAGCAGCACAAGTCAGGTGGGGCGTAAGCCCTGCCACCTGCGAGGGGGACCTTGGCCTCTCAGTGCCCTGACCTCTCGGTGCCTCAGCTCCTTCCTCTGGGAAATGGGTGTGATGCTGCTGCCCACCTCACGGGCTACCGTGCGCACGACATGGGCTCATCAGTCACGCGCTTAGGGCAGAGCCTTCAGGGATACATCGTGCCAATCAGCATTAGTAGCCCGGCATGAGGGGCCTCCAAGAGGGAGAACACGAGCAACCCTGGAGCAGGCAGCATCTACTGAGCGCCTCCTGTATGCCAGCCCTGGGTTCAGGCATTGGGTAGACCGCCCCACAGCATTTCCTCGATCACGGTCGAGGGACGGTCCCCAGTCCTGCAATCCAGCTCGGGGCCCAGAGGCTTGCGGAGTGCAGGGACCAGCTGCAAAGAGCCTCGGCCAGGCGTCCAAGCCCGACGCTCTGATTCCAAGTCCGTGTCCCCAAACCCTACGCCACGCTGCCTCCAAGGCCTGGCGGGGTGACCTTGGCGGGTGACTTTTCCATCTTGAAGAGTGGACACGCTCCTCTGCGTGCATAAATGCTGCTCTGTTTGTTTTCTTTCCAAAAAAGAAACGCGTCTCAGTTCTTTACAGTCACACACTTAATCTCTCAATTTACAAAAGAGTGAGTCATGTGACTGGATTCCACAAAAATTCTCTCTCCAGGTTTATGATTTTACAGAAAACTCCAGGGAAAACCGCCTGGAGCGAGTTAAAACCAGATCAGCCATAAACCATGTTCTGGTACAGCCTCACCAAGCCAAGACTCAGATTACTCATTAAATATGTGATAAATATTCGCTTCAGATCAGCAGGAAGTTGGGGGGGGGAGAAATACTTTTTTGCTTCACAAGGGAAAAAAAACCTATTATAAATAGAGAAAGTTATAAGCTCTAAATTAGTGAACCTAGAATTGGGGGAGAGGGTTTTTAAGTCACCCCCTCTCAAGTATTTTTAAGTAAGACAGTAAAGGAAAAGGCTGCTCTTCGAGTCTCTTCTTCAAGTTCAAAGTAAAGGGCTTGGGCCTCCGGTGACACGGGGACACTGCCACGCCCAGACAGGAAGGAACAGCTACCTCCCCTTCCAGGAGACCCCTTCCTCTGACCGCTGCCACAGGCAAATTCTGCCCCTCCCCCACCCCCTCCCCAACATCTGCCCACCTGCCCAACCAGGCTGCTGGACAGAGGGCCTCTCAGAAACCTTCCAGCTCTGCCAGTCAGGCGGCTTGAGTTCAAATTCTGCCCAGAAGTAGCTCGGTGGCTGGGCTCAAGAAACATCACCTCTCAGCCTCAGTTTCCCCCTGATGTAAAAGAGAGGGAAAATCCCCATGAAACACAACAGCTGGGTGGATAAGAAGGTAGAAGTCCGTACCATGCTCAGCTAGTGCTAAACGATGCTACGTGAGCCATAGATCTGGAGGTCAGCGTGATTATCCTGATGGTGGGGGCTGTCTCCCCACACAGAACCTGGAGCTGGATGGCCGGGGTTCAAGCCCGGACTCCACCACTTACGAGCCATGTGCCACTGGGGAGGTCATGTAACCCTCTGAGACTCAGTTTCTTCATCTGTCAAATGGGGATAATGACAGTATGTGCCACACAAGGTTGCATAGGGCTGAATCAGTTAACATTTATAAAGCTCTCAAAACAATGCCTGGTACGTAGTAAACGCTCTATAAATAGTTATAATTAAAATGATTTATCATTTATTGGACGTTAGCTATATAATTATCTTTTATTAAAATCCAGGCAAGTCCTGCTTTCCTCTGAGCCTCAGTTTCCCTACCTATCAATTGGAGGATTTTGACCTGACGGGCTCGGAGGACCCTCCTAAATTCTGAAATTTGCTGATTCTTGTGTTTTGTCTGTCTTTGATCATGCTGTCTCAGGGCCCAGACTGTGGTCTCCTGAGCGGCTGGATCCCAGGCCCTGCCCCACAAAGACTTCCCTGACCACAAAGACAACCTCCTAGAGCACCAAGGGCGTGCCTGGCCACACCTAGAAACATACCACCCTCTGCAGCTTTGTTCACGACCAAACTGCGACATTTCCATGAGGGCGGCTACCTTTTTAGGGCTTCTCTGTGCCTCCACAGCCCCCAGAGCTCTGCTGCATACAGAAGGGGCTTAATAAAGGTCAACTGGTTTAAAACTTAAAGGAACTTGCTGCCAAAACCTAGAGAACCATGGTGATGAATGGGGCCAAGGGAATCCTCTAGCCCAAGAATGGCAAACAGTTTGTATTTTCAGTGCCAAGTCTAATCAATTACTAGTGGCGCCCCCTTGGGCAATGTGTTGAGAAGGATTCTGGGGCCACATCAGAGCTCACCCAGAGACAGTGCTGTGATTGATTATTCATGCCTGCAGTGATGGTAGCAAGCTTGCTCCCCCTAAATTACTCCAATATCCTCCCTTCATAGAGAAGTCCAGATCTCCTGGCCCCCAAAGCACCTTTTACCCAGTCACAGCATTCCCATTTGGAAAAACATTCCTGTATGAAAGAAGAGCTGTGGCCTTTTAAAATTCGATGTAAAGGGACACCAAAGAAGACAGAAGACGAGAGACAAAAGAAATCCACAAGAAACAAAAACACCTGCGTGATCCACTGGACTCACTTTGGTTGTGAAACAAGACTAATTACAGAAGGGCAAAGTAGCTGCTCTAAGAAAGACTTCACTCTTCTTAAAGAAAGAAAAGTCTGGAACTCTTGCTCAAAGTAGAAATCTTACAAATTCCTTTTGCAAAATAACTCCTGGTCAGCCAACCACAATCTCTATAAATATATCACAAGATCAACAGCCCAGGCAAATAGGGGGAGGGGGAGAATGACTGCATGAAGTTTTTAAAAGTCAAAATAGTCCCTCTCATAGTTGGACAGGAAGGAGTTCACCCATTTTCCTACAAAATGAGAGGCCCAAGAAGAAAAGAGATTTTAATTCCTCACATCCCAATGGGGGCCTACTGAGAAATCTACACAGCCAAATTACTTTCAAATTATTCTACAATTCTGTTTTCTCTGCGGGGGGGGGGGGAATCTGGTCCCCTGAATTCATCAGGGCAGCCATGATCTTACAAGAGCTCCCATGGGATTACTCAGAAGGGCAACAGCCAAATGCCCTGCAGGGTCTGGACCAGAAAAAGAGAAGCCAGTCTAGGTATTTAAAACAGAGGCAATTTAATATATGGATTTGAGGACACAGGTGATGAATGGGCTGCGGCCAAACGGGGGAAAGGCAGGCAACCAAGGACTAGCCTGGAGAGAAAGGGGAAGAGATGGTGTTACCAGAAGTTGGGGCCGTTCAGCAAAGGGCGTCGAATGGGAGCGGATCCCAGAGGCAGCTTACACAGAAAACCCTGCGAGAGGCAAGAAAGAGTGGGGACAAACACCCTGAGCTCGTCCCTTCTTCCCACCCTCCAGTCTCCCTGCTGGGCATCTTCTGGCTCAACAACCTAAAGGCCAGAGGACAAGGGCACCCGGGGAACGCAGGTCCTTGTCAGTCAGAGCACAGGTCAGTCCAGCAGCTGTGACCAGGAAGCTCCAGGAGGACGCGACCACGTGGTGGCAGTGTCCTGCACAGCTCACCGGGGGTCCCCAAGTCTAGCTTCCCTGTAGGGGCTGCAACTTCCCCAAGACCGGTCATCCCCTGAACTGGGTCATCTTCCACACCAGCCAGCAATCATGGCTCAGACCTGATGGGACCCTGGAAGTCTGAGAAATGGACTTCTGGCCACCAGGTCACAGTCTCCCAACACGTGGGATGTAAGGAGGGCCTTCCCACAGACTTTTGCTTCCGGCCTTTGCTCAGCGTCTATACTGGACGGCAAATTCGTAACGTGAAGGCTACTTGTTCCCAAGGCATGGGTCAGAAAACCCACGCACCCAGGAGACACTCCAGAAGCATCTCCTGACCAGATGTGGGAGACTTCGTTTACGGGGCTCCCGAGTGGAGGCTCTGCAGTACGAAGTCTGATGCCAGCTGGCGGGCTGAGACGGAAATGCTCCTAGGGCTCCAGAACTTTCCCACTTCAGGACCGCTACTCCAGACTTCAGATCCACACTGAGACTTCGTGGTGGTGTTTTTTGAACCATATCATGAAAAACAAGAGTGTTCCTGTCCCGCGAGGCGCAGACTCAACCCTACGAACCTCTTCATCCTGGCCGTGCCTAAAGGCTTGGTTTCAAACTACGCTGTGCAAAGAAAGGGCCCTTCCCCTTCACTGCCGGCTCCACTCCCACCTCCCCCAGCCACAGGACCAATCGCCCTCCCCTGTTTTCTCAAAGCACTTATTGCCTGGGCCATTCAAATCATATTGATCAACTGGCTGGTACACTCAGTCATTTTTTTATGACCTGTCTTCCAAGCCAGAGCATACATCTTCTTTGGGCAGAGGCCGTGCCTCTAGATTCCCCAGTGCCCAACGCACGGCCCAGCACAGAGAACACATCTACACGGCATCCTTAACGGGGAAAATGGCTCAGGTTCCCAGAAGCCCGCGTCTGGGGTGAGGCAGGAGTAACACCGTCTATCAGTGCCCCACATTAGTTTAGTGATCGGCAGGATTTTTACACCCATTACTTCATTTAATTCTTTACAAAGCAGGAGTCACGATTTCCATTTCGGAGAAGAGGGAGCAGAGGTGAAGGGACTTTGCCCAAAGTCAGTAGCTGCTGGCAGCGCTGAGACTCAAACCCATGACTTCTTCCAAGACAAACAACAAGTTTCTTCCCCCATCCTGGCTCTTGTCTCCTTTTCCAAGACTCCATGTCTTGCTTCTCTTTCCTGAAATGAACTGATTTAATGAAATCATTAAGTGATAAAAAGAGTTAATAAATGTGAAGGCACTTAGAACAGTGCCTGGCATGGACTAAGTGCTGCAAGTTAACAGCTGCCGCTGCCTTCACTGTCATGGTCATCTCTCCATCACCATAAAACTCAATTCAAAACGTCCGCCCACCAGAACACCAGCGGTTAGCAAACCTCACAGCCGAAGCAGCAGAATATGGAAAATGCCCATATTTAATTAAAACGAGGAAATCAGAGAATGTCAAATGACTTATCAGTGAAGAGGAGATATTTAAAGATATTGTATGATTCTCAGACGTCTACCCAAAGCATGTCCCCTGTATCAGACAACCACCAACACTTTATTCGAAATTAGGCCAGACTCTCCCTTCCTGACTGACCTCATGGAGAACACCTTCAATGACCAAATATAGTACTTTCTCATCAGTGCACGATCTTTTGAGCCAGAAGGCTTGATGTACAAAGAGAAAATAAAGGCTCAGAGTGGAAGTAACATGGGCAAGGCCACGTATGTCTGAATACAGGCCACAAGCCCCGTTCACGAGTATCAGCCTTACTACTTCCTCGCTGGGTCCAGGCTGGGGCTCTGCAATCATGGGGCTGAATGTGTATTTTTGCTGAGGCACAGAAGATGAATATTCCAGTTTCCAGCTCATGACCTGGCTCAAAGTGTCTGGACCAATAAAACAAGTCAGCAGCTACCAGCCTCAGCTAAGACAGAAGATGAGAAGGCGGCACTGTGTCACATCAACCCTCCCAAATGGGGTTTTTCTACAAGAACCTCCAAAAGCAGCTGTTGTGTCCTCAGCTGCCGCATCCACTGCTCCCTTTGTCTAATTATGACTTGTCACTGTCACAACTGTGTTGCCAACTCTCATCTCCTCTGACCTAGTAATCCAGTTTGGGGAACAAATTCTGAGAATACTGTACAAAAGAAGAAAAGGGATTCATGCACAATGTCCACTGCATTACTTATAAGGAAAACTGGGAAACAATCTATATGCACAATGTAAAAAAAAGTCTCTACTTACGACGCAATCAGAATGGATGTCCATGAACAGTGGCGAGCTCCACGAAAAATACTTGGGCATTAAAGTGAAATGACAAGAACAGAATCAAAACTCTCTGTGTAACTTTGTATAAGCCAACTCCCAAGAAGCACTTGCTCTGAATGGCTCAGAAATTCTTCCTCCTTCCTACTTAGCTTTCTATCATCACTGCTTTTGAGGAAAAACTCATTGTACTTTAGCACCTGCTGCACCTCTGTAAAGAAAGGTACCAGGAGAAGGTGATTTCCCGGGATGCCCTCCTTCTCCGGAATGAAGACGTGTGACTCTGCAAGACACTGTTTTACAGTCTGTCATCGAGGATGAGGACACGTGGGCAGCCGTGGTGGCTGAACCCAGGTACGCGCCCAAGCTCCACCTGGGGGCCCAGGATGACCGGCAGAGTTCATTCAAGCACTAAGATCTTCTCCAACGAACTCTGTGGGAAGGTCATCTTCAGCCTCCCCGCCTTTTTCACAGAGTAGACCCTGCGAGTGAGGTTTTTATATTGTATATAGCTGCACCCACGACAACTCCATGACTGCTATGGAGCGTACAGAGATGGGATTATGGGTCGGCAACTCTAGAAGGCTCGTTAAATACGTTTGAACTCCTCCAACATCCTCAATTAACTAGGAATTACTCATCTACTTGACAACGGGAGAACCTGAAGTCCTGAGAAGTGCGGGGACTTGCTATGGTAGGGAAGTGGATCTACTGAGTGAGAATGTTCAAGATGAGCAGTCCAACCACACGGCACCGTCTGAAATGTGAATGTAGGTCAGGTATCTTTAGTAAACCATCCTGTTTTATGCTCACCACGTAACTGTGCAGTGAAGAACACTGTCGCCATTTTTCTCGGTCTCCCCAGAGTTCCGCATACTGTTGTGATTTTGTAGATGAAGAAACAGGCTCAGAGGGGTGAGGCCACTTGACCAAAATCACCCAGCTGGTAAGCAACCAGGACAGTATTTGAAATCAAGCTCTTCTGGCCCCTTTGAAAGCCCACGCACTCCGCCATCCTGCCACACCTAATGCCACCCAAAGGAAAGAAAATGAGAGAGCTACAAGGAGTCAGACTACACATCACGATGTAAGGAAACATGTCCAGAGCCACAGAGGTTGCCCAGAAGCGGCGGGCTCCCACGGGGAGTGTGCCATCTGAGGGTGGACAACCACATGGTAAAAAAAATAACCAGTGGTTACGAGGAAAAGGATGGATGAGCTCCTGGGGAGGACGGGATGGGATGGGGGGCGGGGCAGATAAAAGAGGTGGCGCTCTTTGCCAGGAGATTCCAGTTCTGGATTCTTCTAGAAGATCCAGCCCTTCCTAACACTCCTTCAGACCAGCCCTAATGACCTGGCTTTTTTTTGTCCTCCATATTTAAGGGCCACCATCTTTTAGTAAAACGTTACGGACCAAATATTTCATTTCCTTTATTCCCCTCTTCCTGGCTTCACAAGTGTAGTAAAAAGTTAATGAATCTATAAATTGCTCACTGGCTTAAAATGAAAAAAAACAGTTAATGGAAATTTTAATGAAAACGCCCCATCCGCATAACTGATGGCAAGCCCAGGCCCAGAATGCCTGGCAGTGCATGGGCCCAAACCAAGGGCCGTGAGGGCTTGAAAACATTTCCTGGAAGAAAGTATATCAGAATTGGAAAGGAAGAAATAAAAGAGTCTCTGTTTGCAGATGACATGATTTTATCTAGAAAAAATCCTGAAGACTCAACCAAATACTATTAGCTCCGATCAATGAATTCCGTAAAGTTGCAGGATATAAAATTAACACACAAAAATCAGTAGCGTTTCTATACACTCACAACGAATTTTCTGAAAAAGAAAGAAATCGATCCCATTTCTAATAGCATCAAAAACAATAAAACACTTAGGAATAAATTTAACTAAGGCAGTCTTTACTCAAGAAAATGCCAAGAAGACACAAATAAATGGAAAGGTATCCTGTGTTCATGGACTGGAAGAATTAATGTTAAAATGTCAATTTTACTACCAAAAGCATTCGATGGATTTAATGCAATCCCTATCAAGATTCCAAAGGACAGATGCGCCTCAGTGGCTCAATCGTTAGGCTTCTGCCTTCGGCTCAGGTCATGATCCGAGGGTCCTGGGATGGAGCCCCGCATCAGGTTCCCTGCTCCGTGGGAAGCCTGCTTCTCCCTCTTCCACTCCCTCTGTTTGTGTTCCCTCTCTCGCTGTCAGAAAATAAATAAAATATTAAAAAAAAAATCCGCATGACATTTTTTACAGAAGTAGAAAAAATGCTCCCAAATTTTACATGGAACCACAAAAGATCCCAAAAGGCCAAAGAAATTCTGAGGGAAAAAAAGAACAAAGCAGGTGGCATCAACTTCCTGGTTTTGAGCTATACTATAAAGCTACAGTCATCAAAACAGTGTATTACTAGCACAAAAACAGACAAATAAACCCATGGGACAGAATCGAAAGCCCAGAAATAAACCCAAGGATGTGTGATCAACTGATATTTGACAAGGGACCCAAGAATACCAAAAAATGGAGAAAAGACAGTCTTTTCAATAAATGGCACCGGGATAAATGGATATTCACACATTAAATAATGAAACTAGACCTTTATCTTACACCACCCACAAAAATTAACTCAAAAATGGATTAGATTTAAAAGCAAGACCTAAAACCATGAAACTTCTAGAAGAAAACATACAAAGGATAGAAATAAAGTTCTTTGAAATGGTCTTTGTCATGATTTTTTGGACAGGATACATAAAGCACAAGCAATAAAATAAAAAATAAACAAGTGGGACGATATCAAACAAGAAAGCTTCATCAAACAAGAAAGAAATCATCAACAAGGTGAAAAGACAACCTACAGAATGGGGAAAAATATCTGCAGAATGTGCATCTGACAAGGGGTTAATATCCAAGATATATAAAGAACTCCTAAAACTCAAAAGCAAAAACATAAGAAAGAAATAAAAAAATAAAAAAATAAACAATTTAAATATGGGCAAAGGACCTGAAGAGATATTTCCCCAAAGAAGATATACAGAAGGCCAAGAAGTCCACGAAAAGATGCTCAACATCACTACTCATCAGGAAAAGGCACATTAAAACCACAATGACATATCACCCCACACCTGTTAGAACGGCCAATATCGAAAAAGATGAGAGAGAACAAATGCAGGCAGAGACATGGAGAAAAAGGAGCTGTTGAGCACTGCTGGTGCGAATGTAAATTGGTACAACCCTTATGGAAAACAGTATGGAAACGCCCCCCAAAATAAAAATAGAACCACCATATCCTCCAGCAATTCCACTTTAGGCAATATATCCAAAGGAAATGAAAACACTAACTCGAAAAGCTATCTGCATCCCCATGTTCACTGCAGGACTATTTAGAACAGCCAAGACATGGAAACAACCTAAGCCCATCGATGGACGAATGGGTAAAGAAGGTGCAGTATATGTACACACATCTGGCCATAAGAAATTGGGAAATCTTACCATTTATGACAACACAGACAGACCGAGAGGGTACTATGCTAAGCAGAATAATTTAGAGAAAGACAAATACTGTATGATTTCATTTATATGTGGAATGTGAAAGAAAGGGGAG
>LNAC01000567.1:702584-717454 GCA_002007465.1 Ailurus styani | reverse complement strand
AAAAAAAAAAAAACTTTAAAAAAAAAAAAAAAAAAAAAAAAGAACTGTGCAGGGGCAGGAGGAGGCCGAAGTTCTAAGAGACAAACTATCACCGTCTCACTCCCCATCCAGATTTAGTTAAGGGAGAAAAAAGGGGGGGTAAAAGAAGAAAACCCCAAAACCCCAAAGTCTTCTGACTCCCACTTCCTGTGTCGCAGTGAAGCGAGGTCAAGGGAAGATCAAAGTTCTCCAGAATCACCTGGACTCCCTGTTAGAATTTAGGGCCAAGCTCCCTTCCCTGACATTGGCAATGGATGGGACAGTCAAGGCCGGGTTAGGGGGCCTAGGTCCCTCCTTCATCCTCTAAACAGGTTTCACAAACAAGTGGCCTGGAATGTTTTGTTTTTTTTTTCTTTTTCGGGGTGGGGGTTAATTCATATTATTTTAAAATTTTTTTAATCAGTTGCCATAATTTGAAATTTAGGAAATTTTACATAAAACCCCACATTTAGAACTTCTCTTAAAACAAAAGAAATCAGAAGATCTGGCCACACTGGGCCTATGTTCTGACACGACCCCAGTCAGCTGTAGCTGGATGGCAAGTGCTTCCAAGAGATGGAACACGGGATCCCAGTCCTGCTGCGAGGAGGGCCCCACCCCGCCCAAATGCACCTGCAGTCTCACCGGAATCAAGCCGCTGAGCGCATCACACATGCTTCGGAACCTCGGTACGTGCGGTACCTGCTGTCCAGGACACCCTTCCCTCTCAAGTCCACAGTTAGCTCCCTAGCCGACACTGTTCTCCCAAACCCTCCAGGTCTCCTGGGCTAGAAGACTAGTGTGCACTTACCATAGGGCTACTGCAATAATTCACGCCCATCCCGCTTCCTCCACTGGACACCGAGCCATCTGAGAGCAAGGATCACATCCAGCTTTGCTCCCCTGTCCCATCGGTGCCAGGCAGAAAAGATGCTCAAGAATGTTCACTTTGCGAACCATGCCAAGAGAAGCTTAAACATGTTGGAAAATCACACCCTACCCTTGCCTCCTCCCCAGCCCAATTCTTCTGGTGAGGTTTCTAGATATGGCTGGGACCATCGTCAACCTGGTGAAACCGACCTGGAGCACCCCTCTAAATAAACAAATTATACTTTCACCAATTTACCTTAGAGGCCAAAAAAGTCATCAGAAGTTGAAAATTATATGGAGTCTGGAGTGACTTTGAACCCATGTAACCCCCGTCAATAGCTCTTTCTGTTGAGCAAACAAGAATTTCTTGATTGCCCTTTTTGAAGTTGCCAGAGCCCTGTCTTGTCGCTATTAAAATGAAGTTTCACAATGGTCCTAAACCAGTTCTTCTCGTTTTCTTGAAAGAATGGCCTGTCATTTGGCCACAAATAAAATCTTTCATAAAACACCAAATGCAAGGGGACCTGCCCAGTAAGTGAAAAGCAAGCATTTCTCCGTGTCGGAAAAAGGGAGCACGGATTCACTGACTGCTCCTCAAGCATTTCCTGAGCAGCTATTACATGGGAGACCTGGCAGTGCACGGGTGAGCAGAGCCCAGGAGAGTGGCAAGAGTCACAAAGGCAACATCAGAGGGCATGCCAGTTCATGCATGAGGACGTCGACAACTTTTCAGTTACTGCATCCACGTGAGCACAGGAATGGAGGCTTTTTGAACCCCTGGATCTTGCCTTCAACCAAGTGACATCAACCAGGAAGACAAAATACAATGGAAGACAGAAGAGACTTAAGATTTAGATGTGAGAAACAATCTCCCAAGCCACTCCTCTGTGTGAGATTTAAAAAAAAAAAAAAAAGGTATAACTGTACCTAAAAATTTATGAAGCTCCATCATCTTGAGTGGGGAGAATGAGGCTCTGAGAAGGTCCTATCTTGTCTGACCTTGACGCCCACTCAAGAGCCCACCCCTTCCTCCATCTCTGATACCTTCGAGGGTTATGAAAAGAGAAGCTCCCATTAGTAGTGATGACTTACTCCAAGCCAGACACTGGGCAATGCATTCTCCTAGCTGTCTACTTCATCTCCCAAACACCCCATGTGGTTGGAGCTGTTTTCATCTGCCTCTTCCAGATGGCTTGGAGAAGGTCGACCAGCTGTCCAGCTGCATGTGCATCCCAAGCAATCTGGTCACCACGGCCTCTGTGGATACCCAACAGTGACCTGATATTCACTCAGCTCATCTCTCCAGAGCCAAGAACAGAACACAAATAAAGGCTGGAGTTTTCAGAGCACAAGATCCAAGTGCTAAGGAGGAGAAATGAAACAAGACACCTAGACACACCCTGATCCCATTTCCTAGCTCCAAGAACAAAGAGGAATCCTAAATGCTTCCCCAGTGGGGAAAAACCCCGGTAGAGCAACAAGATGGTCTAAAAGCCTTACACTGCTCATGTGCACAGGCCAGAAGAACACAGAATCTACAAGGCTCTGAGGAAATGGGCCCTGAACCTAGAACCCAACTGCAAACCAACCCATCATTCAAGTGAGAGGAAAAGCAATGACTTCTTCTGAGATACAAATATTCTGCTGCCACCCCCAGCACCTTTTCTGAAAGGCATTAAGGAAAATGAATCCAAAGAAGACCTTGGAGAATTTAAAAAGGAAGAGAAAGAAATCCAACAAAACAGAGAGATGTCTGAAGAGGGAACACAGAGCTGTGACACTCCAGGCGGCTCTTAGGAAAGACCCAAAAACAGAACACATATTTTCCTAAGCTGGAAATAAAATTCCATATCATATTAACCAAGAAGAGCTTATGGAGAGAGGATAAGGATTGTGTAAGTGCATTTAAGAGCCAAATATTTGGGGAAGAATGGGCAAGGATGAGGAGGAGGAGCTAGAGGGTAATTACAGATCCTAATTAATTCCTGCCCAAGCTTAAATGTTTGTTAAAAATTTAAGCATAAGAAATGAGAAACAGGGTCCTGACTTCTTAATCAAAATGAGAGGGACAAGCAGCAGAAGTAGAATTAAGAAACAGAAATAAGGACACGCGGTAACTAAAGAAAACTTTGGTGATCCAACAGTAAGAAGGAAAAAACATCACGGAAAACCAAAAGCAAAATAAGATGGCAAAAAGAAGCTGAAACTTAGGGGCGCCTGGGTGGCTCAGTCAGTTAATTGCCTGCTTTCGGCTCAGGTCATGATCCCGGGGTCCTGGGATGGAGCCCCCCCCCATCAGTGGGGAGTCTGCTTCTCCCTCTCCCTATGCCCCTCCTCCCTGCTTGTGTTCTCGCTCTCTCTCAAATTAATTTTAAGAAAAGGTTGAAACTTAAGCAATCAAAATAAATATGGGTGGTATATAAATTCCCTCATTAAAACCAGGATATTACAAATGGGTGCAGGGGGGATGCAGGATAGGCCAGGAGCTGAAACAAAGAGACCCAGAAAGGTTAAAAGCGGAAGGGAAGAAGATGCTCAATGTTACCAATGAGGAAGATGGGGAGGGGACACACGGGCTCCGTATTAACCCATAACTCCCCCTCGTGAAGTCTTAAATTGATTCAAAACGAAGTTTGTTTTTTTTTTTCCTTAAGACCACATTTATTTATCTATCTATCTATCTATCTATTGGGAGGCGGGGAGGGGGAGAGAGAGAGGGAAAGAGAAAACCTCAAGCAGACTCCACGCTGAGCTCAATCCCACCACCCTGAGACCCTGACCCGAGCTGAAATCAAGAGTCGGATGCTCAAGTGACTGAGCCACCCAGGTGCCCTCAAAACAGCAAGTTTTTTCAAAAAAAAAAAACAAGGGATTCACAAAATGACACCAAGGCATAGGTCAATAAAAAGCAGAAATGGCAACAGACTCCACAGAAAGAAAGAAAGAAAGAAAGAAAGAAAGAAAGAAAGAAAGAAAGAAAGAAAGAAAGAAAGAAAAGAAAGAAAAGAAAGGAAGAAAGAAGGAAAATGAATTACAAAGGGCAAAAAGTTTAATTGATATAAAATTCAAACACCAAAAGGATATGCAGTAATGACCTTTCACATAGCCATAAAATACATAGAGCAAAAACTGCTGAAAATACAAAGCGAAATGGATAAAAACAATTGGTTGTAACAGGAGATCGCACCACACTTCCCCAAAATGGCCAGATCATGGGGGGAGGGGAGGACAATAAAGGACTTGAAAAACACAATCTGTCAATTTGATATATTTTTATATGTACTTATAAGACAATGCGCATCTTTCCAAAAATCCATGGAACAATCAGAAACTGATCATGTGATCAGCCACAAAGAAAACCTCAGTAATTTTTTTAAATTAGAAATTACACAGGCCGTACTCTCTGACCACGAAGCAATAAAACTAAAAATTAAACAGAAAGAGCCACAAGAAGTTTAACCACTTGGAAATCTAACCCAAAGGTTATTTAGAGTAGTATATTTTTTTTTAAGAAATTAAAACAAACTGCAGACTGTTTAAAAAATGAACAATGAAAGCACTATATGGCAAAGCCCATGGGATACTTCCAAAGCAGCCACTCAAAAAAGAAAGGAAGAAGAAAAAAAAACCAAAATAAATCAAAAGTAGAAAATGAGCAAAAATAATTAGAAGCTAAAGAAACAGAAAACAAAAGACCAGATAATAAAAGCAAGAGCAAGTCCTTTGAAATTACTAATAAAACAGCCAACCCTACCCCTCCACACCCATGAGTCCAGCCAAGAAAACTAAAAATAAATTTAAAGTATTAAGAAATGAGAAGCTGGCTATAACTACAGAATCAGAAGAAGGGACAGAGGGAAGACGGGAGAAAGGAATACTTTATATATTTTAAATTTTATATTTATCTATTTTAATGCATACAAAACAAATCAGTTCCCCGATAATAAAAATTACCCAAAACTGACTCAAGAGGAAATAGAAAACCTGAACAGATCAATAATCAGAGGAAGAAATTTGAATTATAAGGTTACTGGGAATATTCAAATAATCTTACCGGGAAATTCTACCAAATCCTCAATAAACAGATTACATCTATGTTTTCTAAATTGTTGGGGGGAGGGGAGCATTTCAATTCTTGCTACAAAGCCAACCTACTTGTCCTATTAAAACTGGGTAAGGAGAGGCGCCTGGGTGACTCAGTTGGTTAAGGGTCTGCCTTCGTCCCAGCTCACGATTTCCAGGTCCTGGGATCGAGCCCTGCTTCGGGCTTCCTGCTCAAGAGTGAGTCTACTCCTCTCTCAAATACGTAAACGAAATCTTAAATAAAACATAAAAATTTAAAAAACTCGGTAAGGAAGGATAGGGACGCCTGGGTGGCTCAGTAGGTTAAACATATGCCTTCAGTTCGGGTCATGATCCCATGATCCTGGGACTGAGTCCCACATCAGGCTTCTTGCTCAGCGAGGAGTCTGCTTCTCCCCCTGCCTGCCTCTTACCCTGCTTGCGTGCACGCACGCGCTCTCACTTTCTCTCTCTCCCCATCTGACAAATAAATAAATACAATCTTTAAAAAAAAAAAAAAAAACTAGGCAAGGCTCATTTAAAAGACAGAAAATTGTAGATAAATTTTATGTAAGTACAGATGCAAAATTCCTACATCAATGTTAGCAAATAAGAGATGGCACTAAATTACAAAAGTAATCAACTCCAAAAATAAACATCAACCTACATCTCCGGGCATTGTGACATAAGAGAAAAAAATTATATAATTCACTAGGAATTTTTTAAAACCTCTATAAAGGGTTCTCTCTCAAAACTCCTCCTCAATCTTAACAGAATGCTAGAACTACCCCAATTAAAGTTAGGTAAGATCAATAATGCTCAATGTCACTACCATATCACTCAAAACTATTCTCGAATCCTAATCAATGCAGAAAGCATGGGGGGGGAAAACCAAATAATATAATTACTGGGAAGGAAGAGACAAACCTGCTATCTGTTGCTGATAGGATTATCTACACAAAAAAATCCAAGAGAATCAACTGGAAAACTATTAAAACAAAAGAATTTAGCAAAGCAATCAGATATAGCATAAATATTCACATCAATGGGCGCCTGGGTGGCTCAGTGGGTTAAAGCCTCTGCTTTCGGCTCAGGTCATGATCTCAGCGTCCTGGGATCCAGGCCCGCATCGGGCTCTCTGTTCAGCAGGGAGCCTGCTTCCTCCTCTCCCTGTCTCTCTGCCTGCCTCTCTGCCTACTTGTAATTTCTCTCTCTCTGTGTCAAATAAATAAATAAAATCTTTAAAAAAAAAATATTCACATCAATGGCTTTCCTACACACCAACAATAATCAGTTACAAAATATAATGGAAGAATCCCATTCCCATGAGCAACACAAGTCATAAAACACCAAGAAGCAAACCTAATAGTTAAAAGATATAGTAATTAAAACAGCTGGGGAAAATGTCACAGAATTAAGTAAACTGGTCCATTTAAAATAAGGTGTCCAGAGGCAGACCCACATATACCTGCACATTCAGAAAACTATTAAATGTGTCACTTCGGATCAGTGGGAAAGAATGGACTCATTCAACAAGTAACAGTGACTTGTGATCGGATGTGCCGAGAAGGCCTCCTCATCACTTCTGAGTCTTCCTGCAAAATACACTTCACCTTCACCTAGTGGTAAAGAAACACCAGACAGACCCAAAGTGACGGTCATTCTATAAAGTGGCCCACACTCCAAAAAAAAGACAAAGAAAAAAAAAAGTCAAGGTCATAAGAGACAAAGACTGAAGAACTAGCTCAGATGCAGAGACTAAAAAGAGAAAGAACAAGTGAATGCAGCTAGCGATCCAGGGATTTCTCTTCTTCAGAAGAACGTTACTGGGACAGATGGTGAAACAGGAATAAGGTCTGCAGATGCGCTAATAGTATTCATCAGTGTGAACCTCCTGATTTTGACCACTGCGCCGTGGTTATCCAATGTCCTTGTTCTTAGGAAATACATTCTGAAGTATCAAGGGGTAAACGAACAGCATACCTGCGATTTTGTCTCTAATGGTTTAGGAAAGGAATTACAAGAAAGAGCAGTCTCTCTGTATATACAACTAAGAGTGTTGCTGGGAGCAGGAAGGAGAAAGGGAATGTGGAAAATGTTATCGTTTGGGGAATCAGGGTGAATGTGATAGAGGAATTTCTTTGTACTATTCTTACAACTTCTCTGTAAGCCTGAAATTATGTCAAAATAAGTTTTTAAAAAGGAAAATGTGAGTCGCAGGGTCCATTGGGATAGTTGTGGTTTCATCCATATACAGCATTATTAGAAAATGTGTCTCGGAATTATAAACACCAAATTCTGGATTGTTGTAAACTCTGGAGGGGGGGGGGAGGGAAACGGAGCCTGGGGAGGGGGGTTTCAGCCCTCTGTAAAGTTTTATTAAATAAAATCAGATGTGGCAAAAATGAATAAATAAAATTTATAAATAAGAGTCAGACACCTGGAAAAATACACAAAAATAAATGCCAGATGGATTAAATAGCTAAATAGGAAAGAGAAACACTAAAAAATACTAAATAAATACGAAAGAATTTTTTTAAGTAATATTAGAAGAGGTATTTCTAAGTATCTTCAGAAAACAGAAAGTAAAACAAGGACAAAAAATATTAGTTACCAATATGCCAGGTTCTGTTCCAAGCATTTTATATACATATTCTCTCAACTGATCCTTATTACAACCCAATGATGTAGTTCCATTATTCCCAGTACACAGATGAGATTCAGAAAAAACCTTTAGTCACAGGCCCAAGACACCTCCCAGACTCCAAGCTCTACACCAATCCCCATCCTTCTATGCTGCTCACAGCAGAAAGTCCCCAGTTCTTTGAAATTTCCACAGAGCAAACAGAAAATAATCCAGGAGCAGCCAGATTCTAGAAGGTTCCAGAAGATTCCCATTTGCTCTTTCAATAAACATTTACTACTTTTTTTTTTTAAGATTTTATCTATTTATTTGTCAGAGAGAGAGAGAGCACAAGCAGGCAGAGTAGCAGGCAGAGGCAGAGGGAGAAGCAGGTTCCCTGTCAAGTAAGGAGCCCAATGCAGGACCCGATCCCAGGATCCTGGGATCATGAACGGAGCCGAAGGCAGCTGCCTAACCAACTGAGCCACGCAGGTGTCCCACTACAACATTTTTTTTTAAATCTCCCCCTTTTTTTTAAGATATTTATTTATTTATTTGACAGAAAGAGAGAGATTACAAGTAGGCAGAGAGAGGAGGAAGCCGGCTCCCTGCTGAGCAGAGACCCCCAATGAGGGGCTTGATCCTAGGACCCTGAGATCATGACCTGAGCTGAAGGCAGAGGCTTTAACGCACTGAGCCACCCAGGCACCACAAAAAATCTCGTTCTTTTTGGTACCAGAGTAGACAGTTCCCTTATTTTATTTATTCCTTGTGCCATCATGAGGTAGCTTTCTCTATACTTCTTTTCAAGCTGAGGCAACAGCAGCTTAGCCCCCGGGGTAAGTTACTCAAGGTAGCAACTGGGTCTGGCAGAGCTGTGATTTGAACCCAGAGCCCGGTCTCTGACCCCTAAGCTGCACCCCCTTTCTACTGTGTGCTCAATGTGCCAAGCTCTTTGAGAAACTTCCCCTGAAGCAGAAGGAAGATCCCACTCTGTGGTTTCAAGCCAACAACCTCCTTCCCTGGGATGCTGGAAAGAACAGGCACAACCTGTTTGTACGGCAGCAGTTGGCCCTCCAGGTGCCCGTGTGCACAGAGCTGCAAGTAAGCATGACTGTAATCCATTAAGCAAATATTTGTTGAGCAGCTACTATGTGCCAGGTCCTGGGAACACAGAGGGGAGTAAGAGAAAACCTCACCACATCCTCAAAGCGCCTGCAATCCGGAGAACTGAATATCCAGCCATCACCGCTAAGGATGAAGCCGATTAAGACTGACTGGAGATAGGGGAAGAAGGGAGTTAAGGAGGCTGCCCAGAGACCCCACATCCCTTCTTTTTTCAGAAGGAACAGAGGCCCAGAAAAAATTACTTATGCAAGGCGCCTGGGTGGCTCAGTGGGTTAAAGCCTCTGCCTTCGGCTCAGGTCATGATCCCAGGGTCCTGGGATCGAGGCCCACATCAGGCTCCATGCTCAGCAGGGAGCCTGCCTCCTCCTCTCTCTCTGTCTACCTCTCTACCTACTTGTAATCTCTCTGCCTCACTGTGTCAAATAAATAAATAAATAAATAAAAATCTTTAAAAAAAAAAAATTACTTATGCAAAAGTCACAAAGCCAGGAAGTAGAGCTCAAATTCAAGGTTTCCAACGCGCCAGTTGTGGGGCACTGCTCCTTCTCTGGAGTGAAACAACACAAGGCACAGTCAGGGCACAGCGCTGGGTGTTTCCAGCGCCAGGTAGAGATTAGGTGGTGCTTCTGTCCCTGGGAATAATCCTCATCCCCGTGCAGCCTCATGGGAGGCTGGCCAGCGGGCACTGGCTTAGCCTCTCTTGGACCTGCCCCTTGACTGGGGGTCTCCCACTTTAGCTCCTACAATGGTACACTTAACCTTGACCAGGCACTCCATTCAGTGAAGCTACTGCAGGGGCCACAGTGTAGTCCGGGAGGAAGGGTCCATCTGCTTCCACGGGGGCACTGGCCTAAAAGGTCAGAGCAGCAGCCCCAGCCAGTCTCTCTGTTCCAGAACCTGTGCAACTTCCGAGCAGGTAGGGGAGCTGGCCACGGCCCCACACCAGCCCCAAGGCCTCAGGCTAGACCACCGCGCTCCCCATCACCCCCCACCAGCCCACCAGCCTGGCGGCCATTCATAAAACCAGGCCCCGGGTCTGGGGCCGCTCGGACCTGCGCTTGCGGAGGGCTCTTGAGCATCGCCCTGCCGCTGTGAGCCCCGTTCTGCTCTTCAGCCTGCCACGGCTCCTCCACAGAGCTGCCGTGGCCAATGAATTTAGAAAGCATAAAGGGCTGTGCAAACAGGACACCCCAGCAGCCCCCAGCCACGCTCCGGTCAAGGCCGAACACGTCCTCAGGCCCAAGGTCTCCCTGCCTCCTCATGGCTGCCCAGAACACACACAGCTCAGGAATGAATGTAATCCAGCTTGTACCACAAGCCGGCCCGTAGCTCCGAGCCTAAAGACCACCGCTTAACCAACAGGCCGGAAGGCCCATGACCAAAGGGATGTATCCCCTTCCCAGTGCCCCCGGGAGGCTGTGTTCTCACGCCAGCAATCCCATTTGGGGAACACATCCGCAAATCCCCCTGCCCACTTAAAGGTGGTTCTGTGGTGGTGCCTTCTGCCCGTGTAATCCCGGCGGTCGGTGGAGGAGGCTGGTGCCACGATTCTGCTCACCTTTCAGATGACAGTCACCTGCCCAATGGCAAACACTGGTGGCACGGCAGAGCCTGGGGCGGGCTTCCCCGGCCCGTGGGCATCCTCCCACTACTCCGCCACCTCCGGGGCCTTTCTCCTCTCGCCTCCCTCGCAGATGAGAGCAGCGCTGAAGCACAAGGCCCAGGCAACCCCTTCCACAGCCCCCCTGGGGCGTCAGCCGCAGACCCCACATGCTGAAGAGCTGGCCTCCCCTCACTGTCTTTCCCTCCGCCGGGACTCCGTCTTCGCTTTCGGCAACAGCAGCAGCTCATGTGAGCCTGGCCACTCAGTTCTTTAATCTCCTTTAGGCCAGTGGCCTTCCTGTCACCCCCCGCCCCGCCACCCAGTCTCACATTGACACATGGGACCCTGACCTCACCGAGGACCCCCCACCCCGACCATCTCTGGCGTGAGTCCCCCCAGAACCTCCACCACGCCGGCCCCAGGGGGTGCTCCAACCCAGCACCCCCCACCCCTGCTATCCTACCCCAGCTAAGACCAGCCCCATCAACCCCCCCAGCTCCGCTACCCTTTCACTCCCCGGCAAAACCCCAAGTCAACTCCTTGCCTACCTTGTGCTGGAGGAATGTACGCAACCGC
Organism: Ailurus styani; assembly: GCA_002007465.1. Lineage (NCBI taxonomy): Eukaryota > Metazoa > Chordata > Mammalia > Carnivora > Ailuridae > Ailurus > Ailurus styani. The sequence continues at coordinate 706,574 of LNAC01000567.1, read as the reverse complement.
ACAGATTGTCTCATTTTAAATTTATGACCACAAACCTCAAGTGGGCCCTTAGCACAGCCCAACCATTTCCCTCCTCAATTCACTCTCCTCCATGAGTATTTGAGACTTTCCCCTTTCCCCTCAAACCTCAGACAACCTGCTCTCTGCTGGCGGCGACTTTCCCTGAAAAAATAAAAGTGAAGAGAAGAAAGGAACTCACCCTCCCCCCAACACACACTCCAAACCCGACAGGTTACAGGTCACTCGGGCTGTACCGAGGAGGAGTCCCTCTTCCTCTTTTTTTTTTTTTTTAATTTTATATATTTGACAAAGAGAGAGAGATCACAAGTAGGCAGAGAGGCAGGCGGAGAGAGAGAGGGGGAAACAGGCTCCCTGCTGAGCAGGGAGCCCGATATGGAGCTCGATCCCAGGACCCTGGTGGTCATGACCTGAGCCGAAGGCAGAGGCTTTAACCCACTGAGCCACCCAGGCGCCCCAGAGTCCCTCTTCCTGCTGGTCACACTGGCTGAATGAACCCCCACCCGAGCCAATGCCCCGCAAGGGCCCTGGGCCCCATGCCCTTTTTCCCAGCCTGAGGTCACCACTCTGGCAAGTCCCCTTCCTTTCCCCCGCAACATCACTTTCCCTCCTCTGCTGCATCCTTTCCCGTGACAACACCCGGTGGCTATTCCAGCTCAGGGCCAGGGCCCCATCCACTCCTGTCCACACTTGAGGTCCCCTCCTGGCCCCCATTCTTCTGATCTCCCTCCACTCCAGTTGGCCACCCCATCCCGGAACGGCACAGAAGTCACTCTCCCCAAGGTCACCAGCAACCCACCCTCTTGTTGCCAAACCCAGTGGACAGTGCTCCGTGTTCAACTTGGTTGGCACACTTGATCTCTCCTTCCTTCCTGAAACTCCCTCTTCCTGGCTTTGAGGAGCCCTCCTGGTCCCCTCCCACCTTGGCCCCATCTCTTGGCTGGGTGTCCTGTCTTCCTGAGTCAGGGGCTCACACTGGGATCCCTCTCTACCCACATGCACATCCCTGACCGTGAAGAGTCCCAGAGTGAAAAGCCATCTACTTGCTGATGATTCACTGACTTCCTAGATTCCAGCCTGGCCTCTGATAGCCCACTTGCTACTTATCTCAGAGGCACCTTGCATTTTGCACGTGGAAAGGCTCCCATTTCCACCCACCCCACTGACACCCGCTCCTCCCCAAGCCTCCGCCCCACCTGGCAAAGGTGCCACCGATCAGCAGGGCTCCGGCCAGCATCTGGCCTGCAGTGGCCGCGACTCATGTCGCCTTCCCCACACTCACAATCCAACCCAGCAGTAGGTCCCCTTTTGGCAGTAATGCTGACGTTCACCTCACCTCTGATGCCCCTCGCCACCGCTCCTTCAGCTCCCCACCCCCCCTACTCCTCCCAGCCAGCACCACCTCTCCTATCCCCTGGAATACCCCAACCAGCTCTTCCATTTTTTATTTGCTCTTTACTGCAGCCGGGATCCTTTAAAAATATCCATCAGCTCCAGTCAACACCTCTGCTCAAAACCTGCTAAAATCCTCCCCCCTTCACGGTGCCCTCCAAGACCCTCCAGAATCCAGTCTGCCTCATCTCACTTGCCCTTCACTTCCCCCATCCAGCCACCCTGGCCTTTTACTTTCCCCCAACATACCAACTCCATTCCCACCTCAGGGCCTTTGCTCATACTGTTCCCTCCACCTAAAATGCCTTTCCCTTTCCCCACCAAGATTAAGAAAGGTTCCCTCATTTTATTCCAGCCTGTTTGTCAGTGGCCTTTCCTGACTCCCAATATCAAAACAACCCTCCACCCTATTCCTTGTCTTTGACCACTGTATCCCAACCCTGTTTCTTTTATCTTCGTGGCACTTAACATTACCTAAATTCCATTATGTATCTAGTTGCACAGTCCCTCCTCTTACTCACTACTGTATTCCCAATGCCCACAACAGTCCCTGGCCCATAGTAGGCAATCTATAAATAGGTGCTGAAGAAATGAATCCACAAATGAATGATTCGATCACTATACTAACTAGCTTTCCACCTGCCAGGGAGTGGAAAACAGCACAGCCCAACAGAAATGTAATGAGTCCTATACGTGATTTTAAATCTTCTAGTAGCCTCATTTTAAAAAGCAAATTTAGGGCGCCTGGGTGGCTCAGTGGGTTAAAGCCGCTGCCTTCGGCTCAGGTCATGATCCCAGGGTCCTGGGATCGAGGCCCACATCGGGCTCTCTGCTAAGCAGGGAGCCTGCTTCCTCCTCTCTCCTCTTTCTCTGCCTGCCTCTCTGCTTACTTGTAATCTCTCTCTGTGTGTCAAATGAATAAATAAAATCTTAAAAAAAAAAAAACAAAACAAATAAAAAGCAAATTTAATTTCAATATGTTTTTTTTATTTAACACAACATACCCAAATGTTATTTCAACATCTAAATATTGAGAGAATTGGGCGCCTGGGTGGCTCGGTGGGTTAAGCCTCTGCCTTCGGCTCAGGTCATGATCTCAGGGTCCTGGGATGGAGCCCCGCATGGGGCTCTCTGCTCAGCAGGAAGCCTGCTTCCTCCTCTCTCTCTCTGCCTGCCTCTCTGCCTACTTGTGATCTGATCTCTCTCTCTCTCTCTCAATCTGTCAAATAAATAAATAAATTTTTAAAAATCTCGGTAAATTCCAACTTAAATAAATAAATAAATAAATAAATATTGAGGGAATTATGGTGATGTATTTTACTCTTTCCTACCAAGTCTTTGAAACCTGGTGTGTATTTTACACTTACAGCATGTCTCAATTTGGATGAGCCACAGTTCAAGGGCTCAACAGCCACCTGTGGTGAGGGGCTACTGTACCAGCCAGCACAGATCTAAAACATGAATGTCATCAGGCCACTCCTGAGCCAAACTGTGCCCTGACGTCTCACGGCTCTCAGGATAAAGTCCCAACGCCTCCGTCAGGCATTAAAAGTCTTGGCTGACCTGCCCCGCTGAGCTCTCGACAGCCCTCTGTCCTGAGAACACTCTCAAATTTCTCAATATGCCAACTGCTCCCCTGCCTCGGAGGCTTCTGCCTCAAAGACTCCTCTCCTATTTATCTGAAGACCTCCCACTCAATCTCCAACACCCCTTCAGCCAGCACGCCTTCACTGTCACCCCTAGCTTGGGAGCAATGCCCTCCTCTGTGCTCCCAAACTGACCATCTCCCCACACTGAGTGCTCCCAAGGCCCGGAACCAGCTTGGTCATCTGCACTGAGCACACAGCAGTTGCTCAATAATCACTTGCTGAATTAATGAGTAAAGAAAGCTCCCCTCCCCTCCCCATCAGGCTATAACCCATCCCCACTTCTGCTAACTTGCACTGTCTGTCTTCCTGCCCCTACTTACCAAAGAAAAAGAGACACAACTCTGTTCCCAACTCTATGACCTTCCCTATTCCTTCTAAAGCCAATTATTTTCTGTGAATGTTATCCTAAGAGAGCAAAATCCCATACTTCCGCCAGGATTCTGATTTGGGGGAAATGATGAACATGCACTATTTTGAAAAATTATTTATTTATTCATGTGAGACAGAGAGAGAGAGGCAGAGGGAGAGGGAGAAGCAGGCTCCCCGAGGAGCGGGGAGCCAGATGCGGGACTCAATCCCAGGACCCTGGGATCACGACCTGAGCCAAAGGCAGATGCTTAACCGACTGAGCCACCTGTCAGAAGAGAAAGACAAGAGATCTTCGAGAGGAAGGCAAGGCTCAGAGCCTTTTCTCTGCCTGTGGTCACCTTCTGGTCAAGTTTTGATGGGAAGAAATGGGAAGAAATGTAGACCTGTTCTTGCACTCACTAACTCACTCAACAAACACTAACGAGCATTTCTTCTTTGTAGGCACAATGTCAGGTGCTGGGAAACAGAGTGAAAACTACACCTGAGTTTATTTTCCTGAAATGGCAATCATTTCTTGTCCATTTAAGGACCAATCTGCCACTTCTGAACAGGCTTCAGGGGG
>LNAC01000567.1:647222-702285 GCA_002007465.1 Ailurus styani | reverse complement strand
GGGATGAGGGGAGGCTGGAGATGGAGGGGAGGTTGGAGATGGGGGGGAGGGAGGAGACGAGGGGGGGAGGGAAGGGGGAAAAGGGGAGGAGGATACCCCTGAACCTACAGAGGTCACCACCGTAACATTCAGTGCACGTCCAAAATTATAAGGATTTTTTTAAAGATCTTATTTATTTATTTATTTATTTATTTGACAGAGAGTGAGCACAAGAAGGGGGAGCAGCAGGCAGAGGGAGAGAGAGAAGGATGCTCCCTGTGGAGCAAGCAGCCCAATGTGGGGCTCGATCCCAGGACCCCGGGATCATGATCCGAGCCAGAGGCTGACGTTGAACTGACTGAGCCACCCAGGCGCCCCGATTATAAGAAATTCGCAAATAGCAGAACTGGGATCACGACTGAAGCTAACTGTAGTTTTAAATGTATAAACCTTTTTGAGCAAACAAAACATGTGCAATGCTTTTCCTGCCCCTAAATAACTTAAGTGATATCCTATTTAAGAAAGTAAACAAAAGATAACCCTGACATGTATTTCAGTACCCCCCGCCCAATTCTGTTTTCCAAAAGGAAGGCTGTTGCCCCCAGTCTGGGCTTCAGAACCCACAGAGAACGGGTACACGGGGTGTCTTCCGCAAACAAGGCTGAGTGCAGGGAGACCACTGGTTTATCCCACCCACACGTGGAAGCCCCGTAAGGCAGGCCCGGTATCAGAGGAAATGCTTTTTTAAAAACACACTCACCCTGGGAAGAAAAGTCCAAGATAAACACACTCTGGGTCACTGGTTATTCACTGGCCCTCACGTGACTGCCATTCCCACCGTTCCTACTAGGAAGCCATTTTATTATTTAACTGCCTCAACAAAGACAAAGCTGGCATCTGGAAATACTCCCCTAAGACACACATAACAGAATCACTCCCTCATCTCTGGTGAAGCACCCACTAGGGGTGGTGTTTTCTCCGAAGAGCACGCAGTGACCTCCCCACTGTCCAGCTTGAGAAACTGAGGCCCAGAAAGCACAGCTCTGACCTGAAGGTGAGACACGAGGCCCCGCTTCATTCACTCAGTCTCCCTTCCCCGTGAGAGCACCACACACCACAGACTGGGACCGGCCTGGCCAGGCCAAGCCAAGCAGGGCCGAGCGGGAAGGAAGAAGGCAGCGGGCGTTAGGATACGCCCAGACCCTGGCGGCGTCCCCCTCTCCCGGAGAACTGAAGGGCGCCATCAGGAGAGAAGAGACCACCAACCGTGTCCCCCCTGCCCGACCCCCACGAGGCCTTCCAGTTTCAGCTCTTCACATGCAAAGGGCACAGGAGTCACCATCCAGTCCTCGTAACAAGACAGGAGCTGAACAAACTGAAAATCAACTTTTCTTTCACTGGAGAACTGAGGTCGCAGAGCAAACCTTCCCTGAAAACCACAGAGGCAAAGAGCAGAGACGCTGGAGCTCGTAGGCTAGTAAACTAGTAATGGGTAGAACACTTAAACCTCGAGGGCTAAGTTGCTAGAAGCCTGGCATGGACTAGCTGGAGAGTTGGCCACTCCTGGGGACCCAGTTTTAGGGGAGCCACCACACTTTGTGGGAAACTCAACAGGTTTGGGCTTCTGTATGGAGGGGGAGAGGGGAAAGGAACCAGTTCCAAAGAGCACAGAACGTTCTGTTCTCCAGAACAAAAGCCTGTCCTCAAGAGCCAACACTTTATCATAGGCCCACCTGGGCAGGGGGAGAAGTAACTGGACACCAGCCTCTGCAGCCCTCCCCATCTCACATAAAGAGGGGAAAAAAGGAAAGGCTCAGAAATGCTTCCACAAGTCATGTCCCAGGAACTCAGGCCCACCGGAAAACGCTGATATGTCACACTAAGAGTAAAGACCCATTCCTCCCCCTGATATCTTACCTACCACGCCGGAAAGACTAGAGCCCAACAAGAGCACATTACAACTGAGAGCTGCGGGACACAGACTCTACTTCAGAAGGAGCTCTTAGGGAAACCTAAAGACAACAGGAAAATGGAGGAAACGGAAGGAAGCAGAGGACCCCAACATCTACAGCCACAGCTGCTTAACACACCCAGGCACATGACAGAGGAGCCGCAGGAACACGACGCTTCACAGTAAAAGCCTCACAGCCTCAGTTCCACTACTAATCTCATGTCTGGCTTTCAACAAAAAGTTACCAGGCACGCTAAAAGGCAAGGGAAACACACACACACACACAGTCTGGAGAGACAAAGCAAGCATCATGACCAGAGTCAGGTATGACACAGATTTTGGAATACGACTTACAGTAACTGTGATTAATATATTAAGGGCCATAATGGAAAAATCAGACAACATGCAAGAACAGATGCGTAACCTACAGGAGAGATGGAAACTCTAAAAGAAAAAAAAAAAGGAAATGCTAGAAGTCAAATACACAGCAACAGAACTGAAGAATGCTCCTGACGGGCTCCCCAGCAGACTGACCACAGCTGAGGAGAGAATCACAGAGCTGAAAGACAGGTCCACAGAACTACCCAGAAATACAAAGAGATTAAAGAATAAGTGGATACAAATCTTCGGTTTCCACTGTGACCTGCGAAGACTTCGGCAGTCATCATGACCATCCTCACAACAAGACACGCTGGACCAATCAAAAATCAACAATCTGTGTTAGGTCCCTCAGAACTGAGGTCACAGGGCAAACTCCTGCCTCCAAAAGCGCAAAGACACGTGAATGAAGAGAATCATGGTGAGCTGAAGCCGCCCCAGGAACCAGCAACTGTGAGAACACAGGGGCAGTTGGTGAAGACTGAGCTTGAAAGAATAAAAACACCTGGGCGTCCAACACACTCTTGAGTTTTACCTCTGGGAGCCTCAGCAGCTTTGCAGGGTTTTAGGATGGAAGATAGTTCCAGCGGACAGGGGGATAGACAGTAAAAATTCTGAAATGCACCAAGGGTATTCTGTCCCATTCAACGAAGGCCTATCCCCATGGGAAGCTATTCACCAGAGTCTAACCGAAAGACGGGGGGAGGGGCGGACGACAAAGTCTGAGAAGCACTTATGAAGGTTGCAGTGCAGGGGTGCAGGCCCACGAAAACACTCAGAACTGAACATCAAATTCTAAAATGCTTCCCTGCCACCAGTGGCTACAGAAAATGTTAACGCAGCCTAACTCCTCGTCAGATAAACATAAAACCTTGAACGAAAATGCTGATTACCTCAGTTCCTATTATTAGATGTATCCTCTCTGGCTTTCAAATTTCAAACACCTAGAAGGCAAGCAAAAAGGCAAAAAACATAGTCTGAAGAGACACAGCAGCGTCACAACCAGACTCAGGCAGGACACAGATTCTGGAATTATCAAGCAAGAAACTTAAAATAACTATGATATGCTAATGGAAAAGGTGGACAAGATGGAAAAACAGATGGTAATGTAAGCAGAGGGATGGAAACTGCACAGTTAGAAAAGGTGTAACAATTATAAAAAGTATAACACATGCCCAATGGGAATACCAGAATGAGGGAGGAAAAAAAGGAACAGAAGAAATATCGGAAGTAGTAATGGCTGAGAATTGTCCAAAATTAATGACAGACACCAAGCCACAAATCCAGGAAGCTCAGAGAGCACCAAGCAGAACAACAAAAAAATACATATATTTGAGCTGCAGAAAAATCAAAGACAAAGAAGACACCTTGAAAAAGCCTGAGAGGGGGGAGAAAAGATTTACCTACAGAGGAACAAGGATAAGAATTACATTAGATTTCTCTTCAAGAACCACGCAAGCAAGCAGACAGTGGAGCAAATTATTTGAAGTGTTCGAAGAAAAGGAAAAAACACCAGCCTGGAAATCTACATCCAGTCACATTATCCTTCAAAAATGAAAGAGAAATAGATACGAAATCTGAGGTAATTTGTTACTAGTAGAACTGCCTTGCAAGAAATGTTAAAAGTTCTTCAGAAAGAAGGAAAATGACATAGGTCAGAAATTCGACCTATGTAAGGAAAAAAACAGTGTTGGAGACAGAAATAATGACAGTAAAATGAAATCCTGTTTATCCTTAATCCACTTAAAAGATAACAGCGAATGCAAAATAATAATAGCAACAACATATTAGACGATCATAGCTTATAGGCAAGTGAAATAAATGACAGCAATGTTACAAGGGAGGAGAGAGAGCAACTGAGAGCACTGTTAACAAGGTACATGCCTACCTGTGAAGTAGTAGAGTGTTACTGAAAATGGATTCATTGTAAATGCACATTGCAAAGCCTAGGGCAATCACTAAAAGAAATTTTCAAAAGAATTGAGATGCTGGGGTGCCTGGATGGCCCAGTCAGTTATGTGGCAGCTCTTGATTTCAGCTCAGGTCATGATCTCAGGGTCCTGGGACCGAGTCCCACATCAGGCTCCACACTCAGTGGGGAGTCTGCTTGAGATTCTCTCCCCCTCCCTCACCCCTCTTCCTGCTCACTCTCTCTCTCTAAAATAAATAAGCCTTAAAAACAAAACAAAAAATGAACTGAGATGCTAGGAGAGGGGAGAAAATGGAATCATATAAAATGCTCAAAACCAGAGAAGGCAGAAAAAAAAAGTGGCAGACAAAAAAAGAACACGGGCAGCAAACAGAAAACAGTTCCAAATATAACAGGTATTAATACAACTACATCAATAATTATGTTAAATGTGAATGGTCTAAATACACCAATTAAAAGAGAGAGACTATCAGAATGGATTAAAGAAAAAGAGCAAGACCTAACCACATACTGGATACCAAAAAAATCCGCTTTAAATACAAAACCACAGATGTATCTGGATTAAAAGAAACATATGGAGATAGATAAACCATGCTAATACTAAGTAAAAGAAATCTGGAATAACTATTCATTTCAAAGTAGAAATCAGAGCAAGAAAAACTGTCAGAGATAAAGACTGGTATTACATCATGACAGAGAGGACAATTCTCAATTCTCAAGACATAACAATCTTTTATGTGTATGCACCTAACAACACAACATCAAAGTATGTGAGGCAAAAACTGATGAACTGCAAGGAAAAACAGACAAATCCACCATCAATATCCTCTTACCAATAACTGACAGATCCAGTGAGCAGAAAATCAGTAAGGATATAGTTAAACTGAACAACTCCATCAATCAACTGAATCAAACTGACATTTACAGAGTACTTCATCAAACAACAGCAGAATACACATTCTTCTCCAGCTCACATGGAACATTCAACCAAGACAGATCACATTCTAAGCCATAAAACACACCTTAACAAGCTTTAAAGAAGAGAAACCATACAAAATATGCTCTCAGATCACAACAGTTTTAACTAGAAATAAATAACAAAAAAAATGTAGCTATATTTCAAACTATTTGCTGGGCGTATTGCTGGAGAACTCCAAAACACATGAAAATTAGGCAACACACTTCTAATCATACAATGATCAAAGCAGAAGTCTCAAGAGAAACAAAGTATTTTCAACTAAAATAAAATGAAAATATAATTATCAAAATTTGTGGGAAGCAGTGAATGCAGTGCTTAGAGGGAATTGTAACACTGAATGTATATGTTAAAAAAACCAGAAATATCTAAAATCAATAACCTATACATCCACCTTAGGGAACTAGAAAAAGAAAAGCAATCAGAAGTTAAGAAATAATAAAAATTAGAGCAGAAATCAATGAAATTGCAAACTGGAAATCAAGAGAGGAAATTAATAAAACCAAACCTGGGTGCTTGAAAAGATCAGTAAAACCGATAAAACTCTAGCCAGGGTAACCAAGACAAAAAACAAAACACATATTAATATCAGAAGTGGAAAAGAAGCCATCACTACTGATTCCATGGATGCCAGCTGCTCCCCCTGCTTGTACTCTCTCTCTGTGTCAAATAAATAAATAAAATTTTTTTTAAAAAAAAGGCATAATAAAGGAATACCATGAACAACTTTTTTGCCTACAAATCTGGTAACTTAGAGGAAACAGACCAAGTCCTTGAAAGATACATCTACTAAAACTCACATAAGGAGAAACAGATCATCTAAATATGCCTTTACACCTAAAAAAATCTAAATCAATCATTTAAAACCTTTCAACAAAGAAAGCACCAATATAGTTGGTTCTGGAGAATTCTAACAAACACTTAAACACAAAATGATATCAGTTCTCTACAATCACCTCCAGGAAACAGAAGCAAAGAAAACACTTCCTAACCTGTTACATGAGGCCAGCATTACTCTAATACCAAAAGCATATAAAGACATAACAGAAAAGGAAAACCACAAATTAATATCTCTCCCGAATTCTGATACATAAATTGTCAACAAAATATTAGCAAATCGAACCCCACAATGTATAAAACGAAGTGTACACCACAACCAAATGGGATTTATACCAGGCATGCAAGGCTGGCTCAACATTTGAAATCAATTCATATAATTCATCATATCAACAGGCTGAAGAAAACTCACATTACAATATCAAAAGATACACATCTGCCAAGATCCAATACCCATTCATGATAGAAATTCTCAGAAAACTAGGAATAAAGGGGAACTTCCTCAACTTGATAAAAGAATGTGTAGCAAAAAAACTACAGCTAACATCACACTTCATGGTGAGAAACTGAATGCCTTCCCCCTACTATCAGGGAAAAAGGCAAGGGATGTCCCTTCTCACTACTCTTTATCAACATCACATTGAAGTCCTAGCTGATGCAATAAGACAAGAAAATAAAGGGTGGATAGACTGGGAAGGAAGAAATAAAACTGTGAATAAATATGACCATCTATGTAGAAAATCCCAAAGAAGCAATCAAAAAGAAAAACCAGAATAAGTGACATTAGGAAGGTTGTAGGATACAATGTTAATAGGAAACACCTAATTGCTTTCATAAATACCAACAATGAATAGTTGGAATTTGATATTAAAAATACAATACCACTTATATCAGCACCAAAAAAGGGGGGGGTTTATTTTGGTACAAATCTGACAAAATATTTTGTACAGGCTATATGAAGAAAACTACAAAACCACTCAAAGAAATTAAAGATCTAAGTAAGTGGAGAAATATTCCACTTCATGGAAGGAAGACTCAATATTGTTAAAATGTCGATTCTTGCCAACTTGATCTATAAAATGAAGACATCCCAATCAAAATTCCAGCAAGTTATTTTGTGAATATCGACAAGCTGGTGCTCAAGTTTATATGGAAAGGAAAAAGACCTACAGTAGCCAGCACAATACTGAAGAAAAACAAAGTCAATTTACACTGACTTTGAAACTTACTATAAACCTAAGATAATCAAGACTATGGCGTTTTCAAAAGAGAAGACAAACAGATCAATAGAAAGAAACACAGAGCTCAGAAAAAGACCCACATAAATACAGTCACTAGTCTTTGGGAAAAGGCAATTCAGTGGAGAAAGGACAGTCTTAAAAAATGGTGCTAGAATTGGGCATCCATTTGCAAAGACCCCTCTCAGGCTTATCCCTGGTTCCCCAGCACACAGCCATCAATCACATCCACTTTCTTTAGACAGGATGTTTGTTGTCAGCTCTCCCAGCAGCTGTCAATTTAACCTTCCCTCTTGCCCCATCCAGTGTGTTTCACCCGCAAACCACTCCGGAGTCCAGTCGAAATTCCCAGAGTCCATGACAACTTTCAGTATCAATTCCAGGCCTTTCCTCAGTCCCATTCCCACCCCAGTATCTTCCCTTCCTTTGGTCTACATACACTGCATCCTGGAGGAACTGTATCTCTTCTTTGGTCTGGGATTCCTCCCTAGCACAGAGCACATAGTAGGCACTCAATAAACACTTCCTAAATGAATAAGCTTTTAAGTGATGTACATGTCATATGTCTACTGAGTACCTACATCAAAACATCAATATATCAAACATCAACACCCAGAGTGATTATCTCTGGGTGGGAAGATTACGGGTGATTTGGGGTTTTTTTATTCCTTTTTTGCTCATCTGGACTTCCTAACTGTTCAAGAGCGAACATGAATTACTTTTGATAATAAAAATAATAATAAAAGGCAAGAAAACACAACATAAGAAAGGTCAGGTTGATACAAAGGAAACACCAGGAGTGACGATTTACTATCCAGAAGGCACTTTGGGCTTTGTATAGGCTTTGTCATAAAAATCTTTTTATGTGAGGAGTAGTCTAAAAAAGGATTTGATTTGCAGGAAACTTTTCAGGATGGTGTAAAGTTCAAGACGTCCCATTTCCCCCAAGGAGAACGAAGAAGCTGTTCCTTCCTCCTTCCTTCTAGCTTCTTCTCATCAAGGGAGGTACAGCATATTCCCAGTTCATCAGTTCTGAGCTCAGTGACTCCTGACCCCAACAGCCTCTGGGGGTTTCTCTTTCAGATGTGGGGGTTTTGGAACTCCGGAAAAAGAGCCTGGATTCTCAGCGGCTACAACCAGGAAGGACCCTTCAACCAACTGGAGAGAGACAGAACACCCTCAGTCTGACAAGCAAAGAAAGGCCACAGCAATTCTCCGGATCTCTGGCTTCCGAGCAGAACTTGGCATGTTAACGCTAACCCGATCTGACAGATGAGGAAACCGACCAGAGAGGTGAAGTCATTTCCCTAGAGTCCCGCAGCTATCACGTGGAAGAAATAAGACTCGAGATTCCAAGCCTGGTCCGACAGATGCTAAATTTTCACAAGAAATGAAACTTTATGTTCAAGTCACTCTTTAAAATGCAAAGGAACTGGGCACCTGATCTGTACCAGGTTCTAAGCCAAGGCCACGAGTGAAGAAGCCACCATCCCTGTGCCACTGGGTTTGTACGCTAGCAAGGGAAACCCATCACACAACCTCCTCCAATTACCACACAACTGACCTCCGCCTGTGAAATGGGCAGCCCAGGGAGTCTGTGCTCTCGGCCAGGCGGGACACAGACTTAGGGCGAACTAGCCACGTGGCAACCTCAGACAGCTCCACGGCTAGATCTTAGTAATACCACCACCGTCACTGCCATGGCTCTTCCCGTGTACCAGGCACTGGTGCGCCCACTTCACATCCAGCATTTTATTCAATCCTCATGACCAGCCTACGATGTGAGCTCATTTTTCCCCATTTTATGGGCAAGTAAGTTGCGACTCTTGAAAGTGAAAAATAAAGAGCTACTTCTCTTCTAGTACCTTATAGTACTGGCAAAGCAGAGAACTGCTCCCAGCATGGGCTGCACCCCAAGGACCCCATGACCACCCCCCCCACACACACACACACACGCAAAATTCTCAGAGACCATGAGAGGAGTTCTGCTTCACCACGGCAACAGATTGAGCAAGGCCTGTATGAACATGGGGACACCAAGGGCTCAGTTGGGAGCCCTTCTTCTAGCAGAGATTCTCCATTCTGGATGCAGGAGCTGCAGAGCCCAGGGCCCCACTGGCTCCCCAACTCCAACCTGGTGTCAGGGCCATGCCCGGTCAAAATGGGACAGGACCCTGGCCACAGGCCCTTAGCACCTGCTCTGACTCGGATCTCAGTAAGACAGGGCAGCTGGGGTGATGGTGAGGCCCCAGCTCTGCCACAGACTGACTTGTACACACTTCGCCAGGCCCCCCCTCGCTGCGGCGTTGGACACACGGGCTCCTAGCTGGCTCTGCTCCCTGTCAGCAGAGCAAACGCAGAGCCTCAGTGTTCTGATCAGCAAAATGGAGACAAGGAGAGCACCTACTTCACGGAGTTGTCCTCAGAGAGAAATACATGGACAGTACGGACGAGGTGCGCCACCTACACATCCCTGGATTTCCACCATGACAGCGCTTAGCCCACCTACTGAACAAGTACCCGTTTATTCACCTGTAAACCCCACAGGGCAGGAGACCAGCTGTCTAGCTCAGCCCCACGCCCAGAACAGTGCATGGTATACAGACGGCACTCTATAAACACTTCTCGGATAGATGGATAAATAATGGAAAAGAATGCTGGAAAAGCACCCTATTCTGGGCTTCTGGTACCTTTTGGGTGGGGGTGGGGGGGTTGGATATGCTGAGTGCTGAGTTGCGGCATCCCAGGCTGGGCGAAATGCTTGGCTCAGCTCATGGCTCCATCCCCAGGCTGAGCAAACAGGCCTCCAGCAGCCATCACCAGAGATGACAGAAGGCTCCTTGTCCTTGACAGCTGGTAGTCTAACACCTGTTGGAATCTCCCCACGCCCTTGCCCAAGTACTACATAGTAAGTGCTCAGTGAACACAGGTTCACAGTAAGCTCACATGGCTCTCGACCCTCCCCCGTGCCTGTTCCAAGCAAACGCAGTTCCTCCTCCTGCTCCTCCCTCTTCTCCGCCAGCCACATAAACCTTTGCTGCCGCCCCCTACGCAGGAGGCCCCTGAGAGGTCACGAGCTGGTGTTCAGGTGTCCCCTGTACCTCCACCCAAGTACTGTGACTTTTTTTTTTTTTTTTTTTTAATGTTCACCATTTGCAGGAACCCTCAGCACTATGGAAAGGCCATCACTCCCCTTTTTCTGGGCTTCAGTTTCCTCTTCTGCAAACTGGGACAACCATGCTTGCCTGGCCCACTCTCTAGGACTCCCGTGCAGAATCAGTAAGAATGCAGATGCCAATGAACCGCTGAATCCAGGAGGTATCCATTCCCTTAACTCCCGAATAGTTAAGGATTCCACCTTGAGAAAATTCCACCCCAAGAAGCAGCCAGTGCCACTCTCGGAGGACACCAGCATCAGCAGCCCAGAAGCCAGCCAGGCCTGTCTTGACTACGAAAAGGCTACCACTCGCCAAGTGTGCTCCTGGCACCAGAGTCTGCCAGAACGGATGGCAAGAGAGCCTGGCAGCCAATCTGCCTCTTCAGGGGTGCGCACACACAATTTGACTCATAAATAAAAATCTGATTATCACAGGCTTTTCCAAAGCCTATGTGACAGAGTTTTAATCTTTCATAAAGAAAAATTCATAAAATATTCAAGCGAAGGCTGCATTTTTCGCGAGACCAGAAGTGGCTCTCAGCAGCCCCCAGTCACAGACAGGCCAACGGGGGCCCCAGGACCTCTGCCATCAACCACTGGAGAGCATCCTGCCCTCTGCGGCTGGTGTCCAACCAAGTCATTAGCAGGGAGCAAGGCCGGCTCTTCCAGCTCCAGCTCACTCTCCCGCCAGCCTGCTCTCCTTGGATGCTCTCCACACTCCTGGCTCTTCCTACTCTAGGAGATCGGGGATGCCCTGGGCTCCTTTTCAGACGGTCCACGCTGCAAATAGCCTGCAAGGGACAAAACGGGACTGTCAAATCTCTAAGGCGCACAAGAAGAGGAAACAGGAAAAAGACGCTCCCGTTCTAGAACTAAGTCAGGCTCACCAGGAGACTAGTTCAAGTATGAACTTCAGCCTCTGCAAGCTGGCCTAATCAATCTCCCTTTCTAGAATTCATTCACTCATTCGCTCATCCAAAAATTATCTGCTGTGACCCTACTATGTGCCAGCCACTGTGAGCACTATGAATATTACAAAACGAGGGACACAGACAAGAACCCCTTCCCCTTCTGCATGGAGTGAGGGCTGATTCCAGAGCTGGGGCAAGGACGGTGCAAGACGAACCCGGAAGATCTTGCAGAGTAGAAGAAAGCTGTTCAAAAAGAATGATGCGGACTTGTCAAAAGGACAGAGGAACCTGCACAAAGGGGCTGCCACTGGCCAAGTCTGGAATAATCTGAGCGGCAGAATGCTGTAATGAATTACAGCCCGTAAAATACATAGCCAGGAATCTAAACAGATGTAAATAAGTGAATAAATAAATAAAGGGGGGAGAAAGGAGAGCTCTTTCTACACTAGAATTCACGTTAACAACTGAAGAAGGGAAGATGGAAAGAGGAATTCGCCATCTGGCAAACACCACGGTAATACCTGCTGCAGGCGAGAACCATCCACGGGGGCTCACACCAGTGGACAAAAAGTACGATGAGAAGCAGGAGAGCTGCACAGTTCCCAAGTCCCTCCCCACAGAACACTGACTCGCGCAAAGAGTAAGGGAGGAGACGCCAGACAGGAAACCCCTTCGCCAGGTGTCCAAAGTTAACATCACCAATGGTTAAGTCACAGCAACACCCACTAAGGACAGCGTCACTGCTGCTGGGCTCTTACCACCAGAAAGGCACAGCCCTCACCAGCGATCCAGCAAACACCCCACACACCCCGAGGGGCACTCTACAAAGTAACTAGTCAGGACTCTTGCAAGGTGTCAAGGGCATGGAGTTCCAACAACGACCAAGGAGACAATGTAACTGAATGCAATGTGGGACCCTGGATTGGATCCTGGGCCAGAAAAAAAGGCCATTAGTTGGACCACTGGCAAAATCTGAGTAAGGTCTGCAGATGAGTTCATAGTATTGCATTACTATTAATTTCCTGTATTAATATTAATGTCCTCATATAATGTGGTCACAATACTACGGTCATATAAGGTGTCAACACTTGAGAAAGCTGAGTGAGGGGGAGATGGAAACTCTTCGTGTTATTTTTGCAAATTTTTGTCTGAAATTCTTTCCAAATGTAAAGTTGAAAAAGAAATCTTTAAGCCCTGCCTTCACAAAGTTTACATTCTTGGGAAGGGTGGGGGTAGAGAAAGGAAGTATAATTAGAAAAAAAAAATTAAAATACATACGGTTAGATGGTAAAATACTATGGAGAAAAACAGAACAAAAAAGAAGATGAGATGGCAACAGGTTTAATTTTAAACACCATGGTCAGAGAAGACTTGCTGAGAAGGACATATCCAAGCGAAGGAATGACCAGAGATAATAAGGAGGAATGCATTCTGCACAGAATAGCAAGTGCAAAGGCCCTGAGGTTGCAGTACCTGGTGTGACAAAGGGAAAACAGGGCCAGAGTAAACCGGAGCAGTCTCTCAGCTCCAGCCCTGCTTCCAGGGGAGTCAGACCCCTCATTCTAACCTCTCCGTGGCCCCGTTCCTCCTGAACAAGCTGCCAGATGAGCTCCCTGAAGGTGAGGCAGAGTCCCATCTTGGACAAGATGAAGTCCTAAGGCAGCAGATAAACCTGAAACCTTACAGTTCAACCTACCAATCCACTACTCCTTAGGAAGGCACCACGCTGGACTGGACAGACTGTCTTCCCATTTTTCTAGAATTCCAATGGCCAGCTTGTCCTCTAGAGCTGGAGCAGAGCAATGCTTCTCTGGTGGAGCACCAGGCGAAGATGCTGGCTTGCAATGAGGGACTGTGCTGTACAGAAGACACACCTGTTGCATTGCGACAATCACAGTCAGCCGGGCAAGGTGCTGTCACTGTGAGGGACCAGGGCACAGCGGTGCTCACCTCCTGGTTATCTCACCCCGGGTGCACCTGCCGCCTGCGCGGTTCTTATTCTCCACAGTGACATGCACATCCGATGAAATACCATGATACCCGTTCCTCAAATCACTTCCCTGCTTCAACCTCTCCACAGAGGACCTGACCCGTACACTTTACTTCTACAACTAAACAACCGTGGACGTGTCCTAATGGCAAGGAACTGCACACTGAATCCACCACTGGGCTTCTCTTCCATAAATTTTCTGCTGGGACCTGCTACCTCCCATCTGCAGCCGAGCTCATCGCTGGTACCACGAAGGAACAAACAGCAAGGAGCGCCAGCAGAAGGACCCAGAACCAACTAGTCCCGTCTCCATTGTCAGCCTGCTTCGTTTTCTGGGCCTGGCTCGTGGTGGTGATTTTTTTACTGCAGCCATATAACACGGTCATATTTTCTGCTAGTAAAATTGTCCCTGGGTCATACAATGGAATCAAATTGATCAATATTTCATGGCGCTGTTACAAAAAAAGCTTTCTGGCGTCCCCGTGCCTCCCCCCAACACAATACACACACACACGTCTGAGAATGGCCCATCTTACACTGGTATGAGACAGTACTACCTCCTCCTAAGGCTGCCATAAAGAGAAATGTGATAAATATCAACTAAGTACCTTCGTTCACTCACTCAACAAATATTTAATAAGCATTTACTCTGTCAGACCCTTGCTGGGAGCTGAGGACACAGTGATGAGTAAGAGACACAGAAGGTGCCCTCATGGGGCTTAAGACCTGGTCCTATTCGTTTCTGTGGTTAGCAAAATTCTCCACCTGGTTTTTACGGTCCTCCACGAGGCCACCTAGTATCTGTCTGTCCATCTGTCCAGCCAGCCATCTACATCTCCCTCTGTTCCTCCCCCACTTCTCCTCCACACACCCCTTACATCCCACCACTCCCCAAAGTCTGTTCAAGTAGACCACCTGCTATTTTCAGTCTTCCTCAAAAGATATTTTTAAGCATTGTGAAATATCATTTGCATATAAAACCTCTGCTAATTATAATCTTTCTACCTCTTTATTAGCGCCTGGGATAGCCTCTCCTTTTCCCTCCACCTTTCTCAATGTTAACCACACCACAACGTCACGCTCCTCTTCCGACGGGGTCCCTGGCCTCCCCTGAGCCCCATCAGTCCCCCCACCCTTTCCCCAGACACACACATCGGCATCCCCCAAGTACAAAGGGAGCCCAGAACCTGACCTCTCAGGAGCTCGCCTCCTGCTCCGTCTCATCTCTCTGCCAAGAGGAGGTCAAGGGCAAGGACCACGCTGACGGTTTCAGAATCCTCTGCCCCCTTTCAGCACAGGACAGGAAGGGCAGAAGCCGGGGGGGACCCATGGATGGGCTGCAAAGCAGCCACCAAAGCCCTCCACAATGGCACTGGGGCGGGTGGCCGGCTCCGGGAGGCAGGGCCGCGGTTCTTCTTGGCACCCAATTCCAGCACCTCGCACAGAGCCAGTGCATAGTAGGTGCTCCCTCAATAAGGGCTGGTTGTTGTTGAAACTGCTCATCTCTGCAAGTTTCGCTGAACAAGGCAGAGGACTTCCTCTAAAGCCAATGGAGAGGAAATGAGGGATTATATGCTAATTGTGCAACTAAAATACTGCAGAAAATTGTTCTTAGAAAGGCAGGGGTGTACACTGCAACAGGTCAGGGGCCGTGCAGGTGACCCCCACTCATAAACCAGGCTGGGGGCCCAGGCTGGGGAGGTGAGGAGGACGCTGCTGTCACCTGTTCCTGCTGGGAACTGCTGCCTGTGGGAAGGGCCACCCGCCACCACCCACAGGTCCCGGCCATCAAAACAAGTGGAAGAAGGGACTTTTTCCGGTGTCATGTCCAGTGCCTGATCTCTGGTGCAGCTAGCCTCTGCTCAAACACTCCGTCCCCTCCTCCCCCCGGCCCAGCTTGTTTACACTGGTTGTGAGCAGAAAAGGTGTTTTCATAATTAGCATCGTGTCTGTATTCCAAGAGGAGCTTTCGAAAGAATTAAAAATAGACTGATCCCTTCCTTACACACCTTCGAGTCCTTTACCCACCCCCCAGAAGATCTTGTTTACACGAGCATTTCCCTTCGCAAACCTTCCTTTGAAAAGGTCAGCTGCAGTTCACAAATTCTAAAACCGGCAGCTCCGAATTACTGGGATTTTGGAGCGCTCCCTGCGGCGGCTTCCAAGCTATACCATGGGTTCCTCGGGTCTCTCCCCACCTCCACCCACTGCAAACTCTACCGCTAAGTGCTCGCCGGAGGAGGGACCCCCAAGTAGGGCATATTCCCTATCTTGAGGGCCTGGCTATGGAGGGCTCCTGGAACTTGGCAGGCCTCCCGGATCCCAGAATAAACTTGGACTTTGGTTGAAGAAAACCCGACTTTGGGGAAGTAGTCACCACCTTGCTAGGGCCGGTTTATCCGATTTACTTAGGGACAGGGTGTTCTCATGACACAGAGCAACCACGTTAAAAGGCAGCTCTCCCCCAGGGTCACAGTCAAGTGCTTCCATCTTTTCCCTTAGCCAGCAGGTCATTAAACAAAAGGTCTACTTGGAGAGGGAAAGAACAGCTGGGTGGGGGGAGGCTGGGTAAACAAAATTAACCCCCCTTCTTTAAGGAGAGACTTTTCAGAGCCTGCAAAGGTCCGGCGGCCACTATGGATGTCTTAGGCAGAGTATGCTCTGCTCACAGGTGCATGTGCTGCTGAATTCAAACCCTCCCTCCCTTCGGCCCCTGGCCCTGCGTGTGGAGCGCCCACGGGGCACACTCGGCCACCTTTCAGAGAAGAAGCGAACGGGCCTCACTTACGGGACAGTAAGGGACATGCCTGGGAGCCACAGCTGATTCATGACGCAGGCTGCTCTCGAACCCGGGCAGGCCTAGTAGTTCGGCTGAACAAGAGGTGATACGGCATAAGATGGGAACCCCAGCGTCCACGCAGTGCGGAGCAATGCCTCCTGACGTCCCCACCTGCTTCTCATCACAAGCTAACACTTACATACCTCCAGGGACCGGGATCTCTTTCGGGTTCCTCATGTCTGGATTCTGGCCAGAGAAAAAGAGTGTGTCTGGTGTTTTCTTTTCCAAGACTGCAATGTTGCGTGCTGCAGAGTTCGGGCAGGGGACACAGCTTTATTTCAAAGACCTCTGCAGGGACGCCTGGGTGGCTCAGTTGGTGAAGCGCCTGCCTGCCTTCGGCTCAGGTCATGATCCCAGGGCTCTGGGATCGAGCCCCGCATCGGGCTCCCTGCTCCACTGGGAGCCTGCTTCTCCCTCTGCCCCTCTCATGAATAAATAAATAAAATCTTTTGAAAAATAAAGAAAAACATTTGCAGAAGAAAGCAGTCAGCCACAGGAACTTTGAGGCCTGGCAGCCCTGAATTCGAATCTCAACCACACCAGTTATCAGGGGGTAGGCCGCTCTGATCCGGGGAGCCGCTGTGCCCTCCCCTATAAAAGCAGAGGCCATCACACCCAGCTGGAGGGGGTGGGTGCTCGAGGGGGTGGGTCCGCAAGACGGTGTCATCCACTCAGCTCACTCCCATCTCCAGAGCTCGCACCTCCCCTTCGGCTCACCTGTCCTCACGGCTGCCTCAAGAAACTGCCCGAATGAACTTGCTATGAAGGAAAGGTGGACACCGGCAAGGGCGTCTGCAGCAACAGCTGCCCTTGACCAGAAGGGACTGTAGAATCCTAGTAACTCAGGGGCCAAAGGGGTGTTCAAGAGTCAGTCCATCATTTAACTGAACAGATGGGGAAACTGAGGCCCAAGGGTGCTGGGCTCTGCCTCGGCACACGCGGCAGGTCGGCAGGAGCACCGGACTGGAGCATCAGCCCCTCCTCTGGTGCACCCCACTCCCAGCGGTAGGGGGGGAACGCGGGGAAAACTCTAGGAAGGTGATGCAGCGTCCCCAAACCCTCACCATGTTCCACTGGGTTTTTAATAGACTTTAACAATTTACTGACACCAGCGGAGCTTATGAAGTAGTTTAATTGAATTAATTAGGCAGCCAGGACTTACTCCTGAGTTCCCCCTTTGGCTCGGGGGAGGCTGTGCCAGCCGCCTGCTTAACCCCTTGTATCCTAGAGAAGCTGTCGATCACTCCCACTCATAACAACTCACCGCAGACTTCACCGATTTTGTTCCTGAAGCGCCTGTCACCCCCGGCCCACCTGTAAGCCAACCAGCGAGCTCGCGTCGGCACCCGGCTTCTGCCTGCCCAGCGTGGCCGGAACACTTAGTCAGGGGAGGTCCCCTTGCGTGGGTGAGTGCAGGTCACGGGCAGCAAGGGGAGGGGGTGCGTGGGAACCGCCCACTGGCCTGCCCCAGGCCATGGCCACCCCCGCCCCCCATCCCACCCCCGGTTTCCTTGGCCTCAACTTCCCTCCCCACAATGGAGGGACTGGCTGATGTCCCTCTAAGTGTCGCCCACACCCCAGCACAGCAGCCTGGCCCGGAGAGGGTGTCAGGATGCAGACTCTGGGGCACCACCTCACCCACTGAATCAGGGGTGGGGGGTGAGAGGCGGCGCAGAGAGCTGTGCCACAGCGCCCTCCAGGCACACACTAAGGTAGAGAAGCAGTCTGGGTGATCCCTGAGATTCTGGAAGAAAAAGTCTGGGAACCAATCCAAAACAGGAAAACCAATTCACTTACAAGATACTCTTCACAGCATTATTTATAATAGAGGAGAAACCGAAACTGCGAAATATCCCCCAAACAGGGCACTGCTGGGTAAACCAGAATACTTGCCTCTTCACGGAACACCACACAGCCAAAACCGCAGGGTTTACAAGAAAGTTGGGAAACGCCAATCTCGGAACGTCAAGCTTCTTTTTCTTCCTTTAAGCAGGAGAGAATTCTACCTATTGCACCTATTGGTTAAAACACACACACACACACACACACACAGAATAATTAGAAGGAAAAGGATCAAAATGTCCCAGGTGCGTGTGAGCTAGGGCTCTACAGGGGATTTTCTTTCTTCCTCATACTTTCTGTATTTTCCAACTTCTTCTATAAAGAGCATTTGCTACTTTAAATAATGAAGCAAAACAAGCTGTTTGAAACAAAACAGAGATTCTGGGAGAAGACAGTGCTGGCAAGGCAGAAGGCGGCACACTGGCTTGAAACTCGCCCAGCACTTGGGCGGGTCCCTCCCGCCAGCCTGAGCTCCGGACAACGGGGACACGAGTGGCCGTGCGCACGGTGGGTGTGAAGGGAGGGAGGACAGACGGATGGAGGGAAGTGGTTTCCCCATAAACGACTCTAGGGAATGGCACCTAACTGGATGAAGCATTTAAATTAAAACGGCATGGTGAGAGAGAAAATGACCCTGGAGAGCCAGGCTCGAGGGACAGGAAAACTCATCGGGGCCCAGGAAGATGTCCGGTCCAGCCCCGCACACACTCCCGCTTCCTCCTCGACACCCCTGGCAGAGACACGCTCATCAGGCCACCAAAAAGTCACTGTTTCCAGAAACTTCGGAATCCCTGACGCTGGCACTCGGGCGGCAAGCCCGCTCCAGCTGGCTCGTGGTGAGAGGACGCAGCAGGAATCGATAGTTACAGAGCAGAGAGCAGAGGCCAGGGGAGCAAACGGGAGGCGTGGACCAGAAGCTGGGTGGGCAGGATGGTCCCCACTCAGCGGCTGTGACGGGGACTCACCCCCCAGCCTGGGAAGCCATCGCACCCGCGCCCGGCAGGAAGACGACACGCGGCAAGCCAGAGGGGGGCAATCCCGGGAATCTAGGACTGCCACTTAGTATGGCAGGGACGGGAGGCAGCAGGGGGGCGGTGGGAAGGTGTGAAAGCCAGGCATCCCTTGAGGGCGCCTGGGTGGCTCAGTGGGTTAAAGCCTCTGCCTTCGGCTCAGGTCATGATCTCAGGGTCCTGGGATCAAGTCCCGCAACAGGCTCTCTGCTCAGCAGGGAGCCTGCTTCCCCCTCTCTCTCTGCCTGCCTCTCTGCCTACTTGTGATCTCTCTCTCTCTCTCTGTCAAATAAATAAATAAAATCTTTAAAAAAAAGAAGAAGAAGAGGAGGAGGAGGAGGAAGCATCCCTTGACCAAGCACCAGGGGCTAGTGAGGCTGGACCAGAGGGGGAAAGGGGAGGCAGAGTCCCACTCCGCTGTGCCCAGGCCTCAGGAGCAGCAAGCCCCAGGGAGAAAAGCACTTTACAACCAGAGTGTGACAGCACACAGCACCACAAGGGCACTGGACGCTGCCCGCAGGGCTCTGGGACAGCCAAGTCCACCTAGTCTCGGGAGAAGTCCATGAACCCGAGTCGGGGACAAGGACTGCAGGATCATCCTGAGCCCCTTCGTCATCGCCGCATTCTCTCCACACCTGTTCTCAAGGTGGAACAAGGCCCGGGTAGGGAGAACGGGGACACACAGGGCTCCTGGCCCCTGACCTCTAAGCAAGAACCAACAAACTCTCTACCCCGGGCTGTGGGCACCACCTGCCCAGGACAGGCCTCAGTGTCCCCTTCTCATCACACACAGCAATGTGTGAGAGGACCATCACATCCAACTGGCTCCTTTCCCAAACGAGGTACCCCAAGGTAGGAGAGGAGAGCGTCCCTGTGCTGTCACACAGAAGCCGAGGGGCAGTGCTGCACCTGGAAGCCCACACTCCTTGACTCCCAGCCCAGCTCAGCAGGGGGTCAGGCCCTTCGGGATTCATGGGCCTAAAGGGATAAACAGTGATTGATCCAGAGGCTTGCTGGGTACCATGAAATCCTAGAGAAGTGGACCAGAAAAAAAGAACTAATACCGAGTAATGAGTTCCCTGTCCCTAGAGGAGTTCAAGCGGAGTCTGGACAGATGATCACTTGGCAGGAATCATGCTTAAGAGACTGAAGAACAATGCCTGGGTTTGGCGGGGAGGAAGGGAATGACTTTGATATTCCCCCCTTACTGGGCTACCTTATGATTCTTCCCCGGTGAGGCAGGCCAGTGTCTGGTAAGATCCAGGAGATGAGTCTGAACAAAGTCTCCAAACTGAGTTCGCCTCGGGACGCCTGGGTGGCTCAGTGGGTTAAAGCAGCTGCCTTCCACTCAGATCATGATCCCAAGGTCCTGGGGCAAGTCCCACATCGGGCTCCCTGCTCAGTGGGGAGCCTGCTTCTCCCTCTGCCTGCTGTTCCCCCTGCTTGTGCTCTCTCTCTCTCTGACAAATAAATAAATAAAATCTCAAACTGGGTTCCCCTCCTCCAGCCTGCCTCTGGGGCAGCCCAGGAGTGGTTAGGCAGGTGGGACCTGTTTCCTCAGAACCAACCTCCCCGTCACACACAGGAGTCCCAGCGCCCACGGCCCACATACTTTCAAGGGCCCACAAAAATACTTTAATTTCTTCTAAAATCAGAATAAAGAAACTGAACTCTTAGGTCAGAGAAAATGTTGAACATATAATATTAATATACTCTTCTTTATACCAACGCAGTCATAGACATAATTTTTAATATTTTTTATAGAGGAAAGAGCCCACAAAGGCAAAAGTGCCTACGGCTCACAAAAGTCACAACGTGGCCCTCCCTCCCCGATTAGAAAAATTGCTTTTTTGTTCCTATATAGACTTCAGTTATGAAAGGGTTCTTTGCCTAGAAGATTTTTTTTGAAATCTCGTAGCAGGTGAAAATCATGTTTTTCACTCCAAAGTTTTAGGGTCTTGACTTATGAGCAGATGAAATGTGGTGACATCATAGTCCGCTGAGCTTTTCCAAGCCAAAAGGCTCCACTTCTCTGACACGTCAGCACCTCCCAACTCTCATGACCAATCCGGATGCATCACTGGCATAATCACTATTTCTTAGTAGAGAAGTGTAGGCACACTGTGAGTTATCCTTCCTTTTCAGGCTATTTCCAGGGTACAACTTGAGACAAGGAAAGTGCCAGATGAAAATGATACTGCTGAGCTCTTCGGAAAGGGATCGCCCCCAAGTTCAAATGGTGACACCCCCTTCACTCTGGAAGGAGCAGTTCAAATCAGAAGGAGAGAAATCCTGAAAACTGGATAACCTCGTTGAACAGTCCCATCAGGAGAAAGGAGAATCTCTTAAAGAAAGTGACCTACCAAGGAAAACTCAGCCAGTTCAAGGGCAGTCCCCTACTCAGCAGGCCCTGAACTCTTCAGTAGGTGCAACACGGAATGTCCCTTTGGGCTTAAGCAAGTTTGAGATGAGTTTCTGTCCCGTGCAGCCGAAGGGGTCTTGACTAAAATGGATGGTCTGCTGTACGAACTGGCAGATTTGGTTTAAAGGCAGAAAGAAGCCTCGCTTTGCTCGGACTTAGCTGTGCGACACTGGGCGAACCACTCCACGTCTCTGTTTCCATTTCATGCCAAGCTCCCACGGGTTGTGGTAGAGAATTAAACATCACAGCGACTACACAAAGCATTTGAGACGTTATTTAGCATCCGTAGGTGCTCAATGGATGTCAGGAAACAAAGTAGTAGCCTAACAGAAGATTCTTCCCCAGGCAACCCTGCTTGCTAAGGAAAAAATATTAGTCCTACAGGGCCCAGCCTGAGAACAGCCTGGCAGAGTAAAATGGCCATCAGAGACCCAAGTCAAAAGAGGAACAGCTAAGAGAAGCCCCTTCTTGAGAGCCATAACCCTTGGCCCGTTGCCAACTCTTTACAGCGCCCAGAGTGATTTCCTATCATCATCTACCCCCACAACCCCTGCTATTAGAATGAGACTCTCAGAAGCACAGTGGCACAGCCCTTACAAAGGCCAATTTGGCAGTATCGTTAAAATGTAGGATCTCTGACCCCAAGAAGCCTCTTCCAACATGCTATCTTCCAAAAGTACCCCCATAAATGCAAAATAGTATCGATGTAAGTGGCTTCTAGTGATGACGGAACAAGAGGGACCAGATTTACCCCCCACCTCAAACCACCAAGTAACTGGGCAAAACATACAAAACAATGATCTCGAACCACTGGACAAGGGGCAGCACAGGACAGTGATCCCTGAGAGGAAAGCAAACACGGTGGGTCTCACGACTGTCCCAGCAGACTACCTGGAGCATTACTCGGCTGGGCTGCAGGGAGGGGGACCCCAAGCAGAGTTCAGGGGACGTCCCTTGAGCTGGGGGCACGGTTTAGAACCGCGGAGGGCCAAGAGGCAGCGATGTGCAGGGCGGAGAGTCAGGAGAAGACAGAGGTGCCCTGAAAAATGCTCGAATGCTTCATGTGCTTTCTTAGGAATCAGCACAGGCGCGTAAGGAGCCCACCTGAGGCCGGGCCAAGACCCACCAGAAAGAACCCAGCAGAACAGTCTCAGAGCTCACACAGAACTAACAGTTCACACTGCCAAAGTGGGGAAACGGAGGAACTAACGGCATCAGGTTGAGTACACAGAAAAGGGGGAAAAATTAGCTGTAGACCAGAGCCAGTCAGTATTTTAGGCTCTGTGGGTCACTTTGGAATGAAAGCAGCCACAGACAAGACAGAAAGGAATGAGCATAGCTGTGTTCCAATAAAATTTTCTTTACAAAAACAGGTGGCAGGCCAGACTTGCCACATGGGCTACACTGTACCAGACCCTGCTCTATTCTACAGACTGCTCGGGTGGTCCTACGCAATTTAGCTGCTCTGGTAGCCAGAACATGGCTCCCCGCCAAGATCTCCACATCCGAATCCCCAGCACACATGGATATATGAGGATACAGGCAAATGGAATGGAGCCTGCTAATCAGATGACCTTGAGATGGGGAGATGATCCTGGATTATGGGGGGTGGGTGCAGTGTAAGGGTCCTTCTAAGGAGAAGACAGAACCAGAGACAAGCAGCAGAAGGACTGTGCCCAACACTGTTGGCTTTGAAGACGGAGAGATGGAGTCACAGCCCAGGGAATTCATACAGCCTCTAGAAGCTAGAAAAGGAAACAGATCCTCCCCTAGAGCTTCCAGAAGGAATGCAGCCCTGCCAACCCTTGACTTGAGTCCAGTGAAATCATCATGGGCTTCCAATCTCCAGAACTATAAAATAATAAATTCATATGCTTTTCAGCCACTACGTATGTGTTGTTGTTACGGCAACAATTAGGAAACAAGGACGAGAGCAGTAACAGAATAAAGCACAAAAATATTTAAAGGTTGGGCACCTGGGTGGCTCAATGGGTTAAAGCCTCTGCCTTCGGCTCAGGTCATGATCTCAGGGTCCTGGGAAGCCCTCGTCGGGCTCTCTGCTCAGCAGGGAGCCTGCTTCCTCCTCTCTCTCTCTCTGCCTGCCTCTCTGCCTAATTGTGATCTCTCTCGCTGTGTCAAATAAATAAATAAAATCTTTAAAAATATATAAAGAAATACTAAAATATCCAGCACTAAACAACACAAAATTCACAATGTCAATTAAAAATTACTAGGCATGAAAGCAGCAGGAAAACTCATTAACAGGAAGAGACCCAGAAATGACATAGATGATGGACTCAAAGGACTTTAAAAGAGCTATCATAAATGTACCCCATAAAGTCAAGAAGGGAGGAAAAACAGGAGCATGTGAGAGACACAGACGACATAAAGAAGACCCAGACTGAACCACTAGTAATGAAAAATACAATACCTGGGATGAAGAACAGATTAGATACTGAGGAAGAAAAGACCGATGAACTTGAAGACACAGCAAAAGAAACTCTTAACAATGAATCACGGAGAAAAAAGACAGACAAAAATAAACTGGGCTTCGAAGAGCTGTGGGAAGATGCCAAAAGGCCTAATATATATCCAACTGGAGTTCTGAAGAAAGAGGAGCGAGGCAAGGAGAGAAAAGGTTATTTGGAGAAATAATGGCCAAAAGTTTCTGAGCTGGTGCAAACTATAAACCCACAGAACCCAGAGCTCAATGAATCCCAAGTAGAACAAACACAAAGAAAACCACTCCCCAACACGTCACAATCAAACTGCTTAAAACCAGAGATAAAAAGAACATCTAAAAAGTTGTCAGAAATTTTAAGACATAACATACAGAGGAACAAAATAAGAACTACAGCCTCCTCCTCACATTAAAAACATTAAAACAGAAAACAGCAGAGCAACATCTTTAAAGTGTTGAAAGGAAAACAAACAAACAAACAAAATGAACACCCATCAACCCAGAATTCGAGAAGTAGCAAAAATATCTGTCAAAAATAAAGAAGTGCAAGGCCTAAAGGAATTCATCACCAGCAGACCAACACCACAAGTGCTGGTTCTCGGATTCCAACAGCTAGAAAACAGGCAACGTACAAAATACCCAGCAAAAGGGGACTAGTGGCATAAACTAAGGCAGATCCTTTTGAAGATTTCATGTATTTATTTGACAGAGAGAAGAGAACACAAGCAGGGGCAGGGGTAGAGGGAGGAGACTTCCCGCTTCCCGCTGAGCAGAGAGCCTGAAGTGGCCCTCGATCCCAGGTCCCTAGAATCATGACCTGAGCCGAAGGCAGACAGTTAACCGACTGAGCCTCCCAGGCATCCCACTATGGCAGATCCTTAAAATGGAATAGGGAGCACTGGTAAAAACTGAAGCACGTCTACTGGGGCTAAGATGAAATGCACAGCCCTATGACATCCTACTAAGTGAGCAAAGTGAAGCTGTAAAACAGTATAAATGGTTCACATTTGTGCTGGTAAGTGTGTAAGTAAAGTCCTAGCATGATATACTCCGCTGTCACCAGAGTGCTTGCCTACTGGACATGAGGCTTAGGAGGATGGGGAGCAACGTCAAGGGGCTCTTTCCATTTCATTCTTTATACTACTTACTTCTGGGTCACCTGAATTGTTTTCAAAGAGCAGCTATTCATGTGATTTCAAGTTAAAAGTATAAAAAAAGTGAAAAGAGGTCCTTAGCTGGGAATTCAAGGCAAGCCCAAGAGACAGTCAACTTCTTGACTGGCTAAGCACTATTTATGATTTACTCAATCTGGGGCATGAAAACATCTATTCCTTTTGCTTCTTTCAAATATCCTCGACTTCATTCTGTCCCAAATTCCACAGCGGGGTACACATCGTAACAAAGGTCGCACGGAGGTCCACCTGGGAGCACGTACGAGGATGCTCACCGCAGCTTTATTTGGGGTGGGGGAAGGTGAGACCTGGTTATCCATCACTGAGAGATGGGAGGGTAAAATCCACCCAGCGGCTCAACGTAACGTAATGGAGCTCAAACCCTTAGAGCTGAGGGTCAAACTCGAGCCAGAGAAGGAGATCTGGACTCTACGGCACTGATTGACACTTTTTAAACACATATACAAAACAGCACACATTCTGCAAAAACACACATACACAAAAAGATGCACATTAAATACATAGAATATAGGAGACAGCAGAGGAGCAGAGCCAGGAGAGTGGATGCGGATAAAAAGAAAAAGCTAAATAAAGCAAGGAGGGATTGCAATGCACCAAAGAGGATCCTGCACCTGGAACAGTATATTCACTTAACCCACTGCACAGAAGATTAAAAGAAGGGGGGTGGGGACAGCAGGTGACATTGTGACAATGTGCCAGTTGCTTTACATGTATTAACTCATTTACTCTTCACTAGTAACTCTCATCAGCTTCTCGGCTCTCCAACTTATAAAAAGGAAGTAGAGGGCGCCTGGGTGGCTCAGTGGGTTAATGCCTCTGCCTTCGGCTCAGGTCATGATCTCAGGGTCCTGGGATCGAGGCCCGCATTGGGGTCTCCGCTCAGCGGAAAGCCTGCTTCCCCCTCTCTCTCTCTCTGCCTGCCTCTCTGCCTACTTGTGATCTCTATCTCTGTGTCAAATAAATAAATAAAACCTTTAAAAAATAATAAAAATAAAAAAATAAAAAATAAAAAGGAAGCAGAGACACAGAGATGTTCAGCGATTTGCCCAAGGTCACACAGAGAGGAAGCAGCAGAGGCCAGACTGGAATCCAGCAGGACCAGCTCCAGAGCCTGTGCTCTTCAGCCCCATCAGGCAACCTCTGACGCTACCTACCCCACTTACGATGAGAAAACAGAAGCTCGGCCTTTTCTCAGAGTCCCAGAAATTAGAATTAGAGCCTGTATAACACCTCACCAGACCCCCTTTATGCAGGTACAAAACAGGCCCCAAAAAGACACACAGGAGCCACCTTGAAGCCAAGAAAACCCAGGCCAACTCCTTCCTGCTGCGGCTCATTCAGTCCCACTGCCTTCAGAACAGCTAGAAACATGAAGAAATGAAACAAAACAAAAATAATCTAAAGAACAGTATCTTGGAACAAAAGACATGAAACGGTAGAGACCGGGGCAGAGGTGGGAGCGGGGAGCAAAGACTAAACCTGCTCCCAGGTCGGCAACCCAGCCCTGAAGACGACAGGAGGCCTGGCAGGCGGCACGAGAAGGTGGCTTTTGTGAGCTACGAGACCCCATGAGAACCCCGGACCCCGACTGGGCCTGCCACTTGGCCGGGATGGGGACTCCGGCCAGGGAACGAGGGACTTTGCTGGGCTTGAGTTCGTCACGTCCCGGAAAAGCCCGTGAAGCCCTGGCACGGGCGCTCATGGATCAGCTAATGTCTCACTCAAGTTGTCAGCATTTTGTTAGAGCCAATTCAGTGGGTAATTAAGGAAAAAGTTGGGACCAGATGGGGAAGCAGATGCTAGCTCAGCCGCAAGTACAGTTCCCTGCAAGTGTCTGGGAAAGCGCTGGGCTGGCCAAGTCCGGGAGAGAAGAGCTGAAGGGACAGCCCAGGAGGACGGGGAGAAAGGCGACGACCATTTTAAAGATGAACAAACTGAGGCCCAGAGAGGCCAGGGGACTTGGGGCTGCTGGAAGAATGGCAGATAATAAGAATGCAAAGAAACCCAGAAGATTGGCAAAAAGGGGGTGATTCTACCATGAGGCAGAACTGGAGATGAGGCAGGACCCCACCAAGCGGCACAAAGGACCTCCAGAAACGGGAGAGGGTTCTAGACCGGTCCCAGCCTCGGCTCTTCCACATCCTTGCTGCCTCCCCTCAGATAGGCCACTTTTCCTCTCTGGGCCTCAGTTTACTCATCTGTAAAATGGAGGAAAAGATCCCTGTAGAACCCACTTGAAGAAATGATGAAGTGTGCACCACTGTGTACAAGTGCTGAGGATGGGAGTCGGAATGCCTGGGTTTGGTTCCTGGTTTCCCTAGTTGCCAAATGTGTGACTTATTTCACTCAGCCTCGATTTCTCCATCTGTAAAATGGGAGTAACAGTACATACCTCACAGGTACATTATAAGGACTTAATGACTTAATGAGACTCAGAGCAGTGCAAGGCACAGCATACATGCTCAAATCATAACCCCCACTACGGCTACTGTAGAGCCAATAAAAATGACCACTAGACATTCCTGGAGCTAGCTAGAAATAAATACTGACGTTTCAATGTTAAATGAAAAAGGCAGGAGATAAAACTGTACACGGTGTGATGATAGCTATATTACACAAAGGAGAAAAAGACACCTAGAAAAAAGACAAAGTTAACAGAGAACTGCAAACCATCATTGTAAAACGATAAAATGATGGATTTATTTCCCCTAATTCTCTAGATTTCAAAATTTTAACGTCTGAGTAACCTCTTTTATAACAGAAAGGAGGGGTTCAACACACGGAGTTTTAAATGTTGGGGAAATGCTGGGGCTTTTTCACTCGGTTCCTCATTTATAACACTAGCAGAATGGAATGAAAACCAAGACCAAAGGCAGCGGTTAGTTAACCTGACAGTGAACCCAGACCGAAGGGGTGAAAGAGGACAGTCCTATGGGGCAGAGGGCACAGGAACCACCAGTGCCTCCTCTCTTCCCACTCCCAGAGACTGACTGGGGGAATACAGAAATAGAAGGCATTATGTATATAAAAGTCTAGAATAGGTAAACCAGTCTAATGTGAAGATAATCAGCATAGCCGTGGCCTCTGGGGAAGAAGGTGGCAACTGACAATGGACTTGACAATGGACCCAAGGAAACATTCTGGGAGCTGGAAATGTTCCATGTGGCCCCTGGGGTATGAGTTACATGTTTATCCAAACGTTCAACTATAACTGTCCGTTTTACTTACGTAAGTTTTCCTGAAGCAAATAGTAACCGGGACTCCTGGGTGGCTCAGCCGCTTAAGCGTCAGACTCTTGATTTCCGTACAGGTCATCATCTCAAAGTCATGGGACTGAGCCCCGCGTTGGGCTCAGCACCAGGTATGGAGTCCGCCAGTCCTTCTCCCTGCCCCTCCCCCCGCTCACGCTCGCTCGCTCACCCTCCCTCTCTCAAATAAATAAAATCTTTAAAAAGCTATCATCACGGGCGCCTGGGTGGCTCAGTGGGTTAAAGCCTCTGCTTTCGGCTCAGGTCATGATCTCAGGGTCCTGGGATCGAGGCCCGCATCGGGCTCCCTGCTCAGCGGGGAGCCTGCTTCCCCCTCTCTCTCTGCCTGCCTCTCTGCCTCCTTGTGATCTCTCTCCCTCTGTGAAATAAATAAATAAAATCTTTAAAAAAAAAAAAAAAAGAAAAAAAGCTATCATCACCACCACGGTCAGTGAGTGCGCAGCGGGTGGAGGTCTAGGCAGTAAAGGAACAGCAACCCTGGATGCCTGCTGAAGCTACATCATGGGCCACAGTGGCCACTACCCAACTCTGTTCACTCGGCACACTTCTGAAACTGTGCGTAATTGTTTTCATAGGAGGAAAGAAAACACAGTTATGGTGGTTTCTCAAAAACTTAAACCACTCAATCCACTGTGTGATCCAGCAATTCCACTACGCGGGACGGACCCAAAAGAACCAAAAGACGTTGGCAGATCCAGGCTCAGAGAAGCATTATTCATGACAATGAAGAAGAGCAGCAGCCCAAGCATCCACGGACGGAGGAGCAGGTGCATACCGTGGTATGCTGTACTGCCTTAGGAAGGAACGAGATTCCGTGTGCGACGACACGAAGAGCCCCGAGGACACTCCGCTAAGTGACGTGAGCCAGCCACAAAAAGACAAAAATTGTACGACTGCACTTGTAGGAGGTACTTCAGAGATTCGAGTTCACAGAGAGAAAGAAGCACGGCGGTGGTCCAGGACCGGGGACAGGGGGCGATGGGGAGTGGGCGATGGGGAGCGGGCGATGGGGAGGGGGCGATGGGGAGCTCTGCAGGGAGAGTTTCCCAGATGAGCACGTTCTGCACACGGATAACACAGTAATGCACGCACACTTAACACACCTGGACCGTACACACAAAAATGGTGACGGTGATCGATTTTGTTATATACTGTATTTTAACATAATTAAAAACTTAAGGGGAAAAAAAAAGGAGGTCCTGAAATCTAGGAGGGGATCTTGCACACAAGCCACCCACCGAGGGATTTCTGCCAGACGGTGGGGAGGGGAGGGCACATCAAAGGGCAGCTGCCCTCCCTGAGGGTCGGACACAGAACTGGTGAGATGAAAACCAAACCTGGCGGGGGCGGGGGGCCTCCGGGGGGAACGGGACCTACAGGGACCTCTGTCTGTGGAATCCCAGACATCCCAGGGGTGGCTTAGCCTCTTCCGCTTTCTAACTCGACCCTGACATCAACAGGAAAGAACCCGCGCACAGACCACTGGGCACCTCACGGTCGGCCTTACTAAGCCAAATCATGGGACCCGGACTCGGAAAACCTACAGTCCCAGCCCCAGCCCCCCAACCTCGGGCGGCTGCATCGCCCACCCATCACAGACAACATCTGGCCCTCCCCGTTCATCTCGAGACCTGAGGAGGCAGCAGGTGCTGGTATCACTGCAGGGTCTACACCACACCAAGTCATACCCAGTCCTTATTTAGGACGAATAAATGAAGCGAGCAGGGGAGAGGGCAAATGGAACAAAACTGTAACAAAAAAGGGGGATAAGCATCCTCCTACTCAAGATTCAGAGAAGGAACGTGTAAAAACAGTTTTACTCTAGGAAGCTAAAATAAATTTGAGACAAACTCTCCTTTGCACTCTCAACAAAATTCTAGAAAACAAGCACAGAGTCAAATGCAGAGAAAGCTCAAGGAATTCAGAAGAGAGTGCAAGGAACCAAATAATGGAACCAACGGCCAGCACAGAAAAGAGAGGTAAGTTGTACAAAAGAGACAGCTGAGAAGCCCCTGCAAACCTCCAAAGAAAGAAAGAGAGGCTCCTGAGTGGCTCAGGAGGTTAAGCGGCTGCCTTCTGGCTCAGCTGCCGATCACAGGGTCCTGGCATGGGGCGCCCTGCACAGTGGGGAGCCTGCTTCTCCCTCTCCTTCTGCCCCTCCACCTGTTTGTGCTCTTTCTCAAATAAATAAATAAAATCTTAAAAAAAAAAAAAGAGGGGCTCAAATACTCAACACAAGAGAGAATATATATATTGCATATATACAGATATATATGGATAAATCCCATTCCAAAAAGAAATGAGCCCAGAGGGACACATGCAACAAAAATGTTCCTATTCTTAAGAGCTCAATCTGTAGGCAAAGTACATTCCATGCACCTTAGCAAACTAATGAAAAGACATCACCAAAATCTGGACAGTGTTTGGAATACTCCTTGAATTTCAAGGGGGAGAAAAAAATGCTATGGACATTCAGGAAGGTTGAGGGTGGGAGGAAGGGGGAATCGAGCACGCAAATAAAATCTCACGTGGCCTCTGAATTACCCAATATTAACAACAGAAGACCACAGCACGTCTACAGGGTACTGGGTGATGAAATACGTAACCCAAAAATGCTGTTCACCCAAGCTGCCATTCACATGAGAAAGCATCAAAAGTACCTTCTTAGGGCGCCTGGGTGGCTCAGTGGGTTAAAGCCTCTGCTTTCGGCTCAGGTCATGATCTCAGCGTCCTGGGATCGGGGCCCGCATCGGGCTCTCTGCTCAGCAGGGAGCCTGCTTCCTCCTCTCTCTGCCTACTTGTAATCTCTCTCTGTGTGTCAAATAAATAAATAAAATCTTTAAAAAAAAAAAAGTACCTTCTTAGGTTACATAAGTGCTTAGAAAAAAGAAAACTATAATTAGATGAAAGAAGTTAAAAAAAACTACATTAGGTATTATAATAAATATAACTGGGGATAAGCTCCATATTAAAAGACAGAGACACTCAGACTCTGAGTTTTTAAATATAAAAAACTGCACGCTATCTGAAAGAAAGACTGATTTTTTTTTAAAGGGCACAGAAAGGTTAAAAGTGAAAAGTAAAATAAAAAATGTAGAATTATGCCAGGTAAATTCCAACAACAGGAAACAGAAAGTGCTTTACAAAAATCACTCGAATTAAAGATGAAATCATGAAATGCTTTACAAAAATTAAGAAAACTACAACTGAAAGCAGAAAGCACATAACACGTCAAGGACAACCCATAATAAAATGCTAGCAAGCAGGTATATATTTCCGTTAAATAACCTAGCAATAAAAT
Source organism: Ailurus styani (assembly GCA_002007465.1). Lineage (NCBI taxonomy): Eukaryota > Metazoa > Chordata > Mammalia > Carnivora > Ailuridae > Ailurus > Ailurus styani. The sequence goes on along the minus strand of LNAC01000567.1, from coordinate 670,601 downwards.
ATATAAAGTAAACCAGAAAGAGCCAATGGTAAAACCAAAAGAAACATTATATTATTGGAAGACATTAACAGATTCTAAAATTCTTCGAATAATAAATTGAAAAACAGTATTATTAGGGCTCTACAGGGAATCTAAGAAATGTGATTAATGTTAATGATACACAGAATTGAGAAACATACATATAGGTAGCAAACAATAAGCCCCAAAGGGGAAATTGCTTACGTTGCAAGCAAATGAAACATATACACAAGCTAGTATTTTAAAAAAGGAATCCAAAACTTTCTAGGAATCACCAAGAGCAAACTATTATTGGCAATATTCTCTCACAATAAACTAAAGAAGAAAAAATATAAATACTAATGTAAAAAAAAGGGAAACACAAAAATTTAAATTATATTTTTAAATAAGCTTTAGACTAAAGAGAACATCCAAACTAAAACTATGGACTACTTAGGAGAGAAAAGAGGTACAACAGTTCACAGTAGGTTTATGGGATGTGACCAAAAATGTACTCAGAGGAAAATTCATTGATGGAACACTTTTATCACTAAATAGAGAAAAACAAAGAGCTAAGGATTCAATTTTTGAAAAAAAATCTAAAGAAGGCAAAAGGCTCGATTTAACAAACATAACAATGTAGAAATGTTTTAAATAGTTAGAATTGAAAAATACCTTCAAAGTGTTAAGTGGATATAAAAATAATAAATAGGCCTGGATATAAGTAATCAACCAAAAAATAAAGAAAAATTCAATTACAAGAACACCAGACTAGAAAAATATAACCAGAGGACATGTTTTTAAGTTCTATTCTACTCTATGCAAATATGGTTCAAATTCTTGATCAGTTACTAAGAAAATATAAATGACCAAAACTATTTTCAACAAGAGCAAAAACCAAAATATAACTGAAGAAAGGATTACAGTAGAAAATCATCATCTCCAAAAGCATAACAAGATAGAGAGCTTTAAAGGCGAGTCCTTTTAAACTTTCAAAAGATAGATAATTCCCATGCAATATAAATCATTCCTGGCAGGGACTACAAATAAACATCTGGCATGCATGCTTAAACTCTCATTTCCTACACTCGTACAAAACACTAAATTGTTTACACATGACAGGACCTCAGAATCCTTCTCAACACAGCAATCTCAGTAGCTACTACCAATAGGTACACAATTTACAATGTCTTTATCCACCTTGTTCCAGATCACTAAAAATGATGGAAAGCTTCCCAATTTATAACCCACTGTACTAGCATAATCCCCATTTTAAAAATGACAGAAACAGCACACTAAAAATAAAACCACAGGACAATCTCACCAAGGAATATAGACACAGAACACGGCAAAATGGATCTGAGGTATATTAAAATAATGAAACACCATGAACAAAATGGGTTCCTTCCAGGATGGTTTAATATTAGGAAATCTATTAATACAATTCATCACATCAACAGATCAAAGTAAGAAAACCATATGGCCATCTGGGTACATAATGAAAAGGTATTTGTTTAAAATTCATCATCCTTCCCCCCCCTTATTATTAAATAGTTTTACAGTGGGGGAGGGGATGATTCACACTCCTTTGCAGAAGAATTCAAACACAAAAAAGTGAAAATCACTCCCAAATCATACCACTCACTTCCATCTTGAAAAAATTAAAAAAAAAAAAAACACTGAGCAACTCTGAAGATGCTTAGTGATAAAGAATATGTATCAGAAACCAAATTAAAACTTTATACTTAATTTGAAAATGCTAGAATCCTTCCCACTAAAAGAAGAAATAAGATAATAAAAGAATAGTTGTTATCCCTATTATTCAAACTGCCCAGAAGGCCTAATCGACATGTAAGAGAAAAAGAAAAGGACAATGGCTACAGAAGAAGAAAGGAAATGAGTTTTATGCATATATTATCATCTATCTAAAAAACCACAAGAAACCACTGGAATTAAGAAGACAGTAAGTTATCCACTAATAAACCACATAAAAACCAGTAGCTTTTCTATGTACTTGAATTAATTAGGCAAAATACACAATAAGGGAAATTATCCCATTTGCAGTCAAAAATATCAAATGCTCAGGAATGTATTTTTTTTTAAAGATTTTATTTATTCATTTGACACAGAGAGAGAGATTACAAGTAGGCAGAGAGGCAGGCAGAGAGAGAGGAGAGAGGAGGAAGCAGGCTCCCTGCTGAGCAGAGAGCCCAACACGGGCCTCGATCCCAGGACCCTGGGATCATGACCTGAGCCGGAGGCAGCGGCTTTAACCCACTGAGCCACCCAGGCGCCCCAGGAATGTATTTTATTTTATTTTTTTTTTTTTTTAAAGATTTTATTTATTTATTTCACAGCGGGAGAGAGATCACAAGGAGGCAGAGAGGCAGGCAGAGAGAGAGAGGGGGAAGCAGGCTCCCTGCGGAGCAGAGAGCCCGATGCGGGCCTCGATCCCAGGACCCTGAGATCATGACCTGGGCCGAAAGCAGAGGCTTTAACCCACTGAGCCACCCAGGCGCCCCCAGGAATGTATTTTAAAATAAATGTCCAAAACTTGTCTGGAACACTTTACTGTGGGTCACATATGGGAACATGGGAATAAAGAAAGAGCCAGACCACATCACTGGGCAGAAAAACAAATATTGTGAGAATATCCTTCCTACTCAATTCAATGCATACATTTAATACAATTACCATCCCAACACAATTTTTACCTTTAAAAGTGATTCTAATGTTCATCTGGTAGAATATGTGTGAGACTGATGAAAGTTTTGAATACAGAATAATGGGGAGAAATATTTACCAAATATTACAATATTTTAAAAACAAAATTAAGCAAAACAGCCCATTCCTCAATCCTTTATAACCCTTCAAACCACCCAGCCACGGATTAAGTGGGACCCATGAAGCCATCCAGCTCAGGAGCAGCAAATGCGATCAAGGTCCCCACTACATTGCCTTCCCAGTGGCAGACATCACTAATCAATCTCAGCACCCTTCCCACTATGGCCTATCCATGGAATCAAAAACCACCATCTCTAAAGTGTAATCCCTTCATTTTATGGGTGAATGAGTTTTTATCCTCATGACAGTTCTGTAAGGCAAAGCAGAAATAGCTCATTCTCTCATATTCTAGACAACAGTATTTCCAAGAGGGAAAATGTTACCCCAAACTCAGCCCAAGCCTGGTAAGGGGCAGAACCCTCAACATGAAGCCTCTTGCACCCAGCCCTACACTCCTTCCACCTTCTGTGTCTTTTACCCCAAACAGACTCAGACATAGGACTAGTGAGCCCAAAGTTTCCATGTTCTGTGCAAGAAAAAAAAAAAAAAAAAAGCACTCGGAACTGGCCAGTTAACCCTTACACAGGACTTCCTATGTGTCAAGCACTGTGCTGGTGCTTTAACTATGAACCCCGCTAAGTATCACTCTGCCCATTCTGCTGCAGAGAGAGGCTAAGTAATTTGCCCAGAGTCACATGGCCTGAAAGAGGCAGATGTGGGTTTTGCATCCCGGAAGTCTGGCTACAAAAGGGGATGTCCTTAGCCACTTGGCTGTACTCCTTCTCAGAGCAGCAATCTAATAATGACTGTTTTTCCTGAGGGCATCATGAGACACAACACTCACACACACACCCCCACTCCCGCCAGGCCTCATACTGGGCTTTGGTAAAACTGTAAAGGTAAAACTTTACAGGTAAAACTTCACACTATAAAGAACATCTTCATATATAAAATATTTTGATATTTTAAAATCTTCTTTCGCTATACTCCCAAAGAGAGATTATTGGTACTAAGATTTGGGAATTTCTATTGATTTAGAAAATATAGTAAACTCTTTAAAAAGTGTTTTGGGGTTTTTGGACTTTGTTATTATGAAAGAGGTTCTGTTCCATGAAGAAAACTTAGTATATGCGAAAGAAACAAAACAAAACAAAACAAAACCACAATCCTACGCTTCTCTAAGATCATCTCCACTAATGGTTTTCTTCCCTGGGACTCCATGGAGCCCCAGAGATGTCTAGTCGCTCGTGGGAAGCCCATCTCCAAGTTCAGTTCGCCCATCCAGGAGATCTCCAGGGACCTGCTTCATGCACTCACACCTTAAATGGGAAGTTACAAAAAGCAATATTCATCCTGAGGATGGGGGAGCCAGGCAGGCAGGACATTTCCGATCTGTTCTTGACCTGCTGGACAGGAGGGGTAAAGGGGCTCTAGGTTCCACCTGTTGAGGACACCTGGGGGGTCCCGGCAAGAGAACCTGGAAGACCCACTGTTGGGTCTTGAAATCAATTTAATGAGTCACAGCTAGCATTTTTTTTTTTTAATAAAAGAGAGAACTAAAAAGTATCAAAATGTACTGCAAGTGGTTAAGTGTAAATATCATTGCCGGCTTTTGCTTTATTGAGATGAGTCCATGTGTATAAGATGGTGACATAGAATGTATTTCTTCCAGGGGGCAGTCATGAAAGAATGATTTGCCGCTGCCCAGCAGGGCACAGGCCCTGAACAGGTCAGTCCTGTCTGGATACCAGGAGGCAGGAGGGAGACCGCATCTACAAAAGCACTTTGCAGGGCGCCTGGGTGGCTCAGTGGGTTAAAGCCTCTGCCTTCAGCTCAGGTCACGATCTCAGGGTCCTGGGATCGAGGCCCGCATGGGGCTCCCTGCTCAGCGGGGAACCTGCTTCCCCCTCTCTCTCTGCCTGCCTCTCAGCCTACTTGTGATCTCTCTCTCTCTCTCTCTCTCTCTCTGTCAAGTAAATAAAATCTTTAAAAAAAAAAAAAAAAAAAAAGCACTTTGCAGAGTGAAAACACTGTTCTGACCTGAAGCCAGATTACCAAAGACTCGCTTTCTTCCTCTAACCTCCCCTACCTGCTATCTCTCCCCTCTAAGCCCCCCACCGCTCCACACCTCCTCAGCAACAAGAGTTCTGTCCAATTAACTGAACATTCTGGCGGGCCCACATAAAGAATAACCACATTCAGGGAGACTTTTATGACTCACCAGCGCTGAAAGAATTAGATTTATAGTAATAAATACTCAACACTAAAAAAAAAATCACCAAAGTTCATCCTTCTTTGATGACTCATACTATTTCATTGGCCCAGAATGCTCTGCTCCCTCCCCTTCCTCCCACAGACCCATCTTTTGACCCTCAAATCCTATCTGTCCTTCAAAGCCACACTCAAATATCACTTCCTCCAGGAAGTTGTCCCGGATTCTCTTTGCTAGGATTCATCTTTCCCTCCACTAAACACCCTCAGCATCCAGTCTTAGAACACTGACAATTTCTACAGCACGTTATGTATGGCTGTGAACAGAATCCCTACTAACTTATCATAAACCTTGGCACCTATCAAGGGTCGTCACCCATAATTAGGACAAATATTTTAACGGCTAAATAAATTCAAAAGGTATTTAAGGTCTTGAAAGAGGAAGGGTCATCATCCAAAAATGGTTTATCAGCATAAATGCATAAAAACAAGTTATTAGAGAATTCTGGCTAGTAAAATGAGGTTAAAAATAATTTCCAGAAAAATTAATACTTGTATAAGTAAATAATTAACTTACTGAAATAATTAATGAAATTAACAGAGCTCATCTTGAAAAGGTGTGCAATTATAAAGTCTTGTGTTTTATGCATGTATATTCTAGGTTTCCTCATTGAACATGAAAAAATAAAAAAGTCAGTGAAACATTTTTTTAAAGAACTTACTGTGTTTCTTTTCCAAATCAATAGAGGTTCTAAAGCCTGGTACCAGTAACTGGCCCAAAAGGGGCAGGATATATGGAAATGTGTCAAACTAATTTCTACCCTTGATCCAGTAATCTCTCTTCAAGAATATATCCAAAGGAGATGGCTTTAAAATATCAGAATGCCTTATTTATGAAATTATTCATTACAGTGCAACTTTGTAAGAGAAAAATTAGTGCACCTAAATGTGCAACAACAGAGTATGGGTTAAAAAAGAACCATGTTCATTCTTTTCTGTGAATATTATGCAGTCTTTAAAAATGGCAATTAGGAAGACAAAGTAAAGATGCGGGAAGGAAAAGGCAGGAGGGAAAACTAATACGCTATGATTCAAATAATAAAAATATGCTGATAAAATAAGCAGAAGGAAATACACTGAAATTTTAATAGTGACTATAAGAGGGCTGGGATTTATTTAACATCGTCTTTTCATTTCCTTATTTTCTGATTTCTCTATAATATCATTAGGTTCCTTTAATTATTTAAAAATTAACTGATTAAAACAAATATTAGCATATATCTAACTGCAACCAGGGAATAATCCGTTTAGGAATATCTGTTTTGAATGAACCATGACTGCTTTCCATGCACTTTAGCAAGCACATATGAGCACCCCTCCGTACCAGAGCATGTATGGTCCCCAGGGAGGGCGATCCGGGGATCCGCGAGAGCCAGCGTGTCGTTAAAGGTACTCCACAGACTCGGAAGTCGGACTCAGGCTCCAATCTCACGGGGAACGAGAGCACCCGTTGGCTACTACCTACAGCAAGTTAGCTAACCTCACTGAACTTCAGTTTCTGTATCTACAGTGACACTGAGGCCAGTCCGGTAACAAAGAAAGTGCCCCCCTTTCTGTGAGTTTCACGTGAGTAACACACATGGCAATGTACATGCTATTTATAGGTCAGTTCCTAAGATAGGATTCTCATGCTCAAGTTTATCTAAAAGTGACCACATTAAAACAGCATCATACCTGTACACCCAGGGAACATCAGAGAGTCCAAAAGAGACCCTAAGTAGATGTCTATTTAATGTAAGGTAAAGATGGCATTTCAAATCCAGGAGACAAGATGGATTATTTGGTTCCTGGTGTTAGAGCAAGCAGCTAGCTGTTTGGGGGAGAGAAAAAAAAAAAAAAAACAGAGCCTGATCTCTATGCCCCTTCTCTAAAGCAAACAGATTCCAGATAGATAAACAACGTACATGTAAGAAAACAAGCTGTATAAAACTACGAAGACATAAGGATGAATGTTTTTTAAATTCCTTTTTTGTTTCCGGATATTTAATCTTTTAAACAATTACAAGCACTCACGTACATCTCACATGGTATACAGACACTCTTCTGTGTCCGTTCCTAGAAAAAAAGCTGTTGATTTGCTTAAGTAACATAAATGTCCAACTTTGTTTTTTTCCCTACCTTAGTTATTTTTAAGTGTACTGTTCAGGAGGGCTAAGCAACTTCACCGAGTTGTGCAACAGATCTCGAGAACTTTTTCATCTTGCAAAACTGAAACTCTATACCCATTGATCAACTCCCCATTTCCCCCTTCCCCTGGCAACCACCATTCTACTTTCTGTTTCTGTGAGTTCCGACTACTTTCGATGTCTCGTGTGAGTGGAATCACACAGTATTGGCCTTCTTGTGATTGGCTGATTTCACTTAGCATGGTGTCTTCAAGGTTTATCCATATTTTATCATATGATAGGATTTCCTTTTTTAAGGCTGAATAATATTCCATCTTATGTACAGACCACATTTTGTTTATCCATTCATCCATCGATGAACATAAGGGTTACTTCCACCTCTTGACTGTTGTAAATAACACTGCAATGAACATGGGTATATAGTTATCTCTTTGAGATCCTGCTTTGAATTGTTTTGGTTAGATACCCAGAAGCAGAACTGCCAGATCATACGATAATTCTATTTTTAATTTTTTAAGAAACCACCATATTGTTTTCCTTAGCAGCATAGTACACAGGGTTCCAAATGCTCCACAACAACACTTACTTTCTGGGCTTTTTTTCTTTTTATAGTGACTATCCTAATGGGTGTGAGGTGGTATCTCACTGCAGTTTTAAATTACATTTCTCAAATAATCAGTGATGTTGAGTACATTTCCATATGCTTTTAGCCATCTGTATATCTTCTCTGGGGAAATGTTAAAGCCATTTGTTAAAAATCAGGTGATTTGGGGTTTTGTTGTTGAATTATAGGGGATTCTTTATATATTCCAGAAACTAACTCTTTATCAGATATATGACTTGCAAATATTTTCTTCCACTCTGTAGAATGCCTTCTCACTATAAATTCTTAATGTGGGAGTCTTTTAAAACTGTGACACCAAAAAAATACATAGTCAGAATCCAAAACAAAAATGGAAGCATCTAAAGTTCAATGTTTTAGGGGCACCTGGGTGGCTGAGACGGTTGACTAACTGCCTTTGGCTCAGGTCATGATCCCAGAGTCCTGGGATGGAGCCCCGCATACGGGCTCTCTGTTCAGCAAAGAGCCTGCTTCTCCCTCTCCTTCTGCCTGCTGCTCCCCCTTCTTGTGGGGACCCACACGTGCATATTCTCTCTCTCTCTAATTAATTTTTTTTTAAGTAAACATTTTATCAACCACATCTAAACAGCATTTGAAAAAAAAGTCTAGGATAAGAAACAGTTGGAATCTGAACAGCAAAAAGTCAATAGCTCTAAAATCCAAGTAGCTTTTTAAAAAAAATAAAGGAAAAGATAAACACCCCAAGAGAAAAACAGGCAAAACGCTTGAACAGGCAATTCACAAAAAAAGAAATGTAAGTGGCTAATAAAAGCATACCAAACAACATTCAACCTCATTAGTTTGCCCATCAACACCTCAACGATTAAGAACAGTGGCAGTACAAGGTGGTGGACACAATGTATAGGATAAGCACTCCCAATCTCTTAGCAGAAAGGTAAACTGCTATCATCGGCAGGATGCGAATATGCTGGGATTCAGCGATCAGCTTTTTAGAGACTGATGATAAAGAGATCACCACACAAGCAAGAAACCCTGCATGTAAAAAGATTAGAAATAACCAAAACCCAATAGGGCACTGAGTTCGGGGACTCATATACAGTAGAAATACAATGCAGTCAATAAAATAATAATGAAGATCTCTATTTACTGATGCAGCAAAGAGATCCAGGAGTTTAAAAAGAAAAAAGAAAGCAGGCGCTAAACAGCATGTAGAATATAATCCCATTTGAATAAAACTGTAATCATATATATTTAAATATGCGGAGAGATGACTTAAATAATGTTCATCAAATGTGAACAGTGGTTGTCTCTGGGTGGTAGGATTTGGGGTGATTTTTTTTAAAGAACAACCATATTTTTTCTGTGCTGCTTTAATGTTCTTGTAATGAATGTATTATTTTTATAATCAGGGGGGAAAAGAACCTGTTTTCACTTGGAAGGAAAATAAAAGTGAGAATCAGCTCTTGGACAGCAATCTCACACTTAGAAACCAGAATGGAGACAGTCTGGGACAGTGTGAACTGCTAAGTCCTGCATTCGAATTCTGCCTCTGACACTAATTACCTGAATGGCCCTGGGCAAGTTACTTAGCTTTGCTGTTCCCTGGTTTCCCTGTAAAACAGACATGATGACAATTCTATGTCATGGAGTTATTTGGGGGATAAAGAAACTAATACTGAGTAAGTTCTCAATAATCATTAGCTTCATTCTCCCCTCTGAGCTCATCATTGAAAGCAACCTAGTTATATCTGGCCCATAATAGGTACTCAAAATGTGTTAGGTGGTCTGAATGGGGCAGATGGATGGATGAACAGGTTATCATAAGAAGAACACATATCTGAGGGACAGAAAGATTATGCGGGTGAATGGGTGGGTGGGTAGAGAAGTGAACAGCTAGAGAGATGGACTGACGGGTAGAAAGATGGTTTGGCTGCTTGCATTTTCCAAAGGTGACCACACCAATGTAAATCCCCTCCTACATGTTGAATGCGATGTTGCCAACTCCACAGAGAGGTGGGCCTTATGTGGCTCCTCTTGAAATGGGGCATATCTCTGTAAAAGCCTCAACCTGCAGCTTGAGGTCGAAGTTATGCTACATGACTTCTGACATTAAATCATAAAAGGAGACACCGGATCTGCTTGGCTCTCTCTCTGCTGGAACATGTGCCTTGGGAGACTCAAGTTACCATATAGGAGTCAGGCCATGTATGCAGCTTCCATGCTGAAAAGACTCCACGAGATAGGTGGATGGATGGATGGATGGATGGATGGATGGATAGATGCCCGCCCAAAGAACTCCAAGTGTTCAAGTCTTTCAAACCCTGGCCCCAGACATGAGAGTGAAGAAGACTTTAAGATGACCTTGGCCACTGTATGACCACAATCACAGAGAGATCCTAAACCAGACCAACCGAGCTAGTCCCAAATTTCCTGATGCACAGAAACAATGACAGACAGTAAGTAGTGTTGTATTAAGCCACTAAGTTTGGAGGTGGCTTGTCACACAGCAGTAAGTATCTGATAAAGATGATAAGAGGAGGGCGCCTGGGTGGCTCAGTGGGTTAATGCCTCTGCTTTCGGCTCAGGTCATGATCTCAGGGTCCTGGGATCGAGGCCCGCATCGGGCTCCCTGCTCAGCGGGGAGCCTGCTTCCCCCTCTCTCTCTCTGCCTGCCTCTCTGCCTCCTTGTGATCTCTCTCCCTCTGTGAAATAAATAAATAAAATCTTTAAAAAAAAAAAAAAAGATGATAAGAGGAGTCTAAGGCTGAATGCATGATTTCTCTATGGGGAGCCCTGGAAATCAGCAACATTTTGTGCTCAATTTCAGGTCTGGTACACTTCTCTTTGTTCCAACAGCCTCCTGCTTACCTTCCTATTCCGCTATTTAGACTTCCAAAAGCCGGCCCTCCGAGCTCTGACTTGGATTAACTGCCATCCTGCCCCTGAACAAACTAACAGAACACACTTTCTGAGCAACTAGTCCAAGCCCTCACTGCAAAAGGGGGGAAACTGAGGCTCAAAGACAGAAAGAAATTACCCCAGACTCTGGCTGAGTTAGCAGCAGGGCTCAGACTAGAGACTATGGTTCCTACCCTGAAGCCCAGAGCTAATTCTCCTCCAACAGCCTGTGGGCACCAGGTATCCCCAAGTTTGAGTCCTGCCTCCACTGCTTCACTGCCAGCGACGGGAGTCCCATCAGGGCAGCCAGCTCACCGCAGGCCCTGGCGAGGACGTGCCAGAGCTCTTGGCTCCAAGCATACCTTACATCTGTCTGGGCATAAATTTGCATTCTGAATCCAGGAGGCCCCGGTTCCAAGTATGTCAAATGTAATTAATTACAGCAAACCTTCTGCAACTGTTTTCAAACGCAGCATTAAAGGCTCTGTGTGCATGGAACACACAAGCCACTGGCCCGCCGAGGAGCACAGGGAGCTGGGGAATGGGGGCCTGGGAGGCCCAGATCCAGGCCCCGGGGAATGGGGAGGGTGAGTTCCCGAGACCACGGGGTCCCATTCGGCCCCACAGAGAAGAAGGGGGCATCCTAGGGAGCTGGGTTCAAGTCCTAGCCAATCACCAATGCCACAACTTGGACAAATAACTTCACCTTCCTCAATTCTGAGGGTGAATGGTAAGACTGCAGCTCAAAGGATTATTGTGGCCTCATCTCTGGCAGTCATCTGAATTTGAAGCCAACCACCCTTACCAGCTCTGTACCCTTTCACCTCTGATTCTCAACTCCCTCATATTTTTATAAATAAATAAATAACCAACCTTCTTCTCCAGGGTGATTGTATTAACTGAGATAATAGACGTTAAATGATGAGTCCACCGCCTGGCATATAAGAGGCACTTGGCAAATGTGCAATGATTACTGTACTTGAAGGCAGAAAAATTCTATTTTGCAAAAATCAAGTGAGATAAATAAGAATGCTCAACTTCAGCCTTTCAACAGAAACAGATCCTGAGCAAAACGAGTCTGTACGGTTGAATTTCCAACACGTGGCTCAAACTCCTTTCAAGACACTAACAGCGAGAAGTAGGCTACAAAGTCTGAGACCTGTGTTCAAGTCTAGCTTTGCCATTCACCGCCCTCCCTGCCCACCCCCAACGCAGGACCCNCAGGCCCCCCCCCCCGCCTGCCCCCCTCCCAATCCCACTGGGGCTAGTTGAGCCCATCCAGACCAGGCTGGAGATCAGGGGAGCTAGATGACCTCCCCACTCCGCCAGCTCTGTCCTCTACAGCAATGTGCCTTCTGGGTCTTCCAGAAGCTTTACTTCCCGAATCTGTACATGACTTAGCAAGAGAATGGCCTGTGGCCACTCAGGACCCTAAATCCACAGCCCCTAACGTGACCCAGGTTTCTATGCCCAAACCAGCTCCGAACTACATTCTGATTCATAAACCCCGGGTTAAACCCCAAAGACTAAAAAGACTGGAATTTTTTGGCAAGCGGAGAGATCGCCAGGGGTAATCTTTCAGATTTGTTTTTGCTTGTCTTGTTAGATTTACTTTCTTCCAAAGTGTTTAATTAATGTTTAGGGGAATGGATAAGCAAAGTGGAAAACAGTTGAATTTTTTCTTCCTAAATTACCAATCTCTTTCTCTCTCTCTCATAAGTTCCCTCATTTAACCACCTACTTAGGCTGATGCCTACACCACTACCTTAGCCTTCCTTTCAATCCCAGGCTCTGAATCTGGCATTCTTCACCAACGACCCGATGAAGCAAGCTGCAGTGTGACCCTAAGAAAGCCACTCTCCCTCTCTGGGGGGAGCAGATTTCTAGAACAGCACTATCCAGGAGAAAGGTAATACAAGCCACATAGGTAATTTTGAATTTTCTAATAGCCATGTTATTTAAAACAAACAAACAAAAAAGTGAAATTCATCTTAATGATTATTTTGTTTAACCCAATATATAAAAGGCTATCATTTTAACTGGTAATCAATACTTTAAAAATTATTGCTGAAGTCTTTTACAACCTTTTTTCCCTACGATGTCTTCAGAGTCCAGTGTGGATTTTACATTTCCAGCGAGCCACATTTCAACTGCTCAACAGCCAGAGGTGGCCAGTGGTTACCAATACACACTGGACCACACAGGCATAGATCTCTCTACAAACCTTTTAGCTCTAGACTGCCCAGATCCAAAAAGATGACTAGCTTCACTACAAATTCCACTTCCAGCCAGTAGCCCCCCGGGGAAGTTCCCCTTCCCTGGGGCCTCATTCCAGGCCAGTTTCAGTTTTCTTTCAGATCAGTTTCACTTTCTGCTTTTCCAGCATACATTATAAGAAACGCCCACATAAACATACTTAAATTTTTAGTTATTTTTCCCAGTTGATTGGGGGGCGGGGGGAATCTCCAGCATCCAAAAATGTCTCTCTTCTCTCTGGGTATCTAAACGCCCTGGCTAGGTCCACTAAGCTCACAAAACTCTGAGCCCAAAATAAAGCAAAACACCAACTCTTAGCAAAATTCCACCTGATAAAAATTCCCATCCTTAATTCACTACAAAAATGCTGGGGCTGGTGGGAATTTGTCCGGCAGAGCGATAGAATGACTAGCCCCTGGGGCACGCTGTCTCAGAGAATAACACATCCCGCGAACTAGCCAAAACAGCTCTGACTTTGAATGTTACCAGCAAACCGCCAGCCAGGGGGCTTTGCCCAGGGCCACTCCAGGTCCTCCTCCACTTTGCAGGACTCAGGTCCACCCACAGGGGTTTCCTCCCCCGCCCCTGCATCCCGAGCCTCCCCGGGACTAGGGCTGGCCCCAGGGAATCAAAGATGCCATCCCTGACACAGAGCTGCCTTCACTAGAAAGCGGTTTTCCCGGGTTTTCTACAGCTGGCTGGGGCGCCGAGCATCACCTGACTCCATTTATTCTCTTTAGCTTATATATGAAGCCTCCTCCTGCTGTGTCAGCCAAAATATTTATATCATTTTTCTGTGGACTCAATACCGTCCTCACCTCGGCCTCCCTCCTTTCCTTTTTAAGAAAAGAAAGGAGTTGTCACCGACATGTTTCTCCCGTTCTTCGCTGTGTATGAAGCACTTCTGAGTCCATTAGCTCATGTGATGCTTGCAGGAAGCCCGTCAGGGATATACTAGCGGACTGTTCTCCCACTTGGCGGATAAACAGACAGAGGCTCAGCGCCCAGTGCCTTCCGGGGCTGGGCAGGTCGCATACGTGATTGAAACGTGGGAACTGACTGGAACAGGAAAGGACATACCCTGTCCAATGCCTACAGATCCCAAACTTTTTAAACCTTTGGCCGGCATACAAAAATGAAACAAGGGGAGCCTGGGTGGCTCAGTGAGTTAAAGCCTCTGCCTTCGGCTCAGGTCATGATCTCAGGGTCCTGGGATCGAGGCCCGCATCGGGCTCTCTGCTCAGCGGGGAGCCTGCTTCCTCCTCTCTCTCTGCCTACTTGTTGTAATCTCTCTGTCAAATAAATAAAATCTTTAAAAAAATAAAAAATAAAAATAAATAAAAATGAAACAAGCTAAGGAACCAACTCACCTCGTGGGCACCCATCTGGGACTCCAGTTTACATAATCTCCCAACAGGGCACTTACAATTAGTGACTAGTACTGGTTAGAAAAATCCATGTGTAAAAAAGTAACACCTATGTAAGGCTGCCAGTCTAAAAAGCATTTTCAAAAATAAATAAGTAAATGAATGACTGACTGACTGAAGAGGTGTGCCTGGGTGGCTCAGTCAGTTAAGTGTCTGCCCTCAGCTCAGGTCATGGGGCCAGGGTCCTGGGATCAAGTCCTGCATCCGGCTCCCCGCTCAGGGGGGTCTGCTTCTCCCTTTGCCTCTCACCCAGCTCTCATGCTCATTCTCTCAAATAAATAAAGTCTTCTTTAAGAAACAAATGAATAAATAAGCATTTTCAAATACCTCCCCTCATTTGATTCTTATGGAGGATGATTTCCGTCCCATTTCCCAGATGGAGAAATTAGGACTCTCAGGGGCTGAGAAACTTGTCTGTGGTCTTCAATGTGTGCAAACAGCCAGTGTGTTGCAAACCCAGGTTATGGTCCAGGAATCCGAGGCCCGCCTTGCCCCCCTGCCAGGTCATCTCTACTACACAAGTGAGTGAGGGACACTGCCCGACCGAGTGGCCCAGACACCAATATCTCCCCCTCTGAAAGCTGATCACTCCGGGATCAGGCAAAGAAGCAGGTCACCCAGCCCTGCTTTGATGACAACCCCAAGGGTATCTAATTATAACAGGGAGGGAAGGGAGGAGTCAGAATCCTCTCACTATTTCTCAAGACCAAATTAACTTTAATTTCTTTTGACACAGTGTATGTGCAAATAATAGGAAAAGCACTGGATGACGAGTTAGGAAATCCGCGGCTTGAAGTTCTGCCTCTGCCTAGTCACTGAGGTTTGGGGCAAGGAACTCCACCTCCCATCATGTGTGTGTGTGCACCTAGATCAGGAATGACAAACTGGTTTCATGTCCCATGCTAAACTCAACTGACTGGTTGCATCATACGAAGAATGATTCTGAGATCACTGGCCAGACTCAATGGAAAAGACTGCCAAGATCGATTAGCAATGTCTGCCACCGGCTTGAAAATGGGGAGCAGCGGTATATATACATTACTTATTTACCATCCCTGGTACAGGGATGATGTATAAATAACGTGCTGAAAGTGAAAAGCACTCTACCCTTTACAAAGCTTTCTTCTCACTATCCTTCACAACTTTTTACAAGAACCCTGAGGGTTCTTGCTGAGGGTATCATCCATCCCCACCATCCTCAGTATCCCCACTTTACACATAAGGAAATCAAAGGGCAGCGAAATGAAGAATTTTGGCAAAGACCACCAAATGATTAAGCAGCAGAGCAGAGAAGGAAGCCAAGCCTTAGCCCTTCAACTTCAACTGGTTCATTCCACCCTTGGAAATGTCAAACTGGTATTTCACCATCGGTAGGACACTAAACCTCCTTCCCACAGGATTCTTACACCTTTTAAAGAAGGCGCAGAGTAAAGTTATGAAACTCACCCAAAGGCATGGAAGGAAAGGGTTAGTAATTTAAAGTTCCAGATCCTTCTTCCTAAGGCCAAGTCCTGCCCTCACTGCACGAGTGGAGGAGCCACACCCAGAGCAAAGTGAGGTAAGCAAGAGCAGAACTGGAAGTCCCTCGTGTCACAGTCCACCCCACCAGGAACATGGCACTCTACCTCAATGCCAAGATACCTTCGACTGTTAAACACACCATGGGTTTTATAACAGCCTTTGGTGGAGAAGAAAATAAGAGGGAATGTACTAACGGGAAACATCTATTGTAAAACACACCCCAATTTCAGAAATAGGAATATGTGAGAAACATGACATGAGGAGATATGGTCTCCCTCAGACTGGGATCCTGTGCTCACTTGCTGGGCTGGGCCGGAAGTGTTAAAAGTGACAGTGTTTTATAAAGCTTACAGAAAAAAAATTAAGCAAATAAACAGAATGTTCTCAATTTTCTCCCATAGATCTTCCTCAAATCTTTGGCATCCGGACACCATAATCCAACCAAAGATGGGGTCTGACTGAACATGGAATCACACGTTTAGCTGCTACACAGTTAAGGTGTGGTGGGTGTTGTGCAGACAGCCCCCTGATGGCCTGTTCCTGGGCACATTACCGAGACGATCAGCTGCCAGAGCAAACAGGGGCCTATCCAGCACCTTGTACCTCAAGGTTTTCCCCATTTCCATCTCTCAGCAGTGCTGAGACCATTCGCCATACCTGCCAATCAGCCGTCTTGATGATGACCCTGCCTGGCCCCTCATCCATTTTAAAGAAATAGTTTACTCAAGAGGAGTGAAGACGGTGGGAAAGTCTTCTAAAACTCCCCAAGATGTGTACAGTCAGAGCATGTTCTCCCCACCCAAGGAGTCCCCTCTGATTGATTACTCCAGCTCTAAAAAAAGATGTGCTTAGTGCTCCCTCGTAAAACAGTGCTTTGGACCAAATGGCCAAACCCAAATTGGTCACCTACTCTTCACTAGACTCAAATCTGACTGATCTGAGCTATTCCCAAAAATCAAATTAAGTCATCAAATATTTATTGAGCTGCTGCTCTGTGCCGGACCCTAAAATGAATAACCCATGCTCTCTGCCCTCAAGGAATTCACAACTGGCTGGAGAGAGAGAGAGAAAGGCAAACAAGCAACTCTCACCTGTGGGCCCACAGTATTTGGGAAGTACTTCGGGGTGGGCACGGATGAAGTCTACCTGGGGTGGTGTTGGGGGCTGCACAGAACAGGACATGCAACGGCTTTTTGCGGGGTGGGGGTGGGGGGGCTTGGCTCCTCAGAGCGGAAATGAGTAAGGGGAAGGGCCCTAGAGACAGGAGGCCCAGGGGGAACAGAAGCTCGAAGGTACACAGTTCATCCAGGACTAAGATTTATCCCTTTTAAAGACTGTGCCACAGGCTTTGAAACAAATCCAGGAATATTCGGAGGACCTACTGCATCCCTGGAATGAAAGCATTAAGAACACTTTGACAAGAAAGACACGTAAGGTCAGGGAGACGTCTCATCCTAGTCTGTTTTAGAGCAAAAACCAAAAAAGTAGACAGTTTCTGTTGTTACCTAACTCCATCTTATATCAAAAATAAGCCTCCAGGTCTCCAGAACTACCAAAACTGTGGTCACTGGGACTCGATCACCCCCAACAGAGACCCACTGGGTCAAGAGGTAACTAACATGTGTTGACCGCCTTCTAAGGACCACCTTCCAAGGACTGGCTGGGTCTTTACCATGTGCTGCTTCAGTTAATCCTAAATCAACCCATCAAGGTCAGGATTATTAACCCCTTTTTTCCAGATACAGAAGCTGTGTCTCCAAAACCGGAAGTGTCTTTCCCAAAGTAACATAAAGCTAACCACACCAGGGGGTTGGATTCCAAACTCTGGTCTGCTTGACCTCAAATTCTGCTTTCCATTTCACCAACTGGGTGGAGGTCAGAAACCGTCTATGCTTCTGACCTAAGGCCCTGAGGCCCATCGAGGGGGGATTCTCAGGTGGTCCCATGTTCAGTTCAGACATGGATCCCACTGACAGACCATCTTTCCCCCAATGTCCTCCCTCCTCTCAGATCCCAACCCTGGTCCTTCCCACCTGCTGTCTTCTGGCATCTTCATCCTTCTTTAAGCCATACTTCATTTAAAACCCACCTCCTGCACCTGCACTTCTCAACTTCAAGGGCATGCATGCTGAGACACATAATCCTGGGGTTTCTGGCCATCATTTGTCATGTTTAACCAAAGCATTTGGCTGGATTCTGACAGAAGACTAAAAGAAGGGGTATGGACCACTTCAGCCAAAAGACGCTGAACGATGGAACGCTTCACCACTAGAGGCTGAACCACCATAGAGCATCTAGGGCTCAGGAAGGAAGTCCCACCAACAAAACCAAGAACTTTAAAAATGTGTCACTAACCTTCTGAGGCCACCCATAACAACAATTAGATGGAACACTGGTCTCTCCCTGTGCTATCCAAGATGGAAGCCACTACCCACATGTGGCTACTGAGCACATGAAATCTGGCTAGTCAGAAAAGACTTAATACCTCCCAAAGAAAGAATATAAAATATCACGTTAGCAATTCTTTCTATGAATGAGATACTGCAAAGATGGTATGTTGTGGATATATTGGATTAAATAAATTATATTACTAAAATTAATTCCACCTATTTCTTTTTGCTTTCTTCAGGTGTCACCAGAAAACTTAACATTATGTGTGTGGCTCACATCTGTGACTCAAATTCTATTTCTACTGGACACTGCCAGTCTGAGACACATAACAGATGAGGAGACAAAGAGCAACTCGGGAGTTTTTTGGAAGCGCATACACCAAAACACAGACAGTCACAGAATCCAACTAAAATTTAAACACAGCGCAAACACAAAGGCTCTAACTCCAGAAAAACTCCTACCGTAATCTGAAGTAAAAGTGAGGAAGAAAAAGTAAGTGTGGCTGCTCGCTCTCCCACCAAGACAGGTAGTCCAGGCTTCTTAGAAAATCTCCTTTCCGGCAAGGGAAGGCGACAGAAATACTGCCTTCACCTCTAGCACCTGTCTTTCCAAGCTTCTCCAAGGCCAACAAGCTGGGGTGTGTGCCCGACCGCCATGCAGCTGAGACTTCCTCCCAGGTGGCCTGAAAAGGCAGACTCAGCCAAGGGACACACCATGTGGCACAGGACACCTACTCCACAGGGTTCACGTCAAAGTCAACTGGGATAATAAGTGAGAAAAGAAGAGTCGAAGTGGGAAAAGTGCAGGGTATTTGCAGTACATCAAGGTGGGTCATCAGTCCAGTACCTTGCCAACTCCTTTAAGCATGGCTCACCGTAGGAATTACACTTATCATGCACATGGACTGGCAAACGGAAATAAAACAAAAGTTTCATGAGACGACACTTATCTTTCATACTGTGCTATGCCTCTGCTATTTTGTGTCCTCCTATGTTCTAGTCCGTTCTTATTTTTTTTTTACACTGACCATGAGCAGCTAAATTGATTTTACAGTGGTCACAATTCTCAACCTAGCCCTGGGTATGGCGAATAAGAGGTACAGTCCTCACTCTGTGATACACACCGCACCCCTCTCACCAGAATCCAGGCTTCCAGATGTGACCTCAGAATCCTTCTCAACACAGTGTCTAGGTATCTACAGCCAATCTCTGAAGTCAGAATCAGAGATGAAACCTATTTATTATTATCCTGATCCAAAGCTCTCAAAAACTGAGGCTCAGAAGGAAAAAGCGATTTGTCCAAGGTCATACAGCAAGACCTTGGGTGAACTAGGCCTCCTGTGGACCCACAAAGCCACTTCACCTTACATCGCCAGCAAAGAGACACAACTGACCTCAAATGTAACAAGAGCATGGAAAAAATTTAAATATTCACCGCGACCATGAAGAGTCAGCTTATACATCCAGTAAAACATGGCAGGGGAAGTCTTATCACCCCACCAAGGAGAAGACATGAGGATTTTGAGGTCAGAGGTAGCAGCATGCCAAGAGCTGAGTCAAAGGTTCGGTGGGGGGGGAGTTGTATGCAACAATGGAGGAGTTTTTAAACTCTGCTTCTCAAATGAAACAAACCATCGGCTGTTTATTTTCTAGAACCAGGGAGAGGTCAGCCTTACGCTGACCAGCCATCTTTGTTGCTTTTCTTCTGCAAAAGCAAGAGCCCTTGTTCAAGTTCACCTCTGTGCAGGGCTGAAAGCATAAGTAAACCCTTTTTCCTAGCTTGGTCCAAAGTCAAGCTATAAAGCAAGCCCTTGAAATTTCAAACCTTATTAGAAAAAAAAAAAAAAACCTCCTTAGGCAGAAAAGCAAAACATTAAGTAATAAGAGTCTCTACTGTGAAACAGTATAAATGATCTTTCACCAAAATAACTCAGCCCATCATCAAATTACCACCCCTCAAGTCCAATTTGCCAGATTTTTTGCCCAATATTATAAGAGTTTGGTGAACAGACGTAGGCTAATAAAAATGAGCTCATATATCCATTTCTGGTCACACTTCCATCTAAAATAGGAGGTGAGAGAGGCCAAGGCCTAGGTTGGATCTCAGTCCTGGGAGACGCCAATAGAAACAAAAGAGAACTGACCCCGCCCCCAACAGTACCATCATGCACCTCTATTTCCTTTACAACAAACATGATCAGGATAATCAATTTTTTTAATAAAAAAAAAAACAAGTCTACAAAACAGAAATGACTTTCAATTCCTCAACAGGGGTTCCCTTGAAACCACAGACAACACAACGAAATTTCAGCAGAATGGAATCGAAGGAATCTGAGTTGTGTGTCAGGAGACCCAGAACACACAAAGGGACGTGCTGCAATATTTTTAATTCCTTGCACCAGAAATAACCTGTTATCTACAACTCTGACTTCTTCTCAGATGCCCAGTAGGGGTGCCCACCCACCCTTCCCCAGCCCAGGGCACAGAGCTCCCCTCCATCACTTGCTAAAACTCAGGCCTACTGTCCCAGGAGGCTTCCCGAGCCCCTGGAAATTACGAATTCTTTGACCGTCCTAGGCATCGGCCTAAATAATTCAACAGAAAAAAAAATTTTTTTTAATTATGCTACTTTAAAAAAAAAAAAAAACTCATTCCAAATATGTCAGAATGTGGCCAGTCAGCCCTGAAGGATTTCGTTACTAAAAAAATAAAATCTCCCAAATGCAACGGTGATGATGGGAAACGTCGAACCTCTGCCACTGTCAAATATATTTCACAGAATTCACATCCCCTCAGAAATTTGAATCCCCACAAAACGGGGTGGGATCCACGAACTGGGGCCACCATTTTTTTCAAGACCAGCTAGTAGCTAGCGAGATGGACACAGGGTTTCCCATCCTAGCCCTGTGTGACCCACCATCCACCCCCACACAAGGTCCCACCAAGATCCCACCCTGCCAATACTAACAGTATCCCCCCCTCCTCTGAACAGAAAAAATAAAACTTCTTTTTTTTTGGCACAAAATCTCCAGCAAGTTCAACCAGATACTAATTCATCACAAATAACCCTTCAAATTTGGGTGGGTTATCTTATTTTCCTCTGTTAAATTTCAATTCAGGTAATATTTGTCCTCTAAAAAAAAAAAATTTTTTTTTTGTTTTCACCTTCATTGGATTTCATTTTCAGCCCAAGAAATTACATCAAATACTGTTTGTATTTGTGCTTTCATGTTCCAAAGGCAAGTACCTTTGGGTTTGACTTTGTGTCTATTTTAATTTTTTTCCTTTAAAAAAATTAAATTTTGATGCTAGAATCAGTCAAATTGGTGTTTTACCCCATTTTTTCAGCAAACTTATGTGTTCCCCTAGAGAAGATGGATAAGAATCAGAATTTTCATCTCCTCTCTGTCCTCCCCCCTTTTTTCTTTCCTTAAGTCAGTAAAATTTGTGTTTTTTTAATATCACAGACCCCCCCCAAAATGATCAAAGCAAATAGATTTCCTTTTTCCCTTTGAAAGTAATCAAATTTGTGAAAAATACCAAATGCTAATGAACTACCAACCCCACATCACAATCAAAGAGGCCTAAAACCAATCTGGATTTTTAAAAAAATAATAAATTTTTCAAATTGGAAGAGTAAGCAAGCACAGAGAAGGGAATATTCTCTCCTACCAAGGATTCTTCAACCCTTGTCTTTATCAACTGATTCAGTTGCATGTCATAAAAAATGAGCTTCTGTGAATCCACTGTTAGTTTTTTCATAATAATGTTAATTATGCATATCTTATTTTAATGGCGGTCTCTCCTACAAATCTGTGGGCTACTCAATTTGTATAATGTAATGAATTTACATTTTTTTCACTGAATATTGCTCAAAAAAGGTTCCTGACATTTTCTGGATAAAACAACAACAAAAAAAGAAATGCCTAGACCTTTCAGGAAACAAAATCAGAAAATAGTCTTAATTATCCCATCAAAACAAACAAACAAAAAAAAAACCAACACAAAACCCAACAAATGCAGGGAAAAAACACAGAATTTCACTGTAACTTTTCCAGTTTCTGTTTTTCTTTAGAACCTTGGGATTTAAATGCAGTAAATGTACATGCAAAATTAGAAGAAAAAAAACTACAATTTTTGGGTGTGTCCAAAGCCAACATTTTAGGATCTATTTTCTCTTTTAAATCCTTCCCTCTTGAAAACAGAAAAACTTTAAATATTGCCAAATGGTTAAATTAGTCTTTTCTGCCCGCTGGGCTAAACAAGTTCCAAATTACAATGAAGTACAATTTCTAATTGCTTCATAAAGCCAATTCTCCCAGTTTTCTCTAAACTCAACAATTTCCCTCCTTTCCTCATTCCAATTAGTTTTTTTGTCAAACTAAAATGAGTTAGGAAGCCAAACTGACTTCGGTTTTAGGAGGCTTTCTGCTTTCTCCCCCTCAAAAACTGAATTCATTCAAATTCCAGCTTAATTTTCATTTACATATTATCTGGATTTGGCTTCAGAAATAAAAATTGAATCCATGCTCCCAGAAAGATCAAAGTGAAAATTTTTGCCCCAAAAAAGAAAAAAAAAAGAATCCTTTCCCCCTCCACTGCCTTATGGTGCAAACTTTTGAAAAAATAAGAAATAAAAAATATTTCTTTTCAATTTTAATTTCTTTTTTTATTTACAAAATAGTATCCTCTAGGTGGCGTCGTTTTAATGGGAAAAAACTACCGTTTGAAGAAAAATTAGAAAAAAAAATTGAGAAAGGGAAATATGGCCTAAAAAAAAAAAAGATTGTTGCAAAGATGGGGGGCCAGAGGGGAAAGACCTCCCGGGGGGGTCATCGGGAGCCCCGAGCGCAGAGGGGGTCAGGGGGAAATTGCAATTTGGGGGGGGAGGGGGGAAGAGCTGGAAGGGGTTGCATTTTTGCAAAATGTGAATTGTCCAAACTGAAATGGCTGCTCTGTTCTCTCGCCGCTTTGTTTTCTGGGCTCCGGTCCGAACCCGGGGCTGAAGGGGGCGCTGGGTGGGGGTCCGAAGAGACCCCCGCGTCACCCCCAGCCTCCTCACGCCCCGCGGCGCCCGGGGGGGCTCTCCAGACCCCGACCCCCCGGTTTGCGCCCACAAAAAGCCC